>LR824548.2:13622500-14222500 GCA_902850265.1 Spodoptera littoralis | reverse complement strand
TGAAATAATTACGTTTATTATTTACATCAGGCTAGTCATTTTACTTGCTGATAAACCGGCATCTATTTCTTATTCATAAGAATTATCTTTACTCACAACACAATGGATTCAATATTTTATCACGCGATAACGTATGGTTTCAACATGAATGGCGTTTATCCATAGATGAGATATCGACATCAAATGTTTTTAAATATAGACTGGCTATGATAGATGGTGGAACAAAACCGAGTTTGAGTTTGAAGGTGACATCAGAGGAGAAAAAGGAAAATTATGTTTAGTCAGAGATAATAGATGACGTGTAAAAAGGGTATTACATGTCCAATTAATAAAGTTCAATAGGAAAAAGAGAATAAAATTATAAGGTTCGAATACAATGCAATAACAACAAACAGGTCAGACTGCTTGTATGACGCTACGCCGATATATCTAATTAGTCAACAAATATTTACCTTTGATAAAAACTAATTAAAACCTTTGATGATGACCTATTAACGAAATGTTCTGAGGTCAGGTAATTCTTCGCTGTACTTTAAGCTGCTAGTTTTCATTATCACATAATACAACACCAAGATATAGCATAATGTGTATCTGTCCAATCATTCGGGGGAAAACACAAAATTGTAAAGAACAGCTATGACCACAAAACGAAGACTTTAAAAGAAACATATTGTTGCTGTGGATGTAACATAGTGACATAAACACAAAAACTAAGTTTTGTAATGACACCATGTTGGCAGGTTGCACACTGTTGTAGCAGTTGAGGAAAATCTACATTTAGCAGTCAAAGTAGTAAACATCAGTCAAGTAAGTTGAATACATGTATTTACTTATGTTTCTATTGTTTTTGTTGTGTCTTCGTGCAGTACATTTCTTGCGCACTTGTCCAAGTATTGCGTGCGTCACATTCATTCCAAAAATAACAAGTTATCCGAAAATTCGACTTAAAATTAAAATCATAAACGAAGACATCACGTAATTCGCAACATTATCAAACGAGGAGGATGATAACAGGCCGAACGCGGATACGACGTCCACACGCACACTCTCACACCACCGACACAAGCACGCACGCACACTATCGCAGAGTACAAAAATAGCATCGCCGATAGCGCAAACACACCAACACACGCCCACACGTTGTACGTGAACTGTAATAAAAACATACATAGACACGCACAGTGCGCTATGAATAAGACACAAATTGAAATGGAATCGTACGGCCGATTGATTTGCCGTGGGCAACTCCAGCGAGCACCCACGGCACACCAGCTCCTGCAGGACAGCCACACGGCCGAGGAGCACTCGATAAACACGATCAAAGAGAAAGCCGATTTCGAGAACGGACCGCGAATTTATTTTGCATGCCGCGATAAAAACTAGGCTAAGTCGACAATGAGACCGGGACCTCTTTACTGCCGAGTACCGGTCCAGTCTAGTTCCAATTATAGGAGCGCACCGCAATTCTATGCCATGCAACATATCGAAGAATGTGGACCTGCGACGTCGCCGTATGTCGAAGCGGACTCACCTAAATTTATGACATACATGGCCTGGGAGCGCTCGAGCCTCCGCGCATGCTCCACGGCCTGATACAGTCCGCCGGAATCCACTTTGAGGCACTAGAAAACTTTAACACGAACTGAAACCACTGCGTCAAGCGCAAGCATCTTATGTGGGCACTGGCACTTGCCGTCGAACGGCACGGAACGGATTAGCGCGACACTCGATGGAGCGACAGGTAAGCTCGGATCGCGGTCGAACACTAACTGAGAGCTGGCGGCCGCGCGGGGCGGCGGCGCGCGCGCACCCGCTCGTAGCACTCACAGCGCCCGCAGCGCTACACAGCGCTACAACCGCTGATAACTGACGCATCAACGTTTTCGCTAAAAACGACTAAAATCTTGGCAATAGTTTCTATACAAAAAAACACGGTAGACTGTAGGATGCAATTTCTTAGAACCAATTCACTCTGGATTTCTGAGAATGTTTTCGGAGAAAAGCGCTGACGTAATACTGGATGGAGATGTTATTATTTACATATCCACAAGAGATAAATTAAGCGATTCATAATTAACTCTAGTTATCGTTTATTCGCTATTAGTGTGATGATTATAAATGTATTGTAATTAAAAAACTGCTTTAAAAATGACCATGTACAAAATTTGCGGATAAGGATACTTATAAGTACTGCTGCAAAAATACGGTCTCAAAAAATCCAAATGATCGACACGTGAGATCAAAGTTTTAAATAGGCAATGACGCAATATGTGCTAACTTTAACTTACTTATAAAGGTTACAGCCGAATTCTCAACATACCATGTTTTGGTAGTGGTAGGTGGTAGTTACAATACAAAACAAATGGCTTACAAGAAGAATTATTCGATACTTGCTTTTGTAAACAGAAAGAAATATTGAAATAAGGATATGTTTTTCGTTAAACATTGAACACGAAGATGTAGGTTACAATTGTTTATTACTTGTATGTATTCTGGAAACAAACATGCTTCCACCTGTTGATCAACAAACAATGTTTGAACAGAATCCGTAGCGACGCTCGACGTGACAAGTGTAGCAGGGCGGCGCGCGGCGCGAGCTGCTGGCCCGCTAGTTGTGTAACACCAAATATTACGTCAATAACAATACAGGAAAATGTTTATCGAAACATGCACAACTGTTTGGAATCAATTTGTATTTTTGCGTACCTGCTACCTGCGAAGGACCAATAAAAATGTCGAAATGGAAAACGCGAGTAAACACAAAGCGCTTTTGTAGTTGAGGCTACTGGGAAATGAATTCCACACAAGTAAAGCTTTCCAATCTACTTCCAACTAATGCTACAAAGCTCATGTACATGAAGGTTTGAAGTAGGAAGTCATTCACAATCGAAACGAAACTATCGACACTTTACATAAGTACATGTGTTATTTGTCTATACTATCATACATATACAACATAGCTTAAAAGCCGTTTCTCTCGCAGTCCTTCTACTAGCCAGAAATATGCTCCAATTTCTAAGTGATGAATTTAAACGCGCAAAAGTTTATAAAGAGGGAGTACATTGTAGAAACAACGCAAATATCAATCGATGGCAGTTGTCAGCGAGGCGGCTCGCACCGGCTATAGGTCAACCGCTAAATATTTAGGGCGCATCGTGACGTAGCCGTGACGTCACCTGATTGCAGCGCTGATTAGACGTCGGCGGCTTTATGAGAATATTGGCCGCACGCACTATGTAACAGCTAGCTCTGTTCAAATACTGGTTCATTGTATTTTCAAATACAGACATTACTAGACAAATATAGCATTCTATTTTATTTATTGAAGGAAACATTAGTATCAAGTAGGTAGAGAAAGTCGAGGATAACACAACAAAACGATGGCGCAAAAAATGCTAGTGATTTCCTTTTCATTTTCCTTGGATAAATCTCTTAGGTAATTAACAATTAATTAATTACTTTCCTTGTCTATTTCCAACAAGGTTAGTGACGGTACTGTCTTCAGCCACCAGCTTCTTTAACAAATATTAAAAACATGTCACAAATATTATAATAAATTGGTTTCTTGCGATGTTGGGTTCTACTTCGAATACAGTATCTCTTTAAGAGCGTATGGATTTCGTATATTTTCTAGTTTATGATTAAAAGTTTGTTCGGATCAAATTATATTTTAACTATGTAACGATCTCGTCATCCCCAGAAGAATACCACTACCGGTTTTTTCCCTTTAACATAGTATTTTTTTGCAAAAAAACATCAGAATTATGTTCCACCGTGTAATATTATTTGCAAACATACAACCAATAAAAACAGTGTTTACCAAGAATAAGCAAAGTTAAAGACACATATCTTACTGAGAGTAGAAGATAAGTCTTTCACTAAATTTTCTAGTAGGCTCTAGTCGCACTACGCTTTCCAACCTCAGCCACTGTTTCTTCAGACACATTTAATATTTAAACTGTCAAACACCAAGCGGTCACCGGTGACCGCAACCTATTGTTCTTTAATTGTGTCTATAAATACGGTACTCGACGAGTTAAAACGAAACTTGATCGAATGACCCATTCGGTCGAATATTCTAGACCTAGGTACAACTGCGGTATATTTTAATATTTTCGATATAGGTTTTTCTACAACTTTCTAACATAGGGACTTAGGGAGGTCTACAAGACTATATTTATTCATTTTTTGTAACGCTGAACATGAGTTAATCTGCCGGCTTCATATTCCCCACTATAGTAAATCTATACTTAAATAATTATGTTTAGCTTTTCGTTAAATTCAGAATATGATATAATATGAGAATCGGATATCGTATTACTATCTAGATCCTTACTAATAATTTAAATCTGAAAGAGAGTTTGTTTGTTTGTTTGTTTGTTCCACTTTCACGCCGTAACTACTAAACCGATTGCTTTGAATTTTTGCGGACGTAAAGTTAGAAGTCCAGATTAAATAATAGGGTAAGTACTTTTTAACCCGGAAAAATTTGATATTCCCGAGGAAAAACAAAAGTATTGGTATAGATGGCGCTGTGTGTATTGGTATATGCCACATAGGCTACTTTTTATCCTTTTGTGACGCGAGCGAAGCCACGGGTAAAAGCTAGTCTATAATAAGTGAAGAATCATGGTGATTTCGCGCAAATTATTATAATTCGTACGCAATGCTCTTAAAACAAATATCGTTCAATTATCTTTTTGCATGTAACAGGAAAATGATAAACGTGTTTGATCTCACTAAATTTGTGATTATTTGGAAGACATATGTTAAAACTAAGTTATTTTGTTTTCTAATACAAGTACCATTACCAGATCATACCATAGCATTTCACTTCTTTATTGGACTAATTTAATTTCAATATAATTATGTACTCTCCTCAAATGACTTACGACCGAAACTAATACGCGATCTTAATTCAAAACTCCGGATCAACTTCAGTTTTCGACTGAAACTCCACACTAGGTCCTAACGCCAAAAGTCAATATTAATCATGATTTTGGATAAAATCTGTAATTAAAATTCGGCTGAAAATCAATATCAACGCTAACGAAGATCCTGCCATCTAATAATATCCGCATTAACCCTGACACTGAATGATCCTTGTAAACCGACCGATTACTCAGAAACAGGAGTAACGTATAAATACAATGATCGTTATATCACGAGATATCGTATAACACAACAGACAACACATTGAATCACTAACTTCTTGATTTAACTCTGCGCACGCGTCACTCGGTGACACACACACAACCTTGTGTCCTCACTTGCCAAAATACAGTTAATTCTGTAACTCACTTTGTCTACGTTGTCGTATTTTGTTTGGGAATATTGAACTAATTTATTTTCCTTAAGTCTGTTACAAAACAGAGAACAAAGAAATTGTTTAGATGGAAAACATTTTATAAAGTGGCATTTCTGCCACCTATGTATGCTAGTTATGTAGCTCTATCCCAGTAAAGAGGAAATTGAAACTGCAGCGCGCACCTTACGACGCGGCTAGTGAAAGTTTTAAATACTATGTAAACAAACTAACTACATCTCCATCTCTTTAAAACTGAACAACAACAAATGAAAACAATCCTTCCTTTTGTAAGTCGTCAGATTACAAAGCACAAGAGGTAATCCCCTATTAATAAACTTATAATTTCAGCGAAGTAATAATGTAAGACGGTTGGGTGCGCAGGCGCCGGTCGCGACGTGGGTGATCAACCTTGTCTAGACCGAACTTGACTAACTGGTATTTACGTAACTACCTCATTATTACTCATAGTTTACAGTTTTCAGGCCCACTTTACGCAAACGCAAACTGAAACCAGAATACAGAAGTACAGGGAGTTGAACTCGCAACTCGCACCATTATGACAATTATTGCCGTTTTCGCACTTCATCAGGAATTTCCCCAAAATTAACTTCCCGTGTTTGCTTTATACATATATTGTTTTACAAAGTTCCTAGTATTCGTATTGAAACTCTCTCGTTGCTCTTATCTCATGTTCAACGGAAGATGGGTTCCAAATAAAGGCGTCTAGCGTACTGCTGGTGCGACGTTATCATTCAGGAATTATTTGTTATTACATGGTTGTCTGATTAAATTTTACTTCTTAGAATTGTTACTTGCGATATAATAGGTGCTTATAGTCTTATTTTAGAATATAAACACTGATATTATTTCGTATCTCTGTTATTCTCTATCCTAATGATAAACAATAAACCAACTCGGAGCGAATCATCGCATTCGAAGCAAGAGTATTATAAACAACTCCAAACTACTTCTAATTTAGGCAAGTGTAGTATTTGGCGAACTAGGCATTACTCAAATCATCAACGAGAAGTGAACATCACCACCTCATCGGTTTATATTTAACGTGTGATCGTCGCGTCGCCGTGTCGCCGCCGTGCCGTCCGCCGTCCGCCGGACGCCGGACCGTCACCGAGTCACGGCAACTAAACTGTTATAGCCGGCGCCATGTCAAAATATCCCGTCACCGTGATAGTTTAGTGTTTCATTTATGTCATAGTCGATCTAACTGCGAATTACACATTCGCGAGGCGACATTTTGCTGAATAACAACTAACAACAGATTCGTGAAAAACTAAATACAGTTGTGGTGATTAAGAGTTCACCTTGTGTCCTTCTAATAAGTGTCACTTGTTTCAAATTGTTAGAAATTGCGCAGATATGAAGAAGTGCGACGCTGCAGGGCTGGCAGGGTGGACGTTGCCTGACGTCTCTGTTGAATATAATACACCGCTATAAGTGAATCATCGCCCCTTTCTTCCGGGAACTCGCGAAACGTAGATATTCCACAAGGCTGAACTATTTTTGTAACACCACTTGAAACAAAATCGTATTCGGTTAGCGGGAATACTAGTACGAAGAAACTGAATTGGTAAACTTTACAACGGTCGAGTTATTACGACGCTCACCAGTTTGTACAAGCACATAATCCCTGTCAAATGTCACACGAATAACTCAATTATGTATTTGTTAAAGAGTTATCAGTTAATTTATATAAATACATTGATAAGAACTATTTTTAAGAAGATTATTTTCTCATTAATACGCAAAATATCGTCAGAATCTATAACATTATAATCTACTTAACGAAAGTTCAATCAAAATTAGGACTTGCGATTGATTTCGATCAACAGGACTGCCCAAATGCGCAATGGTTTATAGAGCTTTGTGTATTGTATGCTGCTTCATAATATTATTCCCATAGAATAGTAACCTGACAAAACTACAAACCTGGAAACTTACGGTAGTGTAGCAACGACTTAATAAGAGTTGCTAGTAATGTAGCAAATTAAATACCTTATGAGTTGATCTTATATTCCTGGAGTTAAGTTAAACTTATAATAGCGGAGTTCAAGTTTATATTCATGCAATTATTAATTTTTGTCGAGGGAGGAAAATAATTTAATGACTGCTCCCGCCTTGGGTGAGGCGAAATACTTAAGTATCAGATTGAATTTAGGATTTGTATTTATCGAAACTTCGAGAATGTTTAACTTACCTATGTTAATCACATTATTAGATACAATACAATGTTCATTTCCTGTCAAACTTCTCTCGGTGAATCAATGAATCTATTTAAGCTCTTTTTTGTTTTGAGATCCTTTAACCATTAAAGGAAATCGATTAACATAAATGTATTCATGACATATACGAGTGAATATAAATATGTAATCGAGTCTCACGTAAAAGCAGAAAATTTTGTGATTGCATAAAATGAGTACATAATGAGTAGAGCAACAGAATAAAACGTATAAATAGCGAGCTAAGTGGTTCTCCCACAAACGACGCGGATTATATTAGCATGCGCGTGGGCAACTGCAGGTAACTATTTTAGTTAAAACTTACAAGTTAATTCCAGAATATATCTGGTAAGGAGCAGACTTTGTTGTTTGTTCGGATGAAATGTAGCTAGAAATGCGGACAGTCTGTTCTTTTTTATATTTTTTTGAGCACCTTAACTCGTCGAGCGTCCGCGTTCCTTTATGATCCAACGGGTGGACACGTGACATTTAGAGCATTTTTTCTTATGATCCACCGGGTGCTCATAAGGAGGCTCGAGGGGTTAATTATATTAGTAGTGGTAAATACAATCAACAAGGCGCAGTGGCTGAACTTCAAGCAGACGAGTGACATTAAGAGTGTTCTACTTTCGAATACAGAAATGTGAAATTAAAGTTCTCAAAGTTTACCCAACGCACTGAAACCATATTGTTTTACTGCCGAATAATGGAATAGAGAATCTGATTTTTTTTTGTCTCATGATATGAGCTTGAAGTGGGTAGTTACTAAAACATTTTATGTATTACCTATGTACTAGTTCTCACTGCTCACAGGCAAAATAATGAATGTATATTTTTTCTATACAACTAATTAAGCGATTAAAAGCTGTTGCGATTGGCTTACTTCCAAAACATGCGTTTCCTTTTATTACATAAAAACATAAGTGGCCGACCGTTACAGTATTAACAAAACAATTACTGAGACTAATGCCTAACTATAAAAAATGTAAATTGGAGTAAAAAAAATTAAAAAATTTTGAAGCTCAGTCTAGTCCCTGAAATCATCATAGAACCTTTGTTTTTAAATTCAAAAACGACTTATGATTTAGAAATAATAAATTACATATTAGTTCACTTGATGAATCAGTAATACCCAAGGTCTTTATTAAAATAATGACGCACTACAGACAATAAATCTCTGATGGACGCCATGTTTTCGTGTTCGCGCCAAACTTTAGAAGCGGATGTTGTGTCTTCAACTCCTGAATGAATTTACTTCCAAACCAGATGATCCACATACATACACACACACACACACACACACACACACACACACACACAACAAATTAAATAACATGTTAACATGCATGCGCGTGCGCACTGCGTGTTAGGATACTATTTCGGCAGGTGACATTAGCTGTGATTCATTCCTTTGGGAAATCCCAACATAAAATAGGGGTGACAATTAGTTCTTTTTATGTTTTAATCTATTAAGAACTATGAAACTTTAACGACAATTTCTTTGACTTTTTCACTAAAATCCTTATTACCTATCAAAACCAATTGAGTGTAGACATGTTTTTCTACAAAACAGCACTTGGCTTGAGTACCAATTATTATGAACACAAGCCAACGCAGCAACTCAAATCTAGGGTACAAGTATTGAAGTGACTATTTCGGCAGTTGACATTAGCGCTATGAGTCACTCCTCTGGGAAATCCCGGTAGTAAACAGGGCTGCCGGCTGTATAACCTACATTTACAACACATTTAGAGGCTAATAGCTTTTACAGCGAACCGAGTCAGTTTATACCAAGCAAATCGCAATGGAAACTTATAGAAAAAAGTTTATGTAATATAAAAGATTTCAGTATAACATAATAAACAGAATTGCATCAATCTATTACATATGCACAACCCTAGCAAACTTCGAATTAAAAACTTTAAGAAAATAACACCGAGAGATAAACATTTGTCAACCCTGTTGTCAGACGACAGTAATTGCGCGCGCAGTGCGTCAATGCCCTAAATAAACCAAAAAGACCGCGGTTAACAAGCAACACTTTCCGTGTTTTCAACACAAGCTGACAGTTTCACTACTAATAAAATCTACCAATAATTCAAGACCAGGGACTAAAGAAAATGAACTTCGATTATTCCAAACTTAAAAAAATTAGAAAATATTAGTCAGTAAAATGTTTGTTTGGGTTGGAACCAAAAATAAAGTCATGCCATTGGCAAAGTTAAAAGGATAATATAAATAATTCTGGATTATGAACGTTCTAGTTTCTGGAGCGAATAGGCTGGCAGCCCTAGAGCGTCAGACGGTCATCACATCGTGCGTCAATGTCCTACATACACGATCAGTTCGCGGTTAACTAGCCACTCTTCCGTGTTATGTGAAGCTTTCTTATAAATCAACACGCACTTCCAATAAATGAATAACCTTTTCGATTCATTGTGTTCACTATTGGCAAGGGTCACTGTGCTTCCACTTGGCAAACCGCAAAAACTCGGAAATTTGTGAAATATTTGGATTTCCCGCGTTGGGTTCTATTGAAAGCAGGTATTTTGTTTTATTCCATTGTTTCTGTAAATTGTTGTAAAAGGTAGCTTTTGTGAGGCTTACAAAATCTAAGTTTGGCGTCAATATAGTTAAGGAAGTAAGTAACATTCCTTAAAATAACTCAGTCGGATTTATGTCACACCATGCTGACGCAAAAGCAGTTAGAAAAGGCCATAGTAATGTAGATGACGTCATATTCATTCGTTATTTACAAGTGACGTATAATCAAGCTGGTTAATAGTTTATCCTTCCAAAACTGTTAGAGGTGTGGACCAGGTGGGCAGTGGGCACGCGAGCTCGGTCACGCACGTACACAACAATGACGTCAGGTTACTACTGGTAGTGACCAATAAGGATTACCTCTAGAGTACCTATAGGTAGTGCGGATATGACTCCGACGTGACAATTGCATTTACACTTGGACTTGGACACGTGATCCAAAGTATAGATTTGTTATTAAACAATAAGACACATAGTTAAACAAGGATTTTTAACATTAGCTGATCTGGTAGACACTTACGTTTATCGCACGTAATTATTATTTATACTCTTAAGAAAAGGGAAAATTATCCAAATCGGCGCATCTGTTCTCGAGTTTTCCGCTTAGCAACAAATTTAGGGGTACGTTTCAAAGGGTATTTCAATTACACTATTGTCTATTGCAAATCTTGCAACAATCCAGTTCAAACAGAATCAAGACGACTTAAAAAATAATTGCTCCTCGTGGATGTTTGATTACCACAGTTATCACTGTGAGTGGCAGTTACATTCAGGTCAAAAACCCACCATTTTATTAATGGGAGTGACGTATTAACACCGTCATCACGTCAGTGGTGCTGACGTCAGCCATCATAATACGTGTAAGGTTTATTTCGTCATTAATATTTCACTCACGCTCGTTTTCGTATTTTCCATTTTGAAGGTGGTCCTGACATTTGAAGCGAAGCTACAAATTATTCACAGGTTAGCGAAAGCGTTTTGGAGAACGCTGACTTTACAAATTAAGAGGGAAACCAAGAGCCTTTATTTTTGCTTCCTAAGATTGTTTTAGCTGGTTCTAAGGCATATCTTGAAGTAGTAGTTCACGTTTAATTGCGTCTTAGATCTGATTTTTTTTATGGGATAAGCCGGTAAACGAGCCGACGGATCACTTTATCGCAAGCAATCGGCGTCGCCTATGGTCACCTTTTTTTTAGGGGAAAAATCATCCAATGACTTCTCCCGCCTTGGGTTGGCGAGAGGGAATGTCAGACTTTTACTGACTAAAAACCACCCCGTTCCTACTTCTGCTCTTCGAGCCGGAGCCCCGGCAATACGACGAAACACAACGCAAGCGTTGTTTCACGTCAGTCTTTTGGCCGTGGTATCACTGCGGTCGAGTCCGCCCATTCGTGCCGAAGCATGGCTCTCCCACATTAGTTAAAGAAATGATATATTGCTTACAACGATGTCCACAACCAGATGATATTCGTTTCGATTCAAAGTCTAAATACCGCAAAAAAATTATGTGAGATCTGTAAATTTCATATGGTAGTCCCAAAGCTTTCAAAGTTTTATTCACGATAGAGTCTTTATGACAGTCGAATAGAATAACGCTTATGTACTTGTTAATGGGGATGATGACAGGGTATGAAAATTAAAAATATAATTAGTCCGTAAGTTAGGTAATAAAAAAATATTAGACACGTATTTTTTTATTTTGTCGTATAATAAAACAATACTTAGATAAAACGAATCAAAGTTTAGGAGTGGGGGCTAAAACGTCATTCCTAAGTATAAAATGTACTGAGAAGTGACGTCACGCGACATTTCAAATCAATATATCTTCGAAACTATTCGTTTCTGTGAGAAAATAAAAACTACGTGTCTAATGTTTTTAAATAATCTATCAGACGGACATTAAAATAAAAATTAGTCGTCTACCCCATTTTACAAAGACCCCTGGCACTATTCTCCATTTATATTTCATGGCCATTGAACATGGTGTGTATCCTGTTTCATCGAAGATTTCAACGAGAAAACGATACATGATGTTATGTACATTTAATTGTAATTTATGGGCAGTATGTTACGAATTAATTAAGAAGTAGAAGTAGTTAACGCACTAATTTAAGGATGTCGTCCGCATGGAATTAAATATCTAAGAGCTCAAAACAGGATTTGATGTCGTTGACGAACGTCGTAAATAACAAAGGCCCCATCCTTGCGGTACTCCTCATAATTTTGTTGGTAAGCGATCAGCGCTGGCCATGGACACTCGCAACACAGACAAAGGACTCACAGGTGCGTTACGGGCCTTAGGAATACACTCTTTTCTTGAAGGTTTGAAGGTCGTATCAGTTTGGAAATACCTCTGACGACAGACAGATCATTCCACAGTTTTGCTGTATGTATACAGGGTACACTTCCGAAAACGCAGACAAAATTATTTGTTTTTATAATTTTAATCGTTTTTGTTTTCGTGTTATGCATGCAACATCAGCCTTGAGCAGTTCACAACAACAAGCATATTATTACATAAAAGAAATATTAATTAATTCCTTACTTTTTTTAAATAAAACTCGTTTGTACCACCAAATTTTTTTTCGCATTTCGGAAGCGTTCCGTTTACACTGTGTATACGATAATAACAAAAGAAGTAATGGAGCCCTATCGCTTGCTAGTGGTTTACTAGTACTTTGGTAAACGATGACGACTTGGTAACAGAACCTAAAACCTTTGCTGTGCAGGTAATAAATAAATGATGACGTGGCGTGAGTGATACCATCGCCCTATTCTATGATAGGAGCTGATAACGTGCAGTATCAGTATTTGTTACTTAATCAATTAAACGAGTCTAAATCCATTAAGAATAAGAAGAATAAAGATAAAGTGATAAGAAGACGTAAACAAAAATATTTCGATGATAATATTTGTATAATCAGTTAGGTATCCATGTGCTTGTACTTAGGACATGAGCGCTATCTTTTGTTACATCATGGAAACATAGAAGTCTATTTGTATGCCAATTTATATTAGTGAAAATTATAATAATTATGTAGATGAGATGTTTATTTATTTATTTATTTATTTATTTATGTACACACATACAATATAAAGGACAACACATACATAAAATTAAAGTACAAAGGTACCACATATTCCTATTGGAATTTCTTCCTGTGGACCTGGAGCAGGAAAAGTAATAATAATATAATGACAGTGTGTAGTAACAAATAGAAAATTGGGATAGGAAACATACTTAAAACTAACAGATAAATAACCAAACAACTACATACAATACATAAATAAATACATACAAAATATAAACTATACATATAAATGAAGAAATTTACATATCAGGAGGAAAGGTAGTGTTCTCTCACTCGTTTTTTAAAGATAGCGATAGACTCAGCGTCCCGAATGTTAGGCGGGAGCGCATTCCACAGCCTCACTGCATGAACGGAAAAGGAGTAGGAATAAAAATCGGTATTATGGGGTTGGATTTTAAGATTAGATTTAAGGTGTGAACGAGATAGGACTTCAGGAGGACGAACCAAGGAGAAACGATCCCGAAGGTAAGCAGGATAGGCAGGGTTGAAGAGGATGTTATATAGGAAGCATAAAATGCGAGTGTTCCTGCGAAGACGGATCGGAAGCCACTTGAGCCTATTGCGGAATACGGAAACATGGTCGTACTTTCTTAAACCAAAGACAAAGCGGATACAAACATTTTGCAATCGCTCAAGTTTATTTAAAAGCTCCTCTGTAGCATCCAAATAGCAAGCATCCGCGTAGTCAATCAGAGGCAGGATTAGCGCTTGGACGAGGTGAATCTTAGTCTTCACAGGCAACAGGGTCTGGAGGCGCCTCAGGGAATGAATGGAGAAATAAACCTTCCGACTAACCTCGTTCACCTGGACAGTCCAGGACAAATTTGAGTCGATATGCACTCCCAAGTTCTTTGCAGAATCAGTGAATGGAATCACAGTGCCATTCAGACGTAATGGAACAAGACCAGAGACGTCGAGAGCGTTACGATAATATCTGCTTCCGATAACCATGGCCTGAGACTTGAGAGGATTGATTTGCAGGCCAAAACATCTGGCCCACTCTGCAACTCCACCCAAGTCACGATTCATGGCATCGAAAGCAGAATGAGCTTCAGATATGTTGAAGTGACGGTATAACTGCAAGTCGTCTGCATAGAGATGGAAATTAGAAGAGATCACCCTGGCAACGGTGTTAATGAAGATGGAGAAAAGGACAGGAGAAAGGACGCCACCCTGGGGAACGCCAGCCGCAAGGTCACACCAATCGGAAAAGGTTTCCTCTAGGTGGACCCGCTGACGGCGACCCCGAAGATAGGATTCAAACCAGGCCAGAGAGGAAGGTGAGAAATTATTGGCCTTCAGGACCCCCAATAGAATGTCAAAGTCCACAGAGTTGAAGGCCGAGCTGAAGTCCAGCAACACAAGAATAGTGAGGAATTTATTGTCCATAGCCAAGCGAATGTCATCAGTCACCTTGAGTAGAGCTGTGACAGTGCTGTGGCCAGGGCGAAATCCAGATTGAAAAGGCGAGATGAGGCTGTTAGATGATAAGAAGGAAGATAATTGTTTGTGAACAATATGTTCCATAACCTTGGAGAGGAAAGGCAGGATGGATATAGGTCGATAATGAGAAAGAGAAGAAGGGTTATTAATTTTGGGTAAAGGGATGACGTGGGCATTTTTCCAAGCTGAAGGAAAAGAGCAGGAAAATAAAGAGAAATTGAAAATGTGAGTAAGGATAGGAAGAAGGAGATTAAGAATGGGGATGAACATGCGGGAACATAAATCATCACTACCCACTGCAGAGGAGTTAATGGAAAGCATAGATTTTTTTACATCGTCCTCAGACACGCTACAGAGATTAAAAGGAGAACAAGTGGGAAGCGGCAGAGAGGAAAGGTTGAGTAGAGTGCTAGATTTTGTTGAGCTGTCAAGTGTAACAGGGGAGAGGGAGAAGTGGTGATTTAAGGAGATAAGGTCAACATCCTTGCTGACAATGACAGGGGACTTGCCGATACCCACGGACCGCAGAAACTTCCAAGCATCAGCAAAATTGTGGTTAGCCAAGTTATCATCAAAGTACCGCCTCTTAGCCTCCCTACACAGACGACTGCAGCGATTGCGTAGATTCTTATAGGAAACAAGATTTTCGTCTGTAGTCCTACGCCTCCACCTCCGTTTGGCCCTATCCCTCCGAGCCATCGCATCCGTAATGGCAGACGTAATCCAAATGTTAATACAATCCCTAAAAGTATTCCAGGCGCCTTAAAGTTGAATAATTTTTAAGCAGTCACCACCATTTTGGATAACATTTAGAAGCAGAATAAACAATTGAAATTTTCAATATTCAAGTAGGTAGGTACATAATAAAGATCATCGTAAGAGAGAAAAGATAAGTCAGTTGGCAACAACGGCAACACTTGGAAACTTATCTAATAAACCGCCCACAACCAGATAGTGAAGGAATTCTTACAATAACAAGTATTAGATTTGTTGGAGACAGGCAAAGGTCGAATATACGCAACGTGCTATTGAAGAGACCTACGTCCAGTAGAAGACGCTGCTGATGACAATGAAGTCAGTCATCAAGTTTCAAAGCTGATCATTATTACTGAAAATGCTTATTTGTTAAATAAAAGTCTTGACTGACATATCAGTTATAGTTGGACGATAAACAACATAGCAACAACAAGATTATTAAGAACAGTTGTCTCGGCGGCGAGCGGCGCTGTCGGCCTGAAAGTCAAGGTGTCGGTGCAGACGTGTTGTGAGGCGAACATATTCATACTTAACTATCGTCTAAGTAAGAACATACAAGGTCCTTTAATTGCTTAGGTAGATTTATTCAAGTCTTGCAAATCATTTTAACTTCTAAAGTACTTTGCTTTGACTGCAGATTTCCTAAAAAAACAAGGTGAATGCGCTAAGGTTTCCACAAGTCATCTTAGCATACAATTACTGAGTTCATAAGTTTTATTTATAAATTGTATGGATGACTTCATCGATATAATGATTAAAGTTGGTGGTTGCATCCGGCCAAAGCTTAATAAAGTGCAAATACCTATATTTGTGAATCAATATATTGCAGTAAATTGTTTGTTAGAATGACTACGTATGTTTAGTTTCAACAAGACAAGTAGCGACATCTGTCGCAAATAACAAAAACGACGAAGACAAATAATAACGTAGCGAGTACAAGGAATAATATGAAGAGGTGCCGGCAAAGCTACAACATTTAAATAGGAGCAACGAACTCATTTGTGACATAACAAGCGTATCAACCTTGTCGCGGGGAACACTCCGCTCGTAACTGCACGTAGAACATACGTTGTAGCTGCAATTTTGCACATGCTGGATAAAATGGGTGCAATTTGAGTGTGATCCTAGGATGAGATTTTGTTGTGCAGGTATGCAGAGGATGTCTTCCGGCTGATGATGATAAAAATGATGAAAGTATCTCAGTTCTATCCGCGCTATCTTTGAGGGAGGACCGAGCTAATCAAAATTTGATGGCGCAAAAAGAAGTCTGAAATTCTAATAATTATCTTTGGAAACGTCTGTCATTTACACATTATGATTATGATGATCAAAAATTTTTTACTTATAACAGAGATAATGGATTTATTGAACGCGAACACGACGTTATGGTTCCGCAATAAATATGAATTGTTATCCTGCGGGAACTTCAACCACCGACGGATATTAGTTGCAAACAAATAGGGAAACTATGACACTGACTACAGTACTGATACACGTTACTCTACAAGTACACATATTAAAAACGCAACGAATACAATTCACAACAAACTTATTAAAGGCACTTAAATAAATACAGGACAACAAGAACACCAAAGCAACAAACATTAACTGCATTTTCATAGTTGAGACAGACTGACCAGTAACTGTGCCGTATTTACCACTAGGAAAACTAGCCTTCTCATCCCATCCACGCAACTTTATTCAATTAAAACCCAGCCAAGTGGTTAATTGCTATTACATTACGATCAGGCTGTCTCGCGTGAAAATAAACAACACTGAAAATGCACCTTCATGTTCAAAACTTTACCTTTTGCGACCGCTGTGGGATTGTCCGACATTTTAAAGTTTTCCTTTCCAAACACTTACAAGTTTATTCAACTACACTAAACATCAACACGACAATTTCACTTTTCATTGATGTTTACTACATTACTGTTTCAGATGATGTCAACACTATATTAATTGTCTATGATTAGTCCAATGAATTATTTACTTGACATAAATTAGCATAGTTTGTGATTACTGAATTCTACTGCCAAATGCGGACCACAAAATGTTTATATTACCGCAGCATTAAAGCAGTTAGTACCGGTGGATCGGTATATGAACACGAGAAGTCCTGCATGCACGGTGTACAGTACAGTCATGCAGCAATGTGTTCGTAATACATCCCAGGTGTGTCGGGCCGCAGGCGTACGCTTGCCGCGGACAGCCGACTTCGACTGGAGGGTCCGCCTGCCGCCTCACGCAGGGTGGGGAGCCGCGCGGGGTGGGGACGCGGCCAGGAAGCACAGCCTCCGACCAATAATAATTATGTAAGTAAGGGTTGTTGCTATTTTTAGATCCAAGGCGCATACGTAACCAGTTTGTATGGCCGAGTATATTGGGCTGTAGCTTCAGCACAAATAGGTGCACAGTGCAGCAAGCGTTATATGTTTGCAATGTTTCTATTTGTGGAACTCCTAATGCAGTTTCTCTAGTTTCGCAAGTAGCAAGTTTAACCGATCGTGCCCTGGGCAAGTTGTTTGAACTAGATCGCAGTTTGGTGAAGCGCTCGCGGCTCGCCGATTCTCTCGTATCCAACAAGTAATTAAAGTTTAGAAAGCTTTTAGCGAACCTTGACGAAAGGTATTTGTTTTCAGGGTGAATAATGGTTCTTTGTGACGAAGATAGATGGTTCTCAATTTTCCAGCTGATTGGTTGCCAAACAGTGTCATGTTCAGGTTCAGCGCTATCAGGCACGCCGCACTGTCGCGTATATTGTGTCTCGCAACACATGTGCCCGTGCCAGCGACAACTTTATTACTCCAACTTCCTAACTGCGTTATGTCCTAATGATCCACCCGTTAATCAGTTTAATAACATCGGTGCAGCATTCCCTCCCCCCCCACCCGTCCCCGCTCGCTGCACCCTGCACCCGGGCGCAGGGTGCCCCACCCCTTACGTAACACTGACACACTTCCGGAGCCACTACGTTATTTATGTTGTTTACTACCTCCAAATAGCGACATTTAATATTAAAGTACAAAGTTTCAGACGGCTGCGACCAACTACTGCAGTTTACACTTGACAAACTGTTTTCTAGTGCATTAGGTTGTAGTAAACAAATAATTTTCGATAGTGAAGGTACAATTCTTTGTTTGGCATGATCTTATACCTATATAATATAATGAAACGAATATAATTAGCAACTCAGTAATCAATCGGTAGTTGTTTGTCAGGTGATGCAATAGTGAGCTATTTATTGGTAAGATTTCCCAGTCGTGTCGCTGGGCAGCACGAGCCGCCCTCCTCCCTAGGGTGCGCGCTGCCCAGACACCGCCGAGCAGACTAAAGAGAGTGTATCAACTGGGTGGATAGACACTCAACCCATCACTGATAATGTCGTGCGATAACGTTACGAAATCATTTCGTTAAAGTCTTGTCTCTTAGGAGCAGCAAAATCAATTTTCTTTAAGTGAAGGTTTAACTCGTCGAGTACCGGTTTTATAGACACAATTAAAGAACAATAGGTCGCGGTCACCGGTGACCGCTTGGTATTTGACAGATTAAGCTACCTAACAAACCTACCTAGGAAAAGTTAATTACTGCCTGCACTTTATGAGGTAAAATAATGATACTCGGAAGAACGTAGGAAAGCTTGCTCTGTTCTACTTGGAGACAGCATATAGAGGTGAAATATATAAAACAACCAATTGTTGTTTAAATATAAGTTGACAATAAGAACTAAATCTTTATACGGCAATCGCTTTTTTGAACTAATAATATTCGTGAAAGATAAGTCGTGGATTGTTTAATTTTTAGTAAGACTTTCCTCTTGTGTAATAGTAGATTTCTACAGAATATCGTCACTAATGAATCACTGAGAATATCACACAAACTGATCAGTTTATTAGTTAATACGTTCGAGTAGGTGCGGCTAAATTGTGAGTAATGAGTGAGTGTCATCTATCACGGACGGTGCACAAGTTTACAGATACAAGAACAATGTTCTTGTCACGTCGCATTAGTGGCTGCACCACTGCCAAACCAATACTAATAGCACGGCCATCTGCGCTTTATATTCCGTTACCTATTTTACTGCAGCTATTCATATTTTCCCGAAATAAAAATGTTTTCAACTTGTTATTTTTTTGCTGAAGTTCAAGTTTTCTATTTTCGTCGACGGGCTTATAATTTCGTTAGCTAAGAAGAATAATTAAAAGAAACGAACAACAACTTTGGAATAAACAGATCAATCTGGGTATATTTAGCTCGACAAAGGGCGCTGGTACCCTTTCAGCAACAATCGGAGTGCCAATCAAGTTACGTGTTCACGCAAAACTTTGTGTTTACTCGGCATTCGAATGGCGATCAGAACAGTCACATTATTACGAGTTACTACTGTTATAAAATACTGGTTATTTGTTCAGTGCGACATTGTGGTTTATTTTTGACCGGTTATAACTGCTGAAACGTTTTAATGAATGTTACGTGGATCGTCCCACGCTGTTGTATTTGTAAACTAATTGAAATGTATTTGTGTAACCACAACATTAACTATGTTTTTGAAGAATTCATCTGATCATCTGATTACGAGAGAACGACGTCATCGTGACCGGAGTAACTGGAATACACCAACGTATTGTTAAATAACTTAGTACAGTGGCTAGCAATGTGTACGGTGGATCCATACACTAGTAATGCACTTATGCTTGTTCGTTAGACGCGAAGTGTTTAAGGTGAACGGTCTAGGCCCTAGGGTAACCCGCGAATTAAAAATTTTGCAAGGTTTTTGCGAATTACAATTCGATATTGGATATCAACATAACTCTGTAACTTAGACAAAAATGGTTCATTGTTGAAGTTTACTAAATTGCGGAGCTATGTGGATGGCTTTAACACGTATTGTTGTGATAACATGGAACCCTGGAACATTCACCTTAAGATATGTGGTGTTCTATTGGACAGAGCAAGTCCAGTAGTAGAAGTGACCAGGCTAATGATGAGACAGCTAGCTCCTAGTCAAATGGCAGTTAGACGTTAGTCGAATGACTAAAAAGTTATGTATGGGCGTGACATGAGATTCAACTTAATTTCTCGAATGTTTATGTTAATGACAAATAAAATTCGACAATGTATGGCCATTGACTTTTCTATTCACTGGTGCTATAACTTTGATGCCATTTACCTAAGGGGTGCAGGACAGGACAGATAATTCTTGGAACAAAAGGTAGACACGGGCGCGCCTGTGATTAATGTCATTGTGGTGACACGTCAGTCAGCTAGGCACAGACGATACCATAAAGTATTAAGTGATAGCGAAATCATATGTAATTGATCTGCTGATTACTGTCAATAGCCAACACAGTGAAATCATTTATTTTAATTACACCACGTTTTAAATAAAATAAAATATATCTGTCCGTCGGTACTGTAGTGAGACTACATGCTCATTTATAATTGTAAAAAAAAAGAAAACATTTTGGAGTTATTTATAAGGGTGTAAAGATTATCATAATTTACTGAAATTATAAAATTAGCTCACACACAAGATAAACGTCTATAGAGCACCAACTGTTATGCGAAATAAAATATAATCAACTTATATCTTTACGACAAAATACAGGGTGCCTTGCCTACTACAGTTTACTTGGAAAATGTAGCTAATACTAAGGTGGTGCCCTCTCTTCCATCTTTAATACAACACAATGGTCTCGCCCACAGCCCACGGCCTCGCCGGGTGACACAACACTGAGAATCGACGATTTATTGGAATTATTCATTGGCTTAAGTTTGTTTCTTATCACCGACTACACTAAATACATCCGCCTTTAGTGTCTGCTGATCAAAACTAATAAGATATACATGTAGGTGTAGGTATATGTTATCTACCTGTGTTGCAGGGGTCGAGGAAGTGTCTAATACATGAAATGCTAAAGCAATTAAATGATTAACTGAAATTATCAGTCTGCTTATCATAAACGACTCACTGGGAAAATACCATGTGTAGTCTAACGCGGGACATCAATAATATGTGATAACTATTGGTTACATTAATTAGGTATACTCGCAGGAAAATATTTATGAAACTTTTATATGAGACTGGAATCAAAGTATCTGGGCGATCGGTTTCTGCAGAAGCAGTCGTGGATTCCATTTCTGCACGAAAGACTGGTGTATGTGAAGTTGTGTTTTACAAAAATGCAACTGGAACTAACGAAACTGGAACATATTCAGCGGTGATTTCCAAAAAAAAAATGTCCAAAAAAAGCTTAAAAGTAAATACGAATTATCAACAACAGAAGGATCTATGTGTGATGCTGAAAGGTATAAGCATGTCAAATATGACATGATTTAAATATTAGCGCACATTAGGGTGCGCGGCGCGGGCGGGCCCGGAGCGCGACGTTATAGCAGCGATCCATCATCCACTAAAACACTCCGACTTCCAGGAACGTATTAGCAAAATTTGCCCTTCAAGTTCCGAGAAGAGGAGGGCTTTTTGCCCCCTTTCGACCCCTCCGCTCCCGGGATCTCCCCCGGCCGGAGCCACGCTGCGTAGGCGTGTGTTGACAAACGTTGCTGTGTCTATTTCTAGCCCAAGCTGAACCACGCCCATCGCGCGCCCCGCGCCCCGCCCGGCCCCTGCCCAAATGTGCCCTTGACCTTGGTAACCAAACAACCGCAGTCACAACAACGGATGGATCATCATTTGTTTTTACAGATTTCTTCTCCACTTTGGAGTGATGCGAGTGAGAACGTGATTGTGGACTGCAGCTCTAAACACGGACAGGCGGGACAGGACGGGGTTAAATACATTACTACATCGAAGAATTACTAACGACAAACTATGAAATCTGTAATGACAAAGTGAAATCCGAAATAATAAAAGAAAATGTTAGTAATCAATTTAGTCGAACTTTCTATGCTAAGGCACGGAGTACAGGATACAACATCTACTATTTAATATTGCTGACAGATGACGCCACTGATTATCTCTCCGAGTTTTCTGTAGCGAATAACTGACTTTTCAGTATAGGTACATAATTAGTAATGTATTTGCAGCTTGACAACCCGCATACCTACTACATATTACTAATCATTGAATAGTTTTGTTCTATAAGGACAAAATGGTTAAGGTGGTATTAGATTATGAAGTACAGATACAGATAATAAAATTGTAAAGCGCAGAGAGCGCCCTCACGCAACGGACTCACGACGCGATTTTCAACCGCGCCCGCCGCGGTGGCGGTATGGACACTTATTTTTAAAACCCATGCGATCGCAGTTTTCTGCGGTCGCGTAGCCGCCGCTGTTGTGATAATCGCTCGCAAACTTGGCGGTTGATTATCGCAAAACGGGCGGTTGAACAATCAGTTGAGTTCCCGACCGGCCCTCCCACTGTCGCGGCCGCGCTGGCCAGTGCCGCGAGAGCCGCAAACGCGCCGTGAAAATTGCTTTATTACATATGTATTATAAGGACTGCGGGCCCGCAACTGCGGCGGGCGCGGAAGAAAATCGCCAAGCCAAGTTTACGGGCGATAATCACAACCGCGGCAACTGCGGGATCGCAGGAAACTGTGATCTCGTGAGTTTTGAAAATTCCACCTACATTCCGCCACCGCAGCGGGCGTGAAAGAAGTTCGCGCTGTGAGTCCTTAGCCTTAGTGTTACATAGAAAATCTTTCTAAATTTTCTTTCCCTACATGGCTGTTTTATAAACTACCCACAAGATATGAGAAACTCATAACAAGTTACCTACACACATTAGAGTGTGTTTATATTATCCGTTTCGAAATCGGTATCGGACACGGACAAAACCAAGTAATCGACACTACTATAATGTGCTGTGTTCACAAATTTTCCGATACGGTCATTCGCCATTCTTTCGATAGATTTAGTGTGCACAAGCTATCGAGACATCACACATCAAAATTGTCTACGTAAACAGTGTCCAACAATTTCGACAAACCTATGTTATTCATGACAACTTTATATAATACGATATCTCATATCGGTTCGAATACATTAAAAAGTAAAAACTCTCAAAAAGAAAAATGGTTAATTAAACAAGAAAAAAATGTATACCTAGTCATGTGTTTTCCAAAATACAGGAGTTATCCACAATACATAAACACATATTTAATTATACCAGAAGTGTACAATATAAAAGTAACACAAGAGCGCGCAGTTTGTAGGCGTCGGCTACGGGCTACGAGCTACGACCCGTAGCAACGGGCTACGGAGCGTTCACTCACGTCATCTTCAGAACCCTGATTTGACCTTTTTGCCGGGACTACATATTTTTGTAACAATCACGAAAAAGGTCTAGCTGTTATGATTATGGTGAATATTATAAAGTATAATCCTTCCATAAAATGCTACAAAGTGAGCCCTTTATATTTATAACAAAGAAAAATAATATGTCGCAATTTTTCAGTGATTCTGTACCTACACAGAACATTCACGCGATGAGCATGCAACTGTCAGAGTTGTTAATGAAGTAATTAGCGTGACATTTACGACATGGGTGTATTGTCATGATGATCAGGTGAAAGTTGTACTGCAATCAGGTAGGCGTGTACCCAGATACTGAGAGATTTCACTGATAGTAAATAACAATTTACGTATTTAGGTAATCGTTATTTTTGTTATGTACTTTGTACCAAGACAATAAATCTGGTGACATAGGAAATTTAGGTTTTAAGTAGGTATTGTAGCACACACGACATTTTTTATATGAAGTTAAACCATACGGTGCATATTAATTGACGTGTAATCTAAGCATACCTGTACAGCTCGTTCCTTACTAAACGTAGCACAGACTTATTAAAACATTTATTCAATTAATTAAACAAGGTAAATTTCAATGTCGCGATTATAGCGATTGGCGAATTGTAATCTGCGATAATGGAGCGATAGCAAATCAAACGAGATGATTCCTATATAATCGGTAAACAAATAACGAGGTCATCACTGATAACGGAGTGATAAGGGAACAGATCTCGCATACGTAGCCAGTCTACGTCGCGATAACGTACCGTATCCGTGCGACTGTCAATATATGATCGATGTGCGGCGCGGGCGCAGGTGCCCGCTGATACAATCATACTGACGCTACGTTGGGCACAGTCCAAAACTTGATGATCTCATTACACCTTAAGCTAGATAAACTATTCGTTTGAGTTATGTACAACACGTTACTGTGTTTATAAATCTTTATTGTCAAAGTAAACGCGAAATATAAACAAGAGAGGTACTTATTTTAAAGCTACATTTCCCGTACCTATTTACCTTAATGGATATACCCAACAAAGGCAATAAGTTTTTGTTTCACTCAAGTTTCCGAGAACTCGATAACATTACCAGTAGGTCTGATATAAAATTGTACGTGTTTTTATATATTGTACTTAATAACAATCGAACACACAGGCATGTACTGGCGGGTTGCCAACTAATGCGGCCTGGTAACCCACATAGTGCTGTCAATCGACTGCAACACTGCTGGACATTAAGCAGGTAACTGCCTACCTACCACAGGTACAACCGCACCGCACTTCAAATCGCAATACTTATGTATCAACATTCACACAGTTTATCCAAAAGACAAAGAATCCACATGTACAAGGAGAACCTGAAACGATACTAGACTAATTGTTATAAAAACGTGATCACGTTTCGGTGTACAGGTGTTTGTATTTTGTGTGCAAAGAAAGAGAATCCACCCACGGCAAAGATGTAAATGCCAGTAACAGTAGGTGGTACAAGGCACTGTGTGGGGGTGGAGCCGGTACTGGTTATCAAATCTTGTTTCTCGTCGCTCCACGTGCTCACAAGCTTACAACAGTTATAACACACCCCTCTCGGATCGCCCCGGCAACAAACAAATCTAAACAACACATTACTCATTTATTCGTCCTTAAACAAGATCTCGACTGTGGAGCAAACATCTCACTTTACGTTCTTGGAAATATTTGATGGACCAATAAAATTACATTTTGAAAAATTTCAAGTTTGATATTTTACTTGAGAAAATATTGAAACAGAACTGTATGGAAAGTTCTCGTTACCGATTTAATTAATTAACTAGGTACTGGTGTTTCCACGAAACAATTAGATTAATGTCTGTACGACGGCGCCGTGCTCTCTACACGACAGTGAGGCCTCCTTGTTACGCCAGCCTCTATGTCTCCTTACATACGAGTCAATCTCACAAACATTCTCAGGGGCTTTGGTTTTCCCGGAATTCCGATAACTGTATTCCGATTCGATTAACACAAGAGATATGAATAGTAATGAGCTTATTATAGTTTATCGATACGTTTACTGGTAGATTACACATCCATAAATTGTGTGATATTGTTTCTGACACACCTGGGCTACCTACGCGGGACACGTCAGACAGCATTGTCCCGCATCATTGCCACGGAGCTATGTTTACTAATCTTTGGTAGAGTCATCTCTGTTGCTAACATTTATGAGAGTCGCTGTGACTTGGTGGTGTGCGCATCTATCAGGGGAGCTTTCAAATAAACTCACCAGCCGGCCGGCGCCCCGGGTGACGCCCACTCGGTTTAGTCACAGCTTAATATCAGATTTCAGTTCACCGCACATATTATACTAACATTGTTCTGTGGTTTTACTCGCCTACTCTGTTTAGGTCTGTCACATGTAAAAAGATGTACATAAGTATTTGTATATCTATCTGATGACAACTCAGATTGGTACTTCCTGAGATTAGTGAGTCAAACAATCAAACCAGATAGAAAAGAAGAAAATGTACAGATAACTGTTATCAAATCAACAACCAAAGACATGTGCTTATTGTGCATAAGTGTTGCTGTCAACTATCTGTGCTGCAACTGGGAAAATTGAAAACGAGTTTCTTCGTCGATCAGTCACCTAAGTGAATATGGACAATATGTTCCAACAAAAACGCCGCGGTACTAGGTACTACTAAAAACTACCCACAGGATAAATAGATACATCATCAAACTTGGCCATTTAACTATAATGTTACATGAGTTGAGGATAAACGGTGAAACTTGTGAATACTATATTAATGGCATCGTTTTGGTTAAAGTATTAACTAAACAGAAGTTTACTTTTACTGAGAAGTCAGGTAAGGTCAGGCAGTCGATGATGTTATAGAACTGAAAAGTTTGTTTGGTTGAACGCGCTAGTCTCGTTGGATAGTTCATTTATAGAGGAAGGTATTCTGAATTCGGTTTTAATCTATCAATATGAGCTGTTGCACCACCTACAACAACGAACGATCACCTACGAAACAAAGCAAGTCAGGCCATATTGACAGTGTCGTAAGACATGATACCTTATGATGAGATCAGAGCTTAAGAGCAAACAACAACCTGGCCAAATCTGAGTCATCTTAAGAACAGGTAAATTATTCGAGAAAGTTGCGACGCATGGCGCGGTGCGGCGCGGCGCGGTGCGGGCGGGCCTAATATTTCAATACACCCCTCCGACGTGCTCATCTGAAAACCTTTACAAATGTATCCTAGCAACCAACTATATCCAATATTCCATACAATTCTCCAAAATTCCAAGAATTTAAACGAGCGATACAGCCTCCGAACTATAAAAAATATTCTGTTATCACAAAACTGTTCCAGAAAAAGTAGAAACCTGTTACGTGCCTTCTTAATACGCGTCAAAAATAAAGGAATCGGGTTCGATATAGTTATGTATATCAATGGTAGGCAGGCATAGTAAAGGCATATTCGTATACTTAACACGTTAACCGCCGCGTAGGTCACCGGTGACCTACGCGGCGGTCAAAGGCTTAAGTTGTGATCACGGCCTACGACAACGATAAAGCACTTTTAATGCAATATGAGCATGCTTTATATTTTAAAACAATTAACTTACGATTGCGGGTGATGACAATATAAGTAGTATATCTGTAAAGCTAAAACCACAGCAATAACCGCTTTCGTTTTGCACTGACAACCACAAGTAAATAAATGCAAACGAAACAATGTAAGTGCGACACAAGGCCGGGCATCGAACCTGTGGTCCCGGTTCCCGGGCGCGATGACAGAGCGCATACGGGGCAGGGGTTGCGAGGGGCTGCTTCTATTTATATAAAATCGATAGCCCGCCCGTGGCCTTGGAAGCATCGATCGCGACAGATGGGTGTGTGTGACGAGCCCCCGGCCCGGTTGTACTACGCAGCGGCGAAAATTTTCCGCTAAGGAAAACTCACAAAAATGTTTACATTTTAAATTGATAACAGTATTCAATACCACTGAGTAAGCGACCGATAATGCACTATTGATTCATGCTAGTGCTACATCATAAACATTTACTTTCAATCCAGCATAGGAGATGACGAGGTGGAAAATAGCGAAGTGACATTGTCATTATTAATAATCGGTAATTAAATTGAAAGCTTAATGTTCGTAGGAATATTAAGAGCAGTAGGCGGACCCTAGCAACAACTAAGATTCATCACATTATCACTCACACCATGGCAATAATAACATCTGAGGAGCCGTGGAGCGTGGCTCGCCCACCGTTTCCCTTCCACCACCCTCCACCCGCGCCGTGATTGGCTGGGGCGGCCGAATAACAGAGCCACAGATTTACCACGCCACGTAAAAGATGCACCACACCACGATCACCAGCCACGCGCCACCCGACACATCATCAGTGCCGGAGTAAGCATCCCTAATTAGGCCCTTGATTGGATATGTTTTATCAAGAAATTACGAGGTGGTTCTGGTTTAACTAGGCGCCCTTTTTCGCGGAGCCCGTAGCAGTAGGTAGCTTAATCTTGTACGTGGTTAGATCCGGTACTGCAACATGCGTGTGGCGCGCGCGGTGTCTTGCTAACAATTACATTTTATGAGCAATATAATCTGCCATTACAAGTCAAATGTACACAAATACACAAGTACACAAGTTAATTAGTTATTGTTGTCAATATTTCACTGAATCGTCGTTTTTTAGTTGCAGCTGCCCAGTACAAGGTCTCGGGTTTGAAAAATGTCGGTAGGTATGCGAATTTTCCAAATATTAATAAGGATTGGTCTTGAATGGCCAATGTTTGAGAATAGAATCGCGATATAGTGAAATGGTTCTAATCAGAGTGGTCTGATATTTCTTGAGAACAAGTGGTATTATGTGAGTACTTATATTTTTGTTTTATGGTTTGCTCTATAAACTTAAACAATGAAACAGAGACAATATACCATTTAAAAATAATAATAACATGTAACAACAATTGTGTGAAAATAATATAATAATACAAATGAATTCATTCAATTAATTCCTCAAACGGGTGCTAAGCATTGATTGTATCTGTGGTTAGCACAGTTAACAGTAAAACCGAGTTTGAGTGTGTTAATATAATACTTGTTGAGGCCATACATAATCATAATTTCAACCTACAACAATAATAATATTTTTCCTATTTTTATTACAAAAATTTTTGAGTAAGTGTAAAGTGTAATTACACAATGAAATAGGTATATTGCCACAAAATAATTATAATTGTGTGAGTAATTGATCCTAGTCATATTTTGGTGACTTGATGACTGTTCCAAACCCACAATTAATGGGCATGAGTCACCAGTATTTGTTAGAGAAAGTATTTGTTTCTTGGGAATACAGTATATTTATTATAGAGTTTTATAATTATGTCATTGGTCAATTATAAATACTTAATAACTATAGCTATTTAACTTACCTGAGTTCCCGGATGATCGGCCAGGTTCGTCAGCCATTTCTCCGGTATCCTAAAATCAAGTTAACTTTTGTAAACATATTGTACCAACATTTTATTATAGCTATGTACTAGGCAATGACTTCAATATCCAAATGGATGAGTAAGAAATATTTCAATATTATATTCCATAGTGAAATCCCAACTAATTTTGGCACACACTGCAGTGATTTAGATACTTCAATAATTCTAAATTAATACTATTGATAAATATATAATACTCATAAAATAGTTGCAGTGAATAAATTAAATTTATCTACAAGATAATGTATTTCTTTAGAATGTATGTAAATATTGAGCATTAAAAACTTTCACATTGAACTATACAGAGCTTTTGAAAAGTATTTCCCATTTAATGAAACTATGCCACCTAGTTGTATGTACACATCTACACAACTATTTATGAATATGTTTATTGGTACATTTCCATCATTTAACATACTGGATAGACTACATCACATATCCCCCAATATCAATTGATAATGCCAATTTACTAAGTACACCTCAACATACCACAACAACTGGCGCATCCAATAACAAACAATAAATCTCGACATATTAAATGATCGGTCGCCTGTATAAATGACTTTATACTACAACTGAATACATAAAGGAACCACATTACACAAAATATTAGTACCTTGCTTACACCAGCTGGGGCTTCGAATACTTGAATAAATATGTCCTTAGATAGCACTATTTAACAGTTTTATATATTATTTCGTAGTATTTTATCGTCACAACAAACATAAATAACAACATTTTAATAACTTGTTCATATCCAAGTTAAAAAACTCACTTAATAATAGCTTCAAAACAAGCCTAAAACCTATGTTTTGACCAGATTTTGACGTAATAGTTACGTCGAATGATCAGTCCGTTCACAAATTCTTCTTGTCAGACTCCAATTAGCAATTTTTCTAGTTTTTTATTGGCCAACATGATTCTTGTTCGAAAACTTGATACAATATCACCAATCAGAATGACGTTTCGTGATAGTTGATTTAAAGTCGCACCTTGCTTAATATATCAAAAACCGGTATTGCCGAAATAGCGGTTCTTCCGACTACAAACATTTTTTTTATTAATAAATTGTAGTATAAGTAAATCTGCGCAATTTCTCACACACTGCTTATGTTGCACCTTTGAAAGAAAAGACTAGAATAAATAAATCAAAAGCATATTTATCAAAAAAAATACATAAGTGGTTAAACTACTATCAATTTTATTTACTATCAAAAGCATATTTATCAAAAAAAAACATAAGTGTTTAATTTACTATCAATTTCTTATAGAATTTTGCCGGTTTTTGTACAGGATCTCACTAAAAGATGATTTACATTTGACACAACCGAAAACGTCAATTACACTATCACAAATGTCATCTGTCAATATAACTCATTGTTGACTCATACTTATTGTTCATAATCATTTATACAAAAATCAAAGTAACAAAATATCTGTCTGAGACTCAGTACTACATTAGTTCAGCAAAATGTTCTCATCAATATTTGGTAAGCGTAGATCTCCTGTGGAGGTCGAAGAAGAGACTCCTCCGATTCCTGGTGCGCGTTCCGATGATGGATTCGTCGTAGTTGATCCTAGTTCGCCTAGAAACAGTTTGTATCCTAACGTTGCTGGTGGTGGCGGATCAACTCCATACGTGCCGCGACCAGCGCCGCCAGCTCCCACAAGAACTGCTTTGGTTGACCCAACGTTTCATTACTTGCAAGGAGTACCGTTCGCCATGTCTAAAACTCTACAAATGGCATCGAAAAAGGATACGTTCGCTACAGAAATGGCAGATCTTCTCGCTTTTCTGACTAGCAAAGTCAATATGAGTGGATATGAATATGATTTCAATGTGGAACGCAGTGTCTTGAAAGAGTGTTAATTATTTAACTGAGAAGGAGTCTCTGGATTACAATGATATCTATTTACATAGTGGAATCATTTAAATTGTTACGAATTTTAAATCAGACACGTGATACATAAATTTAGAATAATTCCATTTTTATTTTGTACCACTCGCGGCCTCATGGTTACAATATCTAAATTTATGTTCAACCGACTTCCCCAAAAGGAAGAGGTTATAAATTATTTTAGAACATAAACAAAATTATTTCTAGCCACAAACTATAAATTAGGCCTATGACATAAATAAATGTTTTAGATTATCAATCAGGATACAATGCATTGTAAGCCTTAAATAAGTAATGCAATAAATATATTTGCATATAATTATAAATGTTGTTTAGTAAGTTAAAAATATTCTCATCTTTAATTTTAATAAATTGTAAATAAAAGTACACAATTGAAATAAAACTATTTTTATTGTATAAATAAGACAATTCCTTCTTGACTATGTGATTCGCCAGACAAATAAAACATAAACAATTGTGTTACATTTATTATAAGTAACCATATAGACATGGCTTCCGTGACTAAACAAGAATAATAGAAATAGAATACTATATAGACAAGTGTACTGCAGGTGCTTCAGAAACATAATTCAAAGAATATATTATAAGACTTTCATCATGATTAACCAGAATGTACCATAACAGTTGTGTGTAACTTATCAATACACAATAGCACATAACTAACACTATAAATAATATTAACTATCATATATTTGTGTGGAACAACCTGTCCGGCTCCAGCTCACAACAGTCTCCATCACACTTCCAGCACCAATGATATCCACCACACACACAAAGTCTTCAATACAACAGCTCACACCATCAATCAGAAAGCACAGTACACAACATCAGATTTGTCATTGCATCTAAATAATTGCTGCTAAACCAACTATAAATGCTACTATTATCAAAAATGGAATCCAAGTTTTGAGAAACCCTCCAATGCTGAAACAAAAACATTAAAATGTTCATTACAATCATACTACCAACATTGCAAGCTTCACAATATAAAATTTAACTAGAAATAAAGATGTCTTATATCTGTATCTAATCACCTGACATAACTAGAGTATGGTATCATGTAGAATGCCAGCTTCACCATGTTCCAGTTCTTGCAGCCTCCATAGCTCATTATGTTCAGAGCAGTTGCCACGTGGGAATGACAGTTATCATAGAACAGTATGTGCTGAAACAATACATAATGGAGATAAATTGTGAGGAAAAATAACAATATGTATTCTTATGAATTATATATACTATGAGTATCAGTAAAACATACCATTCTTTTCTTATAAATTTCAGAAGCTTCAGCAACAGCGGCATCCCACCCTGCCTGACCATTATTTGCCTTTTGTGGAGATAATTGCCAATATTTTGTTGGATTTCCAAATGCCATCAAATCTTCAGATACAAAGTATGGGCCAGCAAAGTCTCGGATTACACCTGATGATGTACAAATGCCCATATGTCCGAGGAAAGGAAATATCCAACTGAAAACATATTTTCCTTATTATTTTAAAGCACATAACAAACAAGTTGTTATTTATACAATTATGTTGAAGGAAAACTGCTTCATTTTAACACAATAAAATATAGGTGATTCATCACAAATATATTCTATTCTTGGAAATTGATATGCTCAAAACAATATTGGTCTTATTATTCTAACAATACTTATCTTGTTATTGAAATCGACAGGTAATATTAACAAATCTGATGCTAGTGCAGTACTAGGCAAATTAACTTTACTATGCATTCCAGATACTGGAAATTATTAATAAGATATTCTGTTAATTTAAATGATGATAGCAAACTTACGTGAGTACAGGTATTGGGGTCCAAACTATACAGTAAGGGTATCGACAGCGTTCGTGATCTATGGGATCCATTAGTACAGCTTCTTCGGGATCAGCTAAGTTGATAGTACTTGTAGGACTTTGATCACGATCACCTGACATAGTTTTATTTACCATTTATCCATGTCCAAACAATTTATTATAAAAACAAGAAGGATCTAATTGAAACGAAGATGTCAATAAATAAATATTTGACGTTTCTTTCAGTCAAATCAAATACGATACGAACGTTCCAGAGTACGATTGTTGTAAAAAACAATATTCTAAACAATAAAGCTAATAACAAATTTTGGCGGAAGACATCAAGAAAAAAGATACAGAAATCGACTAACAGTTAAGTTTACTACGGTTTTCGTCAGTAGACGGCACATCTCTAACCAGTTCAAAGATGGCTGACATTTGTTTGACAGCGACAACGGTATTGTTGATGTGACGATGTTTGGCGCTAATAATTTACTTTTATGTTAAACTTGGCGTACTATTACTGAATGGTAGTTTCAAATAAATTATAAAAGCCAAAATGCCGGCGTTTCTCAAATATATTGATATGGAAAACTTCAAGTCCTATCGGGGGCACCACCGAATAGGACCTCTGAAATCTTTTACTGCGGTGGTAGGGCCTAATGGATCAGGTAAGGAACACTATAAATCTTATTTAAATTCATTAATTATTTGTAATTTTAGCTATATGTTAACAGTTGTAAAATTGTATCGAAATAGAATTGTGTACAAACGTCTGTTATACCTACTGAACACTGTATGAGTTTGATTTATATATGCTATGCTGCTATGCTAGGGTGTAACTTAACATATTATGAATACTTAGACGACCCACTGTCTCTTATGTAACAATACATTACTCGACAGGCAAGTCAAATTTCATGGACGCTGTAAGTTTTGTGATGGGTGAAAAGACTTCTTTGCTCCGTGTGAAACGTCTCAGTGATTTGATACATGGAGCCTCCATCAACAAACCAGTATCCAGAAGGTAAATATTGATAAAAGCTGTATTATGTACCTGTGTACAACAACAAATAAGGAATTGAAATTAAAAATTGTTTTATTAATAATGAGATTACTAATGTCATAATTTTCAATGTTTTGTGTGATTGAGTTGCTAATATTAGTGTCTTATGTTGTAGTGCTTCAGTGACAGCAACATTTGTTCTTGAGGATATGACAGAGAAGCAGTTCCAGAGGTCAGTGATTGGACAGTCATCCGAACACAAGATCGATGGACAGGTGAGACATTTTTTCATGATGAATTCTCATTAAATTAAGTGTAGGTACTCTTATAGTCCTATATTCTTTATTGTGTTTTAGATATTAAAGTTATGACAATATAATGTTTAAGTTACTTTTAAGAATTTATTTAAATTTTTTAAAACAAAAGTTTATGTATATTTTATAAAGTTTATATTTTTTATATTGTTAAGGTAAAAATGGCAACTCTGTTACTAAGACTTGATTTTTTATTAATTTGATGGTTGTTTGTTGCAAGATTTATTGATAGAAACAATTATTTTTAATGATAGGTATGTTATGTCCAACACTTTACTGAAAGTGTTTAGTAACTTTGTAAATATCTTGTCCGCAGTCTGTAACCACATCACAGTACCTGGGTGAGCTGGAGAAACTGGGTATCAATGTCAAGGCCAAGAACTTCCTGGTTTTCCAGGGAGCTGTGGAGAGCATTGCCATGAAGAACCCTAAGGAGAGAACAGCACTCTTTGAGGAAATTAGTGGGTAAGTGGAACATAACCATGCATACTGCAAAAATGTCTGCTGTTTCATTACCTGATGCCTGTCAGTAAAGATAAATAATTAGAACTAAATAATGTCAAAAAAGTTGATTGCCTATTTGTATTTTCCAGATCGGGAGTTCTGAAGGAACAGTATGAGCACTGTCGTGGGGAAGTGAACCGTGCTGATGAAGAGGCCCAGTTCTCCTACCAGAAGAAGAAAGGAGTGGCTGCTGAGAGAAAAGAGGCCAAGTTTGAAAAAGAGGAGGCTGAGAAGTACACTAGGCTTAAGGAGGAACTGGTAATTTAACTTTATGACTCTTACTGATGAATGAATAAAAGCAATTAGATACTAGTTGGCAAGCCTCTGCTTGTCAACTGGATTTGATTCACATGTATGTGACTAACTATTTATTTTTAGGGTCTTAAGACCCTTATACAATGGTCTTTAATAAGTAAATTAATATGAAATATGAATTACTCAATTCAAATCAAATGTACAATGTATCTCTCATTTCAATTAACAGCAAGAGCAAAAGATAGAACTCCAGTTATACCACCTGTACCACAATGAGAAAGAGATACAATCAATGGAGGAAGATCTTCAGCACAAACAGTCAGAGCTGACCAAAGTTGAGAAGAAGCGTCAGAAGCTAGAGGAGGTTCTTAAGGAGAAGAAGAAGGAAGCTGGAGTTGTGCAGAGAGAGACTGCCAAGATTGAACAGGAGATTAGAGAAGTGGTCAGTATGATTTCTGACTATGTTATTTATTATTTGCTAGTTAAAATATAGTTTTCTTTCCCAAGTACTTGGATAAGAAACACCAGTCCTCATCTAATTTAAGGAAAAATGTATAAATAATGTACTTAATCTATGATTTCCAATATAGAGTACTATACCTGCTGGTTAAACATGTAACATTAACATGATGAACTAATAACTGTTTCGTCAATCCTACTTCAATCCTACTGAAGTAGGATTTTCATGTAAATCCTACTTCAGTATCTCCAAATATTAATTTATATCTCAATCAACAGGAAGCAGAGATCTCAAAAAAGCGTCCAACATTCATAAAAGCGAAGGAACGCGTGACGCACACGCAGAAGAAATTGGAGAGTGCCCTGAAGACCTTGGAGCAGGCTCGCAAGGCTCACGAGGCACACCAGGCTGATATCAAGAAGTTGGAGGACGAGCTCCGGCAGATTGAGGACCAGAAGGCTCAGTGGGAGCACTCCACGCTCGGCGCCACTCATGCTGGCCGCGCTGATGTGCATCTTGAGGAGGCACAGGTTGGTACTACAACTTCTGTTACTAACACTACTATACATATAAAGTCTGCCGCGGTAAGTCACTCGAATAATCGAGACTCGAGCAAGCTAATAATATATTTTTAATTGTTATTACATTACCGTCATTTACCTGTCTCCCTAGATCCGTGAGTACGAGGAGTTGAAAATGGAAGCGTCTCGTCAGGCGGCTCGCTACCTGCAGGAGCTGGACTCCGTCAACCGAGAACAAAAGGCGGACCAAGACAGACTCGATAACGAGCTGCGACGCAAGGGAGAGTTCGAGAATAAACATCGACAGAAGGTAAACATTACCACTTGACTTTGAACACTATTACAAATGCTACAAGGTTGAATATCTTTCAACAGGAAAATTTATCTTGTTATATATGAATTATATTATGATCATTATTCATTCAGTTTCATTCAACAGGGTCATGAAAGAAATGAGGCTATGAAACGTGTGGACAAACTGAATGAGCACATCAAGAGCTCCGAACAGGCACTCGAGGAGCAACGTCGACTGCGCGCTGAACTACAGGTCTTAACTTAAGCATATTTGTACATGAACCTAAGTCCGAGAGGGTGTAGTTAAAATTTAGAATTTGATGAATTCACGACATTATACGTGTGCAGGCGGACGTGGGGTCGTGCCGCGGGCGGGCCGCCGAGCTGCAGGCGCAGCTGGAGGACGTGGCGGCCGCGCTGGGGGACGCGCGCGTCGACAAACACGAGGAGGCGCGCCGCAGGAAGAAACAGGAGATTGTCGAGAGCTTCAAGAGGGATATCCCTGGCGTGGTGAGCTATAATTATAATCTGGTAGTTTTCATGCTGAATTGATTTTAAAATATGCAGTGACGCATCTGTAACTTCTCTACTGTTTGAGATATCTTTGGGGAACGTTAATCGTTTAGCCCACAAAAAAATCTAAATAGTTGTATGAAGTATGAACAATGTTTTCCGCAAGCGAAATCTCGCTGACTTAAAAGTGATTGCACATCTATTTTACAAAACATTATTTAATATATTCCAGTACGACCGCATGATCAACATGTGTCAGCCGACCCACAAGCGTTACAACGTGGCCATCACCAAGGTGCTCGGCAAGTACATGGAGGCCATCGTTGTAGATACTGAGAAGACTGCCAGGAGGTGTATTCAGGTTAGAGCTTTCAATAATAGCCATTATTTATAGATTAAATTACTGCTTGTTTGCCTCCTGTTCCGTAAAAAAAATAAAGACTGGATTTAAAAGTTTTTATGAAAGTCCCTTCATTTACGTAACTAGCAGAAAAGCTGTCTAATAGGTCAATAAAAGCAGTATAGAATATGATACAAATGAATGTTTTGTGTACAGGTGCTAAAAGAAAGAATGTTGGAGCCAGAAACATTTCTACCTCTGGACTACATTCAGGCTAAACCTCTCCGGGAAAGATTAAGGTAACTCTCTCTATCAGTACATTAGCTTTACAAGATTATTGTACTCTGTATGTTTTTCTATTTATTGTACATTTGTGAACTCGACTCTGTTTCACGCAGGGACATAAAAGAGCCTAAAAACGTGAAGTTATTGTTCGACGTGTTGAGGTACGAGCCGCCTGCCATCCACCGCGCTGTACTCTTCGTCACCAACAACGCACTCGTATGTGAGACTCCTGAGGATGCTTCCAGGGTCGCATACGACCTGGACCGGAGCAAAAACAGCAGATATGATGCACTGGCACTCGACGGCACATTCTATCAGAAGTCTGGTATCATCTCTGGAGGTTCCCTGGACTTGGCGCGCAAAGCCAAGCGTTGGGACGAGAAACATCTCTCACAGCTCAAAGCCAAAAAAGAAAAACTGACAGAGGAACTTCGCGAGTCTATGAAGAAGTCTCGCAAGGAGTCTGAGCTGACGACCGTAGACTCACAGATACGCGGGCTCGAATCCCGACTGAAGTACGCCATTACTGACAGAGATACTACGCTAAAGCAAATTAAAGCGCTGGACGCGGAACTCGAAGAGTTTGAGAGGAAGATTGAGATGTTCGGTCCTCAGATAGAGGAGATCGAGCGCACGATCCACGCGCGCGACCTCAAGATACAGGAGATCAAGGAGAACATGAACAACGTGGAGGACGTCGTGTTCCGCGGCTTCTGCAGAGACATCGGCGTCGCCAACATCCGGCAGTACGAGGAGCGCGAGCTGCGCGCCCAGCAGGAGCGAGCCAAGCGCCGCCTGGAGTTCGAGGCGCAGGTCGACCGCGTCACATCCAACCTCGAATTCGAGCGCAGTCGCGACACGCAGAAGAACGTCACGCGCTGGGAGCGAGCCGTGCAGGACGCGGAAGACGAACTCGAGGGGGGCAGGCAGGCTGAGGCCAAGCAGAGGCAGGAGATCGATGCAGACCTGCGCAAGGCTGAGAACCTTAAAGCCGAGCGCTCCGCTGCACGGACACGACAGGACAATGCTGACGAACAAGTCAACAAGGTAAGAAACATTTTTAATACGATTCAAAGCAAACATAATAAATAATAGTGGTTTTCAAACAGATCTCTTTATGAACTGACTAATCCAAAATACTTACTATAACTATCTACACAACAGGCCCGCAAGGAGTTGACAAACATCCAGAAAGACATCCAGACAATCCAGAAACAGACGTCCAGTATTGAATCTCGCATCGAGAGCAAGCGCAGCGACCGACACAATATACTGCGACAGTGCAAGGTAAACAAACAACTATATAACTAGTCTACGATATAAAATAAAAGTTTTTTTTTTAATATAATCATTTATTTTTCTGTATCTTTTGATGATGTACGTCTCCCACAGATCGACGACATAATAATCCCTCTGTTAGAGGGTAACTTAGAGGACACTGCAGACGGCGAGTCAGACCCGTCCTCCATGTCCACCACACAACAGTATAGAAAGGATTCCAGGTAACCCACAGGCTATGTTTTGTTGTAACTTATTTACTCAATCCAAATTATTGGATAATAATGAAAATTATGGGCTCTGGTTGGCTCGAAACTATTCGAGTCTACTAAAAAGTGAGCTAATTATTCATGCAGAATAACAACTTTCCTGAAGGCACATAACATTTAAAAATATTTACTATTTATTTTATAATACTGATGTTATTAAATTCCATGAAATGTCCCAGGATCCGCGTAGACTACAGCTCGTTATCAGAGAACCTGAAAGAGCTGGAGGAACCAGACGAGATCAAGCGCAAGGCGGACAAGATGCAGAAAGCTATCAACTCACTGCAGAACACTGTGGATAAGATACAGGCGCCCAATATGAGGGTAAGGGGAGAGAATTAGACAGTTAACTTTTGACAGCTACAGCTATTAAAACACCAGATCTCACGGTACATTACTGCTATCTGTTGAGCAAAATAATGGTAGTCCTCATTGTAATGAGTTAGCAACCAGTATTTTACGTGGTGTAACTAATATTGTCTACTGTTACCTCTTAAGACTGTGTACCACAATTTCAACTAAAAAATACTTGAACTTATTTACATAATTAATTTACAGGCTATGCAAAAACTCAATGAGGTTCGAGAGAAAGTCAACGCTACGAACGAGGCATTCGTTGCAGCTAGAAAGAGGGCACACAAAGCTAAACTGGCGTTCGAAAAGGTACACATTAGGATCTGATATAAGATAATGATAAATTATGACATATCTGTAAATAGAGACTAAAACGTAAAAACAATTCCCTTGCAGGTAAAGAAGGAACGACACGACAAGTTCATGGAGTGCTTTGAACACGTCGCCAACGAAATTGACGCTATTTACAAGGTAAGTTGAGCAAATACGTATAGATAACTTTTGCAGGGCAAATTAGTTTTGCGTCTTTTTAATTGCCTGTCGATTATTCTTTTTTTTTCGTGAACTTGATACACGTGTTATAATATTACAGGCTTTAGCAATGAATCAGTCAGCGCAGGCGTTCCTAGGTCCGGAGAACCCCGAGGAGCCGTACTTAGACGGCATCAACTACAACTGCGTGGCGCCAGGCAAGCGGTTCCAGCCCATGTCCAACCTCTCCGGAGGAGAGAAGACTGTCGCTGCACTCGCATTATTGTTTGCTATACATAGGTGAGCTATACTGTAGTACACGCAGAACATAATTACATAATATGATCATACACATATAATAGAGTCGCCTGGTATTCTACATATGAACAGTGCGTCTAGCCAAACGCCACTTTAGCGCTTGTCTACCGAGAGAGTAGAAAACTAAATGTATGGGGATGACACTGACAAGTGTCAAAATTTCGTCAAACCCATATAATTTAGTTTTCTACTCTACATGTAGACAAGCGCTAAATGGCGTTTGGCTACAGCTAAAGGCGTGGTCCATGTATAAAATTTTAACACCTTTACTAGCTATGTTGTGAATACTATGTCAAAAGGAAGCGAACCTATAGCCTTACACTGGAATGAATACCAAACTCAGCGCTATTACGAAAATGTTCCAAACCAGAAATCTCATGTAATATTAAAGTGAGGGAGAGCCATGCTTCGGCACGAATGTGCCGGCCATGCTTTCGTCATGTGATCACTCACTCGACGAAAGAACTGGAGGCCCAATGATCTCCAATCTCCCCAGTCGCCGAATACCTAATAATTGTCAAATTCCTAATCCCCAAAATACCGGTACCACACTTGTAACACCGCTGGGGTTTCGGGTGTCCATGGGCGGCACCGATAACTTACCATCCGGTGATCCGTAAAGAAAAAAAAAATTTCAATAAAAGTAGACTTTTTAACCTATATTCAACCTAATATACATTGTTCCAGCTACCAGCCGGCGCCATTCTTCTTGCTGGACGAGATAGACGCAGCTCTGGACAACACCAACATCGGCAAGGTAGCCTCCTACATCCGCTCCAAGAAGGGAAGCCTGCAGACCATTGTCATCTCACTCAAAGAGGAGTTCTACGGGTGCGCAGACGCATTGGTCGGCATCTGCTCTGAGGTAAGACTCCACGAAATATCATCTATTTCTGTCTCCTGCTGGATATGCTTGTGATTTTCTTGTGATTTTAGAATCAATCATTGTAATAACATTGTATTGTTCTAGCCGGCGGACTGCCTGGTCAGTGACGTGATGACGCTCAGCTTAGAGGACTACGAAGACTAATAATACATAGTTATTGACTTGAGATGAACTTAATACATTTAATAATACACATATTTTTATATTGATGTTTACTTCATTCCTTTATCGTCACATGTCGTCGCTATGACCTTCATAATAATATATTAAGTGTTAAGTTGACTTAGTAAATCTGTGTTTTATTTGTTTCCCCGTACCTAAGGTGTGCGCTTACACTCCTCAGACAAGAGATCAATACATAGTATAAAACAAAGTCGCTTTCGCTGTATGCCCGTATGTATGCTTAGATCTTTAAAACTACGCAACGGATTTTGACGCGGTTTTTTTAATAGATAGAGTGATTCTTAAGGAAGGTTTGTATGTATAATAAATGCATATTGCACCCGTGCAAAGCCGGGGCGGGTCGCTAGTAATATAATAAAATTACTTTTTGGGTTGTTACACATCCACTCACTTTGATTGATGGGTTAAAATAATAATGATAAATGATCCTACAATGTCGTAAACTCCTAGGTGCCTGCCTCTAGGCTTCAGAAAAGTGAAGTGGTTCGTCTAGATGTCAATATATACGCAGAAATGGTCCGCTAAAACTATTCTGGTTCTTTCCTCAAAAGGCCACAACAGAATGGAATTGCATGGTTCTCACACAATATTGTATATACATATTTGTTTGGACTTTAAATAGATGAACCTCTGAGTTGGTTTCGGCATTTCGTCTCAGAGTAGTCAGTTAGGAAATGTCGGTCCCATGGTTCGTTTGAAAAATTTACGTGTTAAAGTTGCCTTGTAGCAGATTTGTAGCAGTATTTGCAGAAATACATTCACTTGTTTTACTTATGACGTCAGAATAAATGTATTAATTTATTTTGTGGCAATCGGTGTGGACACATCGACGAACACTACAAGTACTTTTTTGAGAATAGGGTAACTTGCCAAAGATTGACTCTGTCCTGGTTGTCCTCTATAATCATGCAATGTTTCAAAATGTAGAGGTCACTGTTTAAAAATAACAAATTCTTCATAAACCCCTTGTAAGACTTATTTGGTAGTATTTTTTTGTAATAAAACACAATAAAATCAATATGGAGCTCTTTTATTTACAATAAAATATCTTTATATTACAACTCTTAGCCTAAACTACCGCTAGATGTCATAACTTAGTATCGAGCGCCACACGGCACACGTTATCACTTGTCGGTCGCACTCCTCCCCGAGTGTCAACAGCCTGCCCGACAACCACTGCGCCATATGAAGCAAACTGTCATACCGTGTCGAATGAGAAAAGAAACAGTGCCTCGTATATCTCGTGATTTCTAATTCATTACGTACGATTAGACTAATGCCGATATATACCAGGCACCGTCTGTTTATGATCTAAACATTTACGTTTTATACTAGTGGAGCGAGTGCGCAACGATGACGCAGCGATGTAGCGTGGCCGCGCAGACGCGTGGCATATATTATATTGTCGCGTATGCGCATGCATAGTAAATGTTGTTGTAATGTCCTCGCTGCGTCGCCGGGGCGTATTAGCAACGTACTCAATGCGCGACCACCGCGTAAAACCATTCGTAAATCACTTGTATGATGAAACCTTTATTACGCATCGATGAACATAATAATAACCGATACATATTACTATGTAACATTTGTCTTTTATAATGAACGCATCGTATCCTATCTGGCTGTTGACTTCTTAACCTCAATCCTACCAACCGGGCGTCCCCAACGATATACCTTAATAACTACCGTCTAGCTACACTTGTTCTACTTAGTCGCGATGAGGTGACACTTGGAACACTAGGTATTTAGCACAGGGCACGCAACTTTTTGGACGATATCTCTTTCATATTAGATGTGCTTCAAGACGGACGGGGCGGAGATATAGTCCAACCTGCTGGGTCCGAGTGAGGCGTGGAGTAGAGGTCGGCGGTGAAAGCCTGGCACTAGTCGGGCGAGCGCGGCGGGTCGGTGCTGAAGTAGGGCGCGGCGTGCGGCTGCAGCAGCGTGCGACAGACGGAGCAGACGCGCGCCGGGGCGCCGCGCGGGCCCGCCGGCACCGAGTGGTGAGAGCCTGGCACTAGTCGGGCGAGCGCGGCGGGTCGGTGCTGAAGTAGGGCGCGGCGTGCGGCTGCAGCAGCGTGCGACAGACGGAGCAGACGCGCGCCGGGGCGCCGCGCGGGCCCGCCGGCACCGAGTGGTGAGAGCCTGGCACTAGTCGGGCGAGCGCGGCGGGTCGGTGCTGAAGTAGGGCGCGGCGTGCGGCTGCAGCAGCGTGCGACAGACGGAGCAGACGCGCGCCGGGGCGCCGCGCGGGCCCGCCGGCACCGAGTGGTGAGAGCCTGGCACTAGTCGGGCGAGCGCGGCGGGTCGGTGCTGAAGTAGGGCGCGGCGTGCGGCTGCAGCAGCGTGCGACAGACGGAGCAGACGCGCGCCGGGGCGCCGCGCGGGCCCGCCGGCACCGAGTGGTGAGAGCCTGGCACTAGTCGGGCGAGCGCGGCGGGTCGGTGCTGAAGTAGGGCGCGGCGTGCGGCTGCAGCAGCGTGCGACAGACGGAGCAGACGCGCGCCGGGGCGCCGCGCGGGCCCGCCGGCACCGAGTGGTGAGAGCCTGGCACTAGTCGGGCGAGCGCGGCGGGTCGGTGCTGAAGTAGGGCGCGGCGTGCGGCTGCAGCAGCGTGCGACAGACGGAGCAGACGCGCGCCGGGGCGCCGCGCGGGCCCGCCGGCACCGAGTGGTGAGAGCCTGGCACTCGTCGGGCGCGCGCGGCGGGTCGGTGCTGAAGTAGGGCGCGGCGCGGCAGCAGCGTGCGACAGACGGAGCAGACGCGCGCCGGGGCGCCGCGCGGGCCCGCCGGCACCGAGTGGTGAGAGCCTGGCACTAGTCGGGCGAGCGCGGCGGGTCGGTGCTGAAGTAGGGCGCGGCGTGCGGCTGCAGCAGCGTGCGACAGACGGAGCAGACGCGCGCCGGGGCGCCGCGCGGGCCCGCCGGCACCGAGTGGAGAGCCTGGCACTAGTCGGGCGAGCGCGGCGGGTCGGTGCTGAAGTAGGGCGCGGCGTGCGGCTGCAGCAGCGTGCGACAGACGGAGCAGACGCGCGCCGGGGCGCCGCGCGGGCCCGCCGGCACCGAGTGGCACACGCACGACGCACAGAATATGCGCCCGCAGTGGCGGCAGTGCATCTGGACAACACGGACACTTGCATATCACCAACACAAACATCTATGTAGGTATTAAAAAACGTAAGAAAAGCTTCAAAACTTCAATTTGTTCAATCTGTTTTAGACTTTGTTACAAAATAATGAAATTGAAAACTGGTCGAAGACGCGGGCTTGCCGTGATGACGTCAGTACAGACAACCCAAAATGCTAGAGTGACGTGTTACCTTCTTCTTGTTATTGGGTAGATGTGTGTGGCAGGTAGGACAGTCGTGTACATCGTCCTCGTGCTGCCATCGCACCTCCGTGTCCGCCTCGCGGATCCGTTGTAGTTGTACCTATAACGACGTTTTTAAATAAATCAACTGTATGTTGAAAGAATACACAATAACATATTTTACCTCTCTAAAACAACTATATTCTTTTCACAATAACATTAGACAGAAGTACGAAAAGCTTATTTTTGGGATACACTTTGTAATAAAAGTGACACATAGTTTCAAGAAGGTATCAAATAGGTAGGTATTTTTTTTTTTAAGGGAAAATCATCGAATGACTGCTCCCGCCTGGGTGAGGCGGAAGGGAGTGTCAGACTCTTACTGACTAAAAACCACCCCGTTCCTTCTCCTGCACGTCGAGCCGGAGCCCCGGTTACCCGTTAGGTTCTCCGCGACTCCGAATCGGCATCGGCCCTATTGAGCTCCATCTGTGGTGGTCTGATGGCTCCGAGGCGCGCGCGGAACGCTCGGCGCCGTACGCTCGGGTCTGTTTCTGGTCGGACGGGGAGCCACCCATGCTCGCCGTCCGCAGGCCCGCGCTTACGGTGGTCGGAGATCGTCTCGCGATCCCCGACGCCCGGTGTGTCCTTCGCGATGGCTGGGTTGCGAGGAGGCAGCGCTTCGCTGCCTCACGCGTCCCGCCTCCTCCTTAGCTAGCATGACTGCTTCGCAAAAGGAGGAGACGGCATCCCAGTCCCCCTCGCTCCGCATCATGGCCTGCACTAGGCCCGGACGCGAGAGGTCGCCATCACCGATCACTTCCCTGAGGGCACGGCGGTGCTCAGCCCACGCAGGGAAATAGGTAGGTATTGGGACACAAAATGTCCATATTTGGACATATGGGGCTACCTCGAAAGTTCCCGGATGTGTTAAAAATTGGCAATTTTGTAGATTTTGATGCGCTTTTTCCGATTTTCATTTTGCAATTTTGGAAAAATGGAGGCCAAAATCCCATTTATAAAATATTTCTTTTCCTATGCATTTTACAACAAAAACGTTGTCTGCAAAATTAAACTATTGACTTTTTTCTACAATTTATATGTCTAGACATGCTTTTTTATAAACTTACTTAAGGTTTGGCGTCAGAACACGGGAAACTAAATCTCAGTGAGCATTTAGGAGGGAAATCATTTATTATTTTTGACCTGGGGGTTACTTTTTATTTTATTTATTTATTTATGATTTACCAACATTTGTTTACACCAATACAATTGTCGAGATACAAATGTGAGTTCTTTACAGTAAGTGTAACAAATACTTATAGGTAAAAACAGCATTTACAAAATTATTATCCTACATCTAAAACAAACTTGATATGAATTTTTAACAAGAAAAAAACAATATTCGGTGCTACTGTGTACCAACTAAAGCAAAACACAAGTGTACTGTACACAAAAACTTCTGATACCAATACCGATCCATCGACATTGGTATTGTGAAATTTCGTACTCTCGAGTTGCAATACTAGCGCCCATTGCATCTGTATTGCGAGGATATTGAATGAACCAAATGGTATACGTATTGAGTTTAGCTTTATATTTCGTACTCTGAATGCTATTTTAACAGCTACGATAGGGGTTGTATAGTTTTGACATTGAATAATTATTGAGATTTTATTGGATTGAAATTGCTTTGACATTGAGATTAGTTTCAAATTTTCAAGAGTAAGCAGACTGTATTTGAGCGGCATAGCTTTCCGATCCTTGAGTAGATTTGGCTACATTTTCCCTGTAAGGTGACGAAATTAGTCCGGTTATTGAGTATACGGCTGCTGTTATTTCCCACATACTACCTCGTGATTCTATTTTTTTACAGTTACTCTCGGTGTTTCGTTTATGTAGTTGCAGAGCGCTTTGTTTCCAGTATCTTTAATGTAGACGCTATGAGCCGCTTGGAGAATCCACCCTTAACTGTACTGAACTGGGTTTTTGAGGAAACTCAAGTCCTCACCCCTGTTCTCGTGCACGATGACTTCATGATGTTCTGAAGCCGTGACACATCCTATAAGGTCTGCAGTTTTCTCTTTCTTATAAGCCACCACGGCAGCGGCCACGCTAATTATTCTGAAATTTGTACCCTCCGCTATTTCCCCGCGCTACTGGCAGCACGTCATACGTTGTGTACCGCACACTTGTCTTAGATGTGCTGTCATTCATTAGGGAGGCTTGGCCCGGAAATAGAGAGCCATTTGATATTCTTGTTTTCGCAGAAGGCTATCCCAGCCTTTCGCTGCTGGTGTTCATTAATAGTACCTCACAAGCGTATTTCTTTGGAGCCTCGTTCTTCATGCAAAAGTATTTGCCTCTCATGATGGTGAGCGGTATAGTGGTATGAGGGATCTTGGATACTGCTATGGAAGTATTTGGTTGATTCTCCAAGCTGACTAGTCGATTTCTATTATTTAATGTGCTGTTTCTTTCAAAATGTTAGTAGAGATGATGTTTTATAATGAAATCGTTATTTATGAAAATAGTTTAAATACATATAAATGATAATAAACGTTGTGCACCCTAATTTCTATGAACCTTTTTAGTAGTTGGTACACGTACCTGTAGCGACTGTGAGAGCCGGACAAAGTCCTGTTGCACCTTCTCACTGTTGTCCAGTTCCTGCTGCAGCACGGTGACCCTGGCGCGCAGGTCGTGCAGCTCGGCCTGCAGCCTGCGCTTGTCGTCCAGCAGCTGCTCCGCCAGCTCGCTCGACTGGCGCAGCTTGTCGCCCAGCTCCTTCATCTGGGCTTGCTCTGTTTGTAGTCGGTCTACCTCGTCACTGCAATAACGTAACAAATAAATTTATTTTTATACAATTACAGAAGAAATTCCAGAAGCAGGATACAAACCTACACTTCTTTCTTAGATACGTTTTTGAAGACTAATAGTAATTTCACATATAAAAACCGCAAATGAATACGCGGCGTTACTTAATAGCCGGTTTCGTCGATATGCAAGTTGTCCACTTGATACAAAAGTAACAGTGCAGTAGATACTCACAGTGCCTCCTTGAGCTGTGATCTAAGCGTGGCGAGCTCAGCCTCCTGTCTCCGGAACAGGTCTCCATGTTCCAGTAGCTGAGCCCGCAGGTCTCGCTCGGCGGCGGCCGCCTCCTCCCTGCCCAGCTGGCAGAATATCAACTGCTCGCGGAGACGCAGTGTGTGCATTTGCAACTCCTAAAACATACATTCATAACTTACTAAAAGCTTGCAGTTAAACAAGGATTCAAAACAATACAACATTATTATATTATCTTTTCACGAGGATTGCCTGATTGTTTTCGAGCTCGATCGGGACCCGTAACCATCAAGTCGACGTAAATAGCCCGTATGAACATTGTCTAGTATATATCACGATAGTGATTATGAGAAGATAAAGTAGTGATACTAAAGAATTCCTCACCTCTACATTGTCGGGTAAGTCTATGATTTCGTTCTGCATTTCAGCTGCTTTCTTCGTGTACTGACCAATCAGCATCGCGTTGTCTCTTTCTAAACTGTAGACAAACAACAAATAAGTTAGTGTTATATAACATCGATATAGATGCCGTATTTGTTTTTAGATTTTTATGGGTAAAATAATCAGTGTCACCCACATCTGTAACACCAGAGGCTACTGAATTAGTTGTCTTTTTTTTATGGCATAAGACGGTAAACGAGCAGACGGATCACCTGATGGTAAGCAATCGGCGTCGCCCATGGACACCTAGAACACCAGAGCCGTTACAAGTGTGTTACCGGCCTTTTGGGGATTAGGAGTTTGAGGATCGTTGGGGATTTAGGGATTGGGGAGATTGGGGAAGGGGAGGGTAATTGGGCCTCCGGTAACATTACTCACACGACGAAACACAACGCAAGCGTTGCTTCACGTCGGTTTTCTGTGAGGCCGTGGTATCACTCCGGTCGAGCCGGCCCATTCGTGCCGCAGCATGGCTCGCCGACGAAAAAAAGACAGTAGTCTTGGGTTTAAGTAAAAACCTCTTGTCATAATGAATACATCATTAAGCGCAAACCTGTCAAGTTTCTTCTGCAGCGTCTCTCTATCGACCGTGAGCTCGGTGACCAGCTGCAGCGCCCTCTGCTCGGCCTCCTCGGCCTGCCGCACGTGGGTCTGCAGCGCGTCCGCGGCGGCGCGCACGGAGGCCTGCAGCGTGTCCAGCTGGGCCGCGCTGGCCTGGCGCTCCGAGTGCCACGACCGAACTGTCTCGTCGTGTAGGGAACGGACGCCTTCCAACTCGTCTGTCGCCTGGTGGGATTAAAGGTTATTACAGGGGCTTTATCTGGTAAATAGGGTAGATGTAACAGGTAGTTTTTAACAATTTTGTTATGATTACAGTCCAAAATTAGGGCCATAAAATTGTTGAAAAGCGTATAGCCATTTTATATTCCAATATTAATCATACTTTGTCGAAAAATAATCTATCACCTGAGAACTCTAACACACACCAGTAAAAACATAAGTTTACAAAAAGTTTAAAACTTTCTTTACTGTAAATATACTTAAACTTTCGTGTGCTAGCAATAAAGATGGTTTTCCAACAATACCTGTTTGAGCGCGAGTTCCTTCATGTTGGCGCGGTCCCGCGCCTGCTCTGCCTTGGCCTGCTCCAGCACGAGCTGCTTCTCGTAGTTCACACACATGTCACATTGTCTACTCGATTCTACAAAAACATTTGGAAAAAAATTAGATATTTGGATCAATATTTACATACAAAATCCACTAAAGTATAGAATTGATAAACTGCTTATTGGGAATGAGCATATTTACCTGCGTCTTGCTTAGCATCGGCACTGGGAGCTGCTGCGGCTGTTGCTTTCGCTTTCTGTAACCATGAAATCGTATCGGAATTCAATCTATATAGCGAACACTTTAAAGCTCAATATAGAAAGATAAATAAATACTAAAGCAAAAGTATTGTAAGTATGTTTTATGAGGAAACATTTACAACATTTACATTTACAACTATTAGTTACAATTCGAAAATTAAAATATTAATATAATATTGTGCTCACCGCCATAGCATCCTGTAGCTGCGCGTCAGTGTCACGTAACTTGGTCTTCAGAGCTGAGATCTCCATCTCCAGCGGCTGGATGATGGACCGGAGGAGTTCCTCTTCCTATTTAAAAAATAACAATTATCTATATTTATACAAAGCACGTGTATGATGTGAAGCTGCGTCTGCGCATGTACGATGACTGACTACTATCTACTAGTAAATTGATACTTTGATAATTAATAAATAGTTAAGTTATCACTAAATTAGTCATATAGTTATTAATATACTGTTATGTCTGTGAACTATAAAATTACACTTGGGTTCTCACCTTCAATAGCTTGGAATACCATGAAAAAATTACCTTATACTTCACCAGTACACATAGGCTCCAGGAGCTTTATAGTTTTGTAATAAAGTCGAAATCCCATTGAGGAAACACTGATGGGAATTGTCATTTGGACTCTTAACTCTTTGTACTCTCTTTGTACTCGTAAGTAGTAGACAAACAGTAGGAAGAAATAAAGTTTTAAATTAGTGATACTTACTTTCCTAGGCTGTTGTTCCTCTGCATCAGCGCCCAGCTTCCTGGCGAGCGAGCGCACGAAGGTGGCCGGCGCCAGCGACACCTCCTGCCACACCGCGCGGGGATTTAGCAAGTGTTTCACATCCATTACTTACTACTAGAGTCACTTCGGACGGTTGTAGTTTTAGTCTTTATTTACACGTATACTTTTTGTACACAATGTAATATTAATATTGTAACAGTACAGGGTGTAAATGGAAATCTCTCGAAGAACGCCGATAGATGACAAGTAGAAAACAAGTTTTATTTTGATAAAAGTAAGGTATTAAATGTTTCTTTTGATGTTGCGTGAATAAAACGAAAACAAAAACGAATAAAATTGTAAAAACGATTTCTTTTTGTCAGCGATTCGGGAGCGTTGCGTTTACACCCTGTATAGGTTTAGTGTTGACATTCATTGTTGTGTTTAGTAAAAAATACAATCATTGAAAATAATCTTAAAATATAAAAAAAATGTTAATAGAAAATATGGTCTAGATTCCATCATTAATAAATCCACATTATGCAGTAATGAAGTTCAAAAGCAAACAGAAAACATTTATGTGTAATCCAATAGTCACTGGCCACATTTAGGTTGTCCTCCTATGTTCACTCGTAACACAATATCAATATCCAGCACCATGGTCCAAACACTTGTAATCCTACTTAGTGTACTTGGTAGTCATTGGGCGATACTTATGCAAATCGTGGCGATAACTTAACAGACGTGTAGGTAAGTGCACGATATTGTAAGCGATACTTGGAATAAGTTACACTAAGTTATGCGGACCGGTTCATGTGTAGGTTCTAATACTCTTCCTAAACATGTTTATTCAATTTCAAGTTTATACAAGATGTGTTTTATTGTAATGTAAAAATAAGTGTTTATTTTGCGTACTTATTCATTTTGTTTTTATTTGCGTGTTACTATATAATATTATTGTGATAATGTGATGTAAAGATTCGTTGAAAATGTTTTTATTAACATGTAATGAAGTTTAAGATATAAGATACTAATCATTATTTTGTTACCGTAAGTGCAAAATTCTAAAATGCTAGACGAAGCTGTTTTAATCTACAAAATCTAACAAGAATTCGAATAGGTTTTAATACCTGGAAGACGTGGGCAAATGTCGTACTTGATGCAAATTAATTCGATATTTTTACATTCATTATCTAAGCTCTTTTGCCTACATTAAACATGTTCCATAAGAACACACTCTGTATACAACAGGTACTGGCAGTTAGTCCGCCTGAAGATACATAAGTAAACATGATCTACCTTCAAATGATAAAGAACAACATAATGTAGTAGTTGAGGATAACAAATAGAACCAACCAGCATGATTTCGTGCGCTAATTTTGGAAAGAACTGTTGGCATAATGGTTAAACTATTGTCTACTAACAAGTGTTATTTATTGGTTTTGACATATTTATAGGTTCAGTGGCAGTTTGTGTAATTTAGACCATAATAAATACTTTCTCAATGTTTTCTATACTTATTTGTTACAGTTAAACATAAGACGCGTAAGTGCTATTGGAATTCAATAGACACCGACTTTAGTACACCGGTGAACCTGTATGTATATTTGTTTAACTGGTACAAAATATTTATGTAAATTCAGATAGCGTGTGAGAACAAGACAAGGTCGGTAAATACGTTTACGGATTACTACAGTAATTTGCTTTCGTTTGAGTATATTTTTTTAACCTATATAAAAAATATTGAACCAAATATGATGTGACACTGTGTAATAGAAACTGTGTTCTACGTCAACTGCATAAGATTTAAAATGCCGTTTTCACTAACCTGTTGTTGTTGTCTCATTTGGTTCAGATGCTGTTCCAGCTCGAGGTTCCTGACTCTCAATCTTCTAACTTCTTCTGTGCCTGAAGACGAGGCCTCCACGGTCTCTGTAGATAGAATTTAACGTAGCTACTGACTATTCTGACGATAGAGCACAAATGCCTATTTAACAACTTAATTCACTCATGACGGGGGAGACCAAGAGACCAAACAAATAAGTCGCCTGATGATAAGTGATTAAAGCTGTTCGTTGGTACATCCACAATACCAGAAAGTTACAGATGTATTGCCGTCTGTTACGCTTTCTTTAGTTTTACCTTTTCTTCAAACTACTATTTGATAATAAGATGTAAAGTCCTTTAACCAGCTTTGTAATAGGTACCTCTGGAGCCCCAAGATAGACAGAATGACTGCAACATGGTACAACCTCGCACGTTCACACATTGCATAGTATATGAGGAAAACGTATAGGACATTTCGAACACCACATACTCATTATGATGAAAAAAAATGTGTATGAAAGTTTGTTCAGGACATAATTTGTAATCTAAATTTGGATTTTTTATGTGATAAGGGGATAAATTAACAGATAGATCACTTAGTGATAACGACCAGGTGCGCCGTCGATGGATGCAATTGGAGTTGCAAGAGTGTTGCCTGGGCGATAGGAGGGGATGGATTTATTGTATTTACATTGGTATTTATATTGGTATTTACTGAGACTTTTCATATCAAGACATCATCAGTTTAATAATGCCAACACACCCATTTTCAAATGACGTCTGCTTGGTTTATTTTGGCTTATTTTATGGTTTAATTAGTTGCTTGATAACAATGATAATATTATCATCATGCTGGATTTTTTAAACAAGCATATCTAGAGGATTTTAATAGTATCAAAGTCATTAATTATGGAGAAATTGATAAGAAAAAAGTTCTGCATGAATAGCGATCGAATTGAATAATTAATGAGTAACACAATGTTGTGAGAGTGACAAAATCATTGCAATCAGTTCACAGTCGGAATTATATCCTGTTTGTTATAGTAAATATATGACAAACCAGAATGTATGTATTGGTACAGTTGTTTCCATAGAAAGCATAGTTGCGCGCGAAAATTAAGGTAAGTGTGCTATATAATAGTTGTTGTTGATTGTAATTTGTTAATGATAATTATTATTACATTAGTAATTTACAGATTCACACAGTAAGTAACTGGTATAACATAAAGTGTTTTGGCTTATAGTTTGATCATAAACTATAATTCTCAAGTCTAATTGGAATATTTCCCTCTGAGACATCCAAGACTCACACTCCAGTAATAGATATGTAGAATGATACAATCAATCACCACTTACCACTAACGAGCATCTGCAAGCTCTGTATCTCTGACTTCTGGTTTTCACTGAGTGTCTGCAGCTGCTGCAGCTCCGCTCGGAGCCCCAGCACCTCTGACTCCAGCTGCTCCTTGTCCTGCAGCATCTTCCTCATGTCCTCTGCAAAGAGTTATAGTTCATTTAAACAAAAAGTTATCATTATTCATGTCTATGTCAAACGTACGAAGAGGCAGAATATCCAACCAACACCATCAATGTTTCTAAAATATGACATTGACATAATTAATTTGTCAATTATTCCAATAAGCAAAAAATATTCGAATATCTATGTTTATAGCTTATTGGAATAACTATTAACAATTTTTTTTTTAATTATAATGATGATACTAATACCTACTTGTGTCTAACACAGACCCAGTAATCAATAACTGCTAATTTATAATAGTTACTGTTTTACATTATTCTACTTTTCACAAAACTATTCCAACTTATATTCTACCATTGTTTACATCTACGTGGTAATAAGTGACATTGGAGAATGTGCTAATTTGTTCACACAATAAAAAAGGCACATTCACAAAGGAGAATGTTATGCACATTATAGGACATTGTGTGAACATTAGTTCACCTCTAATAGGTAAATTATTCAGATTAATTTCATTGAAACAACCATGTTTGTCCTGGCCAGTTATTAATAAATTGAACCAGATTTGGCTGGGTACTTTAGGAAAACTGGTATCTACCCAAAAATAAGTAGTGACATAATTTTATTTGCATGTTGTATCATCATAGTCATTTGTAAACCATTTAGTATACCATAAATGTTGTGCTTGCATAATAGATTGATGCACTAGTATTTAAGTTATTGTAAATGTAACCCTTTATTGTATCAGTGTAATCAATTGTTGGTGGACCAAATTATAACGGTTATAATAAAATAAAATAATTATAACGGTTTAAATATGGAATGGTTATTATTAATAATTAACAATTTGTACACCTCAAAATTTGATGTCTGTTACAAATAAATATAATATAATAAATATTCCAAATCACCATCACCTAGACCTCACAAACACAATAAGCAACCAATTACCTTCTAACAATGAGATTTTCACAAAACCAATTATGTAAAAAATCCTTTATACTTACCATAAACCAACAATCACTTACAAGTGGATGTTGTTATTAATTTAGAGGTGAAAACACAATAACAACATACATTTTGTGCTGAATACAAATGTTATGTCAAGTGTTACCCCGCCTTTGAGACACAGCCAGGTATATAGTGCTGCATTCAGCTGAGCAGTGACTTGTAATCATTATACAAATGAACCAATAAGAGTTATTTCATAAATGGAAACATGCAGAATGAATGCATATCAAACAAAATAATGCTGTTAGTGTATTGTGTTGACATGACCTGCCGCCTGGTGGAAGGAGCAAACAACTTGTTTAGCAACAGGAACTACTTCACGAAGACAAGGTGAAATCGAAAACGACATACCAAGATGAAATCCACAACTCAACCAACCAACTACCAAACAAATGCCATAACAAAACGTAAGTATCCACAAACCAAAATATACTTTGTATGCATTGACATCTAGCCATTTTAAAAACAATGTTATCATGTGAATAATTGAAATTTCATGCAATGTACCAAACCAGAACCAAGTGTACACTACGCCCGCGCGGCCTATGCTGCTGATAACGGACAACGAACCTTCTTTTTGTAAGAACAACTCTTTCATTTTCGCTCGTTGCACATTAAATTCTTCTTCAAGTAATCGTCGCGTTTGGTCTGGGGACGGGCCGTTGCACTCTGCCGCGGCCTCCACTTGAAACAGAAACACCATTCAGTGCCTCTACGGAAACATTATCGCCTAAATTAACAAACAATTTAACAAAATAACACACCTTTTGCACTTTCAGCTATGTCGTTCGACATCTTGGACCGACTGTTCATTAAATTCAATTATTACTAATATGATACTAGTCTCCGAATTTTTAGCATTATTACACCAATTTAGAACTTGAAAAGTTTAGAAATTATGATTATTGCAGAGAAAAAAGAGATGAAATCATGAAAACTATTTGACGTTTCTCAGTTGACGTTTGACGTTGTTGTGTTGACAGTTAAAAAAATAAACGGTGCGTTCTATTTTCATTTTATTTTATTTTTGTTTACAGTAGCGTTCACTTATTTTGACACTAATTCTCGTTTGATGGTCTACCACTTGTTCCAATTTATTTTAATTACTAGTTTCTGCCAGCGGCTTCGCCCGCGATCCCAGGGGTAAAATGCCTATGTATCACTTCAGACCATAATCTACCTCTGTTCCGAATTTCATTCCGGTCCCTTCAGTGGTTTTAATATGACTGAGTAACAAACATACACATAAACTCACATATTTTCATTTTTAATATGGAGTCAAGCTAATTTCAATCATTGGCCTTTCAGTTACAGCGTAAAGTCTATGAATGAGTATTGTAAACGTTAGAGTAGACAAATACAATCAGAAATCACCGAACTGCTAAGCTATCGGGAGTTTCACGTGTTATTGTGAGTCAACCATAAAAGAGAGACATATGCTGTCGAGGAATATTTTTTATATAATTTTAAGGAGAATATTTCCGTCATACATGATTTCTATGCAGCTTCAACCTATAAGACTGCACACGCGACGGAAGCTTAAAAAATGGAGTAACTTCTCCCGTTTTCCCAATATTTCCCTTCACTGCTCTGCTCCTATTGATCGTAGCGTAATGAAAAGTATACTATAACCTGCCCAAGGGTATGAAGAATAATTGTGCCAAATTTCGTTAAAATCCATCAAGTAGTTTTTGTTTCCATAACGAACATACAGACAGACAGACAGACAGACAAAAATTGTACTGATTGCATTTTTGGCATCAGTAGCGATCCCAAACCACCCCTTGATAGTTATTTTTTAAATATATTTTATGTACAGAATTGACCTCTCTACAGATTTATTATAAGTATAGATTTATTTTTAGCCATTCCTGTCATCCCACTGCAGAGCAAAGCTCTACCTGTATCCTTCCACTCGTCTCTTCTTAAAGCTTTCTGTGGCCAATCCTTTTCATAGGCGTCAACTTCATCCCGCCATCTCTTTCTGGGCCTACAGCGACGTCTATTGACGTTAAGCGGGCTTCACTCAGTAGTGAGTTTTGCCCACCGCTCGTCTGACACGCGGCAGACATGACCAGCCCAGTTCCACTTTAAGCTTGCGGCTTTACGACCAACGTCAGTGATTTGAGTTTTGGAGCGCAATATGGAGTTTCTTATTATGTCCGATAATCGGACTTTTAGATACTGCGCTCCATTGCCCGTTGACAAACCCAGTTCCAATAAACTATCAAAATAAATCCAAAATCATTTATCAATATGGTTGAATATCAGTATTTTTTTTAAGAATAGAATAATTAATATTCTCTGTATTAACAAGGTATTGAGGTTGTGTACTTAGTACATAATAGATTACCTACATATTTTTCTCTATATAAGTAGTTTTACGTTTTATTTTATAGTTTGCCACCTTGGACCTCGGTACTTGCTTATTACCTACTCCTTTCCATAAAAGAAAGTCAATTCATCTAAACTCCTCGCTCTAGTATACCAGTCGATAATTTTTTAAACCAAATAAAAATTACAATAGGATAAAACCCATTAGAAAAGAAGGGGCCCCAAACCCTAAGCTTTAAGGGATAAAAATGGTTTATCTTGATTTCTGGCAAATATACAAGTCCTATGAATAAAGTTATATGGCAAAGTTGTAGATATTGAAAAGATCTACATTTTTCGATGTTTTTGCATTTCCAGCATCAATGTGTATTTTTTTCCACCTAACAGAACTAACCAGAGATTTCTTTAAACAAGAAGCGCACATGATTTCATTTTTCAAGCAGAGTTTTTGGTATCATGTCTTTCTTTCAACTGGAAGCTAAGGTACTTTTACGGACTCGCTCTTTGCGTTGTTTGTTGCATTTACCTACCTATGTTTTATTTAATACCATCAAAAAGATTTTCCCACCTTAAAAAAAAATACCATCAAAAAGATTTTCCCACCTTAAAAAAATACCATCAAAAAAAGGAGAGATTTTGAGTTACAAGAAATGTACCGATTTATTTGTAAAACTGAATATTTTGCCTTTAAATTTTATGGCTGAAAAAGAAGATGCTCTTTCAGATACGACTTTTTAGGTTTTTGGAATTTTCTGTAAAGATGCAATAAAAACGTACCTAACTAATTTATAAAAATAGACATTTTAACAAATATGAAGCGCACTAGTTGTTTCCTTTACTTTTCAATTACTTTAAAATTTTGACACGAGATTTATCAGTTTAAAATGAGACTACTTTTTTAATATTAGGAAAGTAAGTACTTAAATGAAAGAGGGAATAAATAATATTTTCAACAAAAAGAAAATTGTATGCTGTAAGTAAGGACTTATAGAGCCACCAAATTACTGAACTATAAATACTATTTAGTATTTTCATAACAATATCAATTTCATAAAAGTACCTACCTATAATAGGTATACTTATAAAATTACACCTCACGGATGGGACAAATCCCGTCAAACTTCTAAAAACTTAAAACTTGTAAAAAAACTTACAATTGTATGTACCTTCCTACATCTATCTATAAGTATATACATAACATCACGCCTTTTATCCCCGAAGGAGTAGGCAGAGGTGCACATTATGCCGCTGTACAATGTAACACCCACTTTTCACTATTTATGTTATGAGTCCCATGTAATAGGGGGTGAGCCTATTGCCATATACCGGGCACAATTCCAGACTCCGTGCTACTACTGAGAATTTTTAAAAACCCAGCAATACTTTGCCCGACCCGGGAATCGAACCCGAGACCTCTTGCCCGGCAGTCGCACTTGCGACTACTCGGCCAACGAGGCAGTCCTATAAGTATATAATGTAATAAAATCGTAGAAAAAAAAATTTTCGAAATCGTAAAATCTATAAGTATAATTATAATATAATAAAATCGTAGAAAAGTCAAAGCTGTACGTTGAACATTTTTTAAAAAGAATACTTGGAGCGTGATTTGCAATAGATAACGAAGCCAAAAATTAGGTTTTTAGAATTTTTGTCTGTTTCTGTTCTATTTGTCTGTTTGTATGTCCGGGATGATCTCAAAATGTACTGCATTCTTCAAACTAACTAGCTAACAAGTCGGGTCAATATGTAGGCTACATACCTATTATCACGTTATCATCTACGGGGGAGGAGCCTATACTAGATACTGAATCAATTTCGACGACATTCATTAACGTAGATAGAATATTTCGTTTCCCTTGATAAAGACTAATTCAAAAACCCAAATTCTGCCAAAAGTTATTACGTGGACGAAGTCGCGGGCAGAAGCTAGTATTATAATATAGATGATTGAAATTGTTCGTTCAATGAGCGTCTCTCGCCATCAAACGTTAAAGTTTCACGAGTCTACATATTTAAGGCCATTCCTTTGTAGAATTTCTCTGAATAAAATTCTTTAGAAAAAGACTGCCTTCATCGAGAGAGTTTTGAAACTACCTTCATCAGCAAGGGAAAATCATACAAATAACATAAAATAAATATTTTATTTGGTATGAACTAACACATTTATTTCTCTATATTATTATAAAATATCTTTGTCTTCATAAACAAATATTAAACTCTTGTGACTATTTATAACAATAGAGAATCTGCATCTTTGTCATGAATACTTGTAACAAATAAATAAATATCTTAGAATCTACCTATTAATTTAAAACAATGTGTTTTATTTGTATAGCGCCATCCTCTAACCAAATACTTTCTAGTACATTTAAAGGCACAGACGTATCACAGCTTGATGTCTAATGTTTATAAGAACATTATTAAAATTTAATAATTATTTACAATCACATTCATTAGAGAATAACAAGAAGATAAATTACGCAAAATGCAAAATTTACAGCATCAAAAAAATCTGTGCATGCATGACACACTATCGTGACTACTAGATGGCGCTGATGAGTATAATTCCGCTATTCTCCGCTAGATAGAGTTAAAATCCCAGCCTAGCATTACGAAATCGTCGAGCGTCGTCGACGTCCTCGAGGCAGGGTACTTGAACGATGTTGAAGTAGATGTGTCCCATGAGATGTGAGGCGGAGGTGTTGGTGGTCTTGAGGCAATCGAAGAGCATGTCGTCACAAGTACAGTGAGACTTGCTGTATAGTGAGTTGTTGGTGAGGTTATAGCGGCTGGAGAAGGCGCGCACCTTCGTGGGGCAGAGGTCGTGCGTGCGGCAACAGCGGTCCAGGCGCCTGTCTGCGCCCAGGTCGTGGTAGTCTGTGGCTATGTCACCCGTGCCGCACCACTTTGTACCTGTAACAAACACAATCAGCAATTGAATAACCAGTTCATAATATTTTTTTTAGAACATTACTATTGTGGTAACTCCTTTTTTACCTGGTATAATTCCTTGCAATAATGTGAGTGGACTGCCCCCTAACAGCCCAGCATGTGCGCCACCAGCATCTAGCCGGGCTCGTGCGGTGCCGGTTTCTCGCCAGCCTCCACCGGTACTACCAAGGATAGGATGGTCGCTCTCGTCTAAAGCTTCTACGCCTGCAACCTGGAATAAATACACACATGTAAATCATTAAACATGATGTCTAGTTTGCACCTTTTAAAATACCTATTTAAAATGTTTATAGTTAACCTTTGTTTTGCTATTAGGCGCTAGATGGCAATACCAGTATTTATCGTACCAATTAATACTTAACTGATGATAGTTTCGTTACGTATGAATGAGATCTCAATAGGGTCAATTACTGGTTATAAACGTCTGTTATTTATTTTGCAATCTGTGAACATTGTTACTATACGCGTTCTTCATTACCTAATTCACCAAAAGGTACATAGGTATATGAGAACCGTAAGTAAAGACAAGAAGATAATGATTTAACTTTTAATAAAATTCTATTTCTTTGCCATTCTCTAATCTATACATATATTCAAACTGTAGAAGTGTAAATTGAAAATATTAAAAAAATATATAGTAGAGGGTTTTACTAGATGACACTGAACTATGAACTAAAATAAAAATATATAGTAGAGGGTTTTACTAGATGACACTGAACTATGAACTAAAATAAAAATATATAGTAGAGGGTTTTACTAGATGACACTGAACTATGAACTAAAATAAAAATATATAGTAGGGTTTTACTAGATGACACTGAACTATGAACTAAAATAAAAATATATAGTAGAGGGTTTTACTAGATGACACTGAACTATGAACTAAAATAAAAATATATAGTAGAGGGTTTTACTAGATGACACTGAACTATGAACTAAAATAAAAATATATAGTAGAGGGTTTTACTAGATGACACTGAACTATGAACTAAAATAAAAATATATAGTAGAGGGTTTTACTAGATGACACTGAACTATGAACTAAAATAAAAATATATAGTAGAGGGTTTTACTAGATGACACTGAACTATGAACTAAAATAAAAATATATAGTAGAGGGTTTTACTAGATGACACTGAACTATGAACTAAAATAAAAATATATAGTAGAGGGTTTTACTAGATGACACTGAACTATGAACTAAAATAAAAATATATAGTAGAGGGTTTTACTAGATGACACTGAACTATGAACTAAAATAAAAATATATAGTAGAGGGTTTTACTAGATGACACTGAACTATGAACTAAAATAAAAATATATAGTAGAGGGTTTTACTAGATGACACTGAACTATAAACTAAAATTAAAAAATGTTTGTCTGTTTGTCTGTCTGTCTGTATGTTCACGCATCACGCAAAAACTACCAGTCCGATTACGATTAAACTTGATATGATGATACTTTATTACCCTAGGCACAACACTTAATTATGCGGTTTAATAATAAAGACACAGTTACTGTACCAAACGCATATATAAGTTTGTCGAATGTTAGGTTGCCTGCAGTGGACTTTACGTTGTAAGTTGAGGGCCAATAGTTGAAATTAGTTTGTACCGATATTATAAATGTGAATGTGAAAATATGTGAGTTTGTGTATTAATAAAATGTGTATGTTTGTTACTCAGTTACATCAAAACGACTGAAGGAACCGGGATGACATTTGAAACAGAGGTAGATTATGTGGGAACGCGGGCGAAGCCGCTGGCAGAAGTTAGTAGAGAATAAACAGGTGGATATAAACACGTTAAATACTTCACTCATGGCATACGCCACATTCGCGTGCCGCGTACTCGTGATAGTCTATAATTACAATCAGATCTCACCGATACAAAATATAGGTATGATTGAATTCTAAAAATATGTAAATATATCATATACACTTCAATTTAATTGCCATTTTCCGACATGAGTTTAATAATATTCAATGCAATGTAAAAATAAATACTTTATTATTTTTTGTCGGTCTAATAGTTATGGGTTAAGGCCAGGTGACGGGTCGCCATAGCACCGAATATGGCACATAATGAGAGACAAATTATGCGGTTCAAAGAGGGCATTGCCATCTTCGGTTACGAAATACAACTGAGCTCTAGGTCAAAAATATTAGGAGATGATACCGAATGTTTGTTCATAAAATCTCTTTGCAGCATCAGTGAAAGATGAGCCGCGCGAAAGGCCTAACGGGTTGCCGGGGCTCCGGCTCGGAAAGCGGCAGTAGGAAGGGGGTGGTTTTTAGGCAATAAGAGTTTGACTCTCCCTCTCGCCTAACCCAAGGCGGGTACCTATTTTTATCTTTTTAATTTTCATCGGTATCGGTAATTTAATAATGAACCGAAAGCTGCCCTATATGGCTGACTTCTGTTTGAAAGTATATACATAATATAGGCATTAACACGATAAATCTTGTAGTACTGTGTTCGGTTTGGTTTCCACATTTCTCACATAATTAAAGCTAGTGTTCCATCGATCACCTTACTACAAACGTGAAAGCGATTCTTCTCATGCAATTAATCTCATTTCCTAGATGTATAATGTATAATTATGTGGGTAATGTAGACACGGTATACACGCACTTTGTATTGTGCTACCTACAAACACGTGTAATTGACTCTCTCATTAAATGTTTTTGAGAAGTATATAAATCGTCATATTTTATTGGGACACTACCCGCCGTACATAGAGGCATTTAATGGCTACTTAATCCAGTCTTTACCAATTGTTTTCGGAACAGAATCGTTACTAAGGAATAGTTTAAGTAATCATTCAATGTCTCCGAGAGAGAATATTTGTCTGTCTTTCGTAGTAAACAAATTACAAAGTTAAGTTCCTGCTTATTAGTCCTCATACCTGCTGGCACTGTGACATTAGCTTGACCATCTGCGGGAAGGTGACTCCGAGCGGCCTGTTGATCCTGCTCAGCTGCCGCAGCAGTCGGCCCGTGTCTTCCTCGTCACTGGAAAACACAAACAGAAGGTTAAGTTGAAGTACTTGAACATCATAATAGAAAAGATAACAACGAACACATAGTTACTACACGCACCACATGATGATGGCACATTACGTGGTAAAATTATTAAACGTTATTGGACCCATTAAACTGTAAGAATAGTGCAAAAATTGGTTATGGACCGTTTAAAAAATCTTATTAAAGTAATTATTGAATTTGAACACGCTCGTTTATTTATATGACATACAGACAAACACGACATGTTTAATTAAACGCTACGCTGCGCAATGAACATTAAAATAAATGCCGTATTAATGATCAAAGATTACCACATACCGATTTATATTGAAGAAATTACTGAAACAAGTATTAACTAGAATATAAGTTTCACTTCCGTATTAGAAAGAAATCGTCGATTGCTTCCGTAATTTAAGGAAGGATATCCTATGTTGGGTCAAACAGAAACTAGACCTACTTAGAGCTGGTCTGCGGGAGGGAGGAGAAAGTGGTCATACCAGGGACCAGCGAGTACTGGTCCCAGTGGTCAGTGACCTGCCGTTGCGTAAGAACTGTTGCCCATTAGTGGGATATTGACCCAGTCCGCGCTCGCTAACTGTGTCAAGGTCCTTTAAGGTTGGCCCTTATGGTCCTATTAGGCGGAGAGCTCGTAGTCCGGTGTGTAGCATTGATATTCTAGCTCTACCTACATAAGTACTTTAAGAGTTATAATGTTTGTTCTTATGGTTTCTTTAAAGAGATTTCAATGTTGGGCTGTTTTATGCCAGACAAACATTATGTGGATTGTATATTTGTATTAGTTATGTAAATTCATCTTATCCAATCAACCGATCTTTAGTTGAACATTTTGGTCCTTCTGAAGTTGGACACAGTTTTTGATAGATAAATTTATAGAAAATGGAGGCGCTGCGCAATCCCTGTTCTAATCGGCAAACTTAGCTTTATTAAAATAACTTTATGCCTTTTATCCCCGAAGGGGTAGGCAGAGGTGCACATCTACATGTGCACATTAAGGCACTTAATGCCACTGTACAATGTAACACACACTTTTCACTATTTATGTTATGAGTCCCATATAAAAGGGGGTGGACCTATTGCCATATACCGGGCACAATTCCAGACACCGTACTTCTAATTTTTAAAAACCCAGTATTACTAGCTTTAATCTAACAATTACAAATCTCTGATTATTCCGAAATCGTTGTTCTCTTGCAAATTATTAGTAGGTACTGGATCACGCCACCCTGATTGAGTCTCGTGAGCAGCCCATGCCGGCTGGAAGGGAAATAGCCGTGCGATCGTCGTGCATACCGGGACATATCAATGAGCGGGCTATTGTGCAGCATTGTAGCCATTGTGCTCGCTACCGGCAGCTCGCCGTGTTCACGTGTCTCTCTACAAGTCTGGATCTAGATGCTAAAACTTCTCGAAAATACTATGATGTTATTTATTGCTCATGACAATTTTTCTACCTTTGCATTTGGCGTACATCGAGCCACCTACTGTCATTAATTGCTGATGTTGTTTTTTAATTGTAATTGTAATATGGAGATTTAAGAAGCGATGGCGAAGGTGCTATTGTTTTATTTTGTTTTTTTTTTCAAACTTGCTAAATATCGACTGACAGTCATATATTTCCTTTCGGGCAACCAAATCATGATGATATAAGCTGAAATCATGAATGGATTTTACTAATCACGAAGCATGCAGTCGTAAACACGGAATTGTAACAATAATCAGTGATTTCAAGTTGGGTGCGCATGCGCAAACACGCCGTGTTTTGTACTTCCGACATGTTTTTGTACTAAAACTAATCGATTGCGATTCCGCACATTACAGATTTGAGGAAATCTAGTTTCATGAATGAAATTGTTATGTAACAGGGTGTTACGCCTTACAAAATTACAACGTCCGTACTAATAGTGATATCCACTTTTCCAATTATTTTATTAGCTGTATTGATAGTCGTATTCTGCAAAAATTGTGCAAACAAAGTTGCACATTGAGAGGGACATTATACCCAAGTATTTAATACAGAGCTCCGTTGAGGATCCCTAAATAAAACGAAGGAAACGAGCTTCAGGGCTTTATAGTGGTTTACGTTATTTTAAATGATGTCCAATTTTAAAATTCCTTTCGCTATTAAGTTTTTCTGTAGTTATCTACTTACGTCTACTTTCTCACGGCAATAGTAACTTACGCTAATGGTTTCTGTTTTTCTACAATTCTATTATCCAGTGAATGACAATGAAGAAATAAATCAATTAATTTAACAGTTCTTTTCACGTCAGTTCTTAAGCTTTAAGTTTCCATCGTTTCATTGTACAGTCTCGTCTCACAGTCGCAATGATCAGGCGCATGTGGAAACTGCGCGCGCGCCGCTTTCTAAGCCTTGTTAGTTTTCACCTCAATCAGGTGATGCTTGGAAATTGTAGCACTAGGCAAGTAAGGTAGAAGGTTAATTTAATAATAATGCCTTCTCTTCCACAAGACCTTAGAAATGAGATGATTATAGACCGATATTTTAGCATATTTATCAACCAAAGATTGTTTGCTTTCTGCCCTTATTGGTGAATTTTGTAGTTTAGCTGCAATTATTTTATGGCAGTGTTTTCTGATTACTGAGCTTTATGGGAGATGTTATAAGACTTTAAAATTGATATATTCCAATAGACTATTTGGGTTAATTTTCTGTTACAATTTACACAGAGTGATACTTCTGTACAGTTTATGTATAGTAATGCTACTATTGAGAGTAAACCGGTGCCATGTGGTGTGGACAAACACTAGGTACCATTTCTTACTGTCTCGTGAAACGAAGCACTTGACATTGTCATCACTATGGAGGCCGACAAACACGACCTAGCTTCCGAATTCTTAGCAAATTTACCGGTTCTACTTTAAAGTATATAAGTATTGAGGTCCTCTCTGTGACTCGTGAAAAACATTCTTAATTTTTTTAAACGTTGCTCCACCCTGGGATTTTCTCTTGAGTCGTCTATCATTCCATTCAGATCCGGAACAACAATTTGTGGTTCGCACAATGCGGAAATCGAATCCAAGACACGTAGCATAGCAGAAGGTACAGCAGCAAATAAAAAAAAAGGTTATTGAGCCCAGTGGGTACCTAGACTCCTAGACTAATCTAACTGTTTACTAAACATTTCCGATTACATTGATTTCCCGGGGAAATAGTGGAAATTGCAAACCAGAGCTGCCATAGTGACATCATAATTAGCGTACATATTGTTTACGAGAGCCACGCACCGGGCGGCAGTGCTGCGCTGGCGCATCGCCGGCCGCGGTGTGTTGCATCAGTGACCGGATGTTTTGTTACAAAACTCTTTAGGATGCACCCGCCGTACATTAAGTGATACCTCATTATCTTCGTGGTTGACCTTTGAAAACAATATTTAAGTATCTGCCAAGGTTGCCATCAGAAATGGATGCAATGTTGTGGAGGGGTATCAGTAAGTACGAGTGTACGATGATATTACAATCATAGTACAGTTAGTTACAAGAAGAAGTCTTCCTGCAATTAAGAGAAGGCGCAAAAAAGTTATTTAAATAGAGGATACGGACAGATCAGAGTTTTCCATAGTTCAATTATTGTTCATTACTTAAAAAGAGATGAGATGAGATGTGAGGTGTAGAAATTAGAAGAACCACAAAAACCAGATTCAGTAGAGTTACGTTACTTAGTTAATTAGGACTAAAAATATTAAAAGTATCAACTGATTTAATGAAATATTGTATGTTACACACAAGCAATGTGAAAATATGAATGAAAATTCAACCACTCTGCAATATCGGGGCTCTAACAACACCTAATAGTTTATGAACGACCTTGTGATCAGATCACGCCACATACTAGAAATATCCAATTATGCGTATAAATTAAGCTCCTAATACGCAACCTCTTGGCTTAACTAATCATACACCAGATTTTATACGTATTGAGCCACAACCTGCTCATTAAATAATATTTTCTACCGGACCTGTCCCATGTATTCTAGTCGAAACTTATGTAAATCCACATCAACTGACTATATCAACCGATACTGGCAGAGTAGCAGATATAGCTACGTTTTTATAATAACTATCGTGAGACATACTAAATTAAGTATAATAAAATAAAAACTGCGTTTAAAAAACCGACTTCAAAAACCAAAAACTAATAAGAAACAAAAAGTCAATACTAAAAAGCAAAAAATAACTATTATTAGTACTGATAGGTTACCCACCCACTGATAGGTTAGAAGTCGGTGCCATAAGCTCATATCATAATGATATAACTTAATGTCCACAAATTGTGAATTAGGTACCTATTAAGGTTTTAATGACTAATTTTGTATGGAACTTATGGCACCGACTTCTTACCTATCAGTGGGTGGGTAACCTATCAGTACTAATAATAGTTATTTTTTGCTTTTTAGTATTGACTTTTTGTTTCTTATTAGTTTTTGGTTTTTGAAGTCGGTTTTTTAAACGCAGTTTTTATTTTATTATTTTACCATTTTCAGTGTAAAGCTACATATACCCGTTTTGTTACTTATAATATACATAGGTGCAAAGTTCTAATCAATACAAATTGTACAAGTTCAAACACAAGGTAGTTACAATATACCGTTGAGGAGTTCCCTTAACAATTACACTTCTTCATCATCAGACCCTTAATGACAGCCCCACTCTATCTAGGTGTAAAGTCCTCATCAATACAAATTAATCAAGCCCAAACTCAAGGTAGTTACTGTATACCGTTGAGGAGTTCCCTTAACAATTACACTTCTTCATCATCACATCCTTAATGACAGCCCCACTCTATCTAGGTGTAAAGTCCTCATCAATACAAATTAATCAAGCCCAAACACAAGGTAGTTAATATAAACCGCTGAGGAGTTCCCTCGACTGTCTGTCGACTCCATCATCAGGTCGACTCCAGACCCTTATTTAATTGTAGTGTTTAAAATTCGTAATTGAAAAACATAATAGACGCATTACTCCCCCATAGAATTTTCGAAAGTTCCCCTCGGTTTCCCTAGGATCCCATCATCAGATCCTGACTTCATGGAAATGGGACCATCTCGGGAGTATACCCTTTCAAACAAAACAAAAATTTTCGAAATCGGTCCACAAACGGCGGAGTACTGCGCGAACAAACAAAAAAAAAAAAAAAAAAACAATCAGCCGAACATAGTACCTCCTCCTTTTTTTGAAGTCGGTAAAAATCGCGAGTTAACTCACGTGAATATACTGAGAAAAGCTCTACTAGTTTCGAACCACAGAGGGGTCTTTTCTCATGAGCAGCGTGAGCTGCGCGATGTCGACCGCGCGACGTGAGTAACCCGCGATTTTACTTAAGATATAGCTACCATAAATCGTAAAACTACAAATTGTCGATATCATTATAAAAAACAATCTTACAAGATAAAACAGCTTGAGGCACCAAACATAAACACCATACCAAACGCAATGGATCCATGGGGTCCTTTCACACAACTTAAATGACATTGTAAACCTTGCAAGAACTCAGTTAAGCTACATAATTTGTCATTGTGCCTCCAAATTACATGTTATTTGCAAGCGCAGTGGTTGATACAATTGACATGGCAGACTGGTGTGCGCATACACATCCTTGTGCCTCATAGTGTTGCAATACTTCTAGCCGAGATGAGGTGGCTTAGGTTATAGGTATAACTTTTTGCAATAATTGAGTGAACGCCTGACAACTGCGAGTTGCGCACTGCAGACATCGTAACACAGGTAAATATACCTCTATAATCACATGCTGCAGAGGATAGGCTTGCTATTAGCTGTCTGTGTCTATGCTTGCCAAGACGGGAATTTTATGAGGGTGTGTAAATATTTTATTCATAAGTCGTGTTTTTAACCGACTTCAAAAAAGGAGGAGGTTGTCAATTCGACCGTATATAGGCTTTTTTATGTTTGTTCGCCGATATCTCCGTTATTTGGGAACCGATTTCGATAATTATTTTTTTGTTGGAAAGGAGATAGTCTCAGAATGGTTCCATGATAATAAAATCAGGATGGCACCGACTTCTAACCTATCAGTGGGGGTATAAGCTATAAGTACGTAAGACCAATAACAGTTATATTTCTCCTTTTTGGTTTTTACTTTTAGTTTGTCTTTAGTTTTTGAAGTCGGTTTTTTTAAACGCAGTTTTTTAATTAACCCATAGATCCCCAAGCGGTCACCGGTGACCGCTCTCCACTAATATTACATTACATTATAGATCTTATTTCCAATGTTTAGAGACTACTTTTGTATGACCAAATTATAGTTTAATAAATACATCTACAAGTCTACAACACCACTACTTTAGTTCCCTAAAGAGGTATCATTTTGCCTACTTACTATAATTGCCCGTGCATGAAAATCAAAGGCGCCATCTGAAAATTATTTAGACTAGACTATTATACATAGACAGACACTGAATAAAAAGTTTGCGCCACTGTAACAGCAAACAATTAATTGCTACTAACAACCGTTGAAAGTATACACTCAACTTTTTTCATTTACTTACAGGAAAAGTGGATCTGTAATTAGTTGGTACTTACATCAAAGTTTTTTTACATCGTGTTCGTTGTGTCGGCACTAAATATACGGAGAATTAGAGAAAGGAATATACTAGTAAGAAATAAATATATGAGCAGTGCTTGGCCTTGTTTCCATTGCGTTTTCAGAGCAGTGCACCAGTCCAGCGACTAGTGTCAAGGTGACTATAGAGGTAGAGACTAGCGTGGTCAGTTGCTTAGCTAGCTGTTGGCAGTTATACTATAGAGGCAATGTTTCTCAACTGTTTTATGTATCCTTATCCTTACTAATATTATAAATCGGAAAGTGAATTTGTTTGTTTGTTTGTTTGTTCCACTTTCACGCCATAACTACTAAACCGATTGCTTTGAATTTTTGAAGACGTAAAGTTAGAAGTCCGGATTAAATAATAGGGTACTTTTTATCCCGGAAAAATTTTATATTCCCGAGGAAAAACAAAAGTATTGGTATAGATGGCGCTGTATGTATTGGTATATGTCACATACGCTACTTTTTATCCTTTTGTGACGCGAGCGAAGCCGCGGGTAAAAGCTAGTGTATTATAAACGTAATTTATTTATTCAAATATGTTTTTTTCTCTTTTACTGATTGAGGTAATATTTATTGAAGCGGTTGCACCAAATAACTTATTATGTTTTCGGCTTACTCACGTAATAATTTGACGAGGAACTCGATTAGTTTCAAGCCATGCTAGAGAATAAAATTATTTTTATTGATTGGATTAATATACTTGAAGGCTCCTAGTTTAAGTATTTGAAGTTTAACCAGAGTTGATTAAAAACAGTTTGTTTTAAAAAAAAACACCTCAGTAGTAGCACGGAGTCTGGAAATGTGCCCGGTATATGGCAATAGGCTCACCCCCTATTACATGGGACTTATAACATAAATAGTGAAAAGTGGGTGTTACATTCTACAGTGACATTAAGTGCTGTAATGTGCACCTTCGGGGATAAAAGGCGTGATGTTACGTTGTTATGTAAAATAATACCTAAAAATAGGTGTTTTTTTTCCATTTGACCATTATCTCGCCTGTTGGTAAGCTATGCTATGATGCAGTCTACGATGGAGCACGTCGTCCCAATTTTCGTCGTCGTTTTTAAGGTGATATTACGAAATACGTATTTTTTTATTGACTTTAGAAGCTATCAATATAATAATTTAGCTATTAATCTATTTACAAGTTAAAAAGGAAATTATAGCCATTAAACACTTTCGTGGAACGAAATTCGTTGAATACATTCGACACATCCGTCGCATGAAGGAAAATTTCGTCTGAATACTTATAAAGGTTCGAGGACATGAACTAAATCATTGTCCCACCACAGTGTCCCTGTGTGCGACTGTGCGTGTACACTCACACACGAAACATCGACATCATCTCGTGAGTCGCGTGCGCCGGGAGCCGGGGACCTAACACGTGATTTACAATTAACAGCTGAACGTTTTCATTCAATTTTCGAATGAAAAAGTGATTTGTTATTCCATACCCGCGAGTATAGACATTCAAAACTCATGATTGGTACTCTGGATAAAAAAAAATAGAATTTAATGTGGTATTTTTCAAGGCTTATCTAAAGTAGCTATGAAATAAATTTCCACGGTGCTTAATATGTAACTAAGTACTGTAACTTATGTTCTAGTGTGGTAAATTAGATAGGTACAAAAGTAATTTGCATAATGATGGTGGCATGCTGACCTATTGTGTTACAGTTTTGCATAAACTGACGGTAACATATTTGTTGCAATTTCTTTAGGTAAATTTAGAAATATTTAAGACCAAGACTGCCTTGTTGGCCGAGTGGTCGCAAGTGTGACTGCCGGGCAAGGGGTCTCGGGTTCGATTCCCGGGTCGAGCAAAGTATTACTGGGATTTTCAAAAAATCTCAGTAGTAGCACGGAGTCTGGAATTGTGCCCGGTATATGGCAATAGGCTCACCCCCTATTACATGGGACTCATAACATAAATAGTGAAAAGTGGGTGTTACATTGTACAGTGGCATGTACACCTCTGCCTACCCCTTCGGGGATAAAAGGCGTGATGCTATGTTGTATGTTGTTGTTAAGACCAAGACTGCCTCATTGGCCGAGTGGTCACAAGTGCGACCATCGGACAAGGCGTCTCGGGTTCGATTCCCGGGTCGGGCAAAGTATTACTTGGTATTTTCAGTAGTAGCACGGAGTCTGGAGTTGTGCCCGGTATATGGCAATAGGCTCACCCCCTATAACATGGCTCATAACATAAATAGTGAAAGGTGGGTGTTACATTGTACAATAGCATTATGTGCACCTCTGCCTAGCCTTTCGGGATTAAAGGTGTGATGTTATGTTATGCTATTTAAACTGTCAAACACCGCTAGGACACCGTTGACCGCAACCTATTGTTCTTTAATTGTGTCTATAATGATGGTACTCAAAGGGTTAAGATCAAATCATAACAGACATGGCTTAGGTAGGATGTCCACTTGACAACACGCTAGATGCATTCGCTTCCGCTAACGTTTATTACCTTTAAACAAATAACCACCCAGACACACAATAAGTAGGAGTATGTCTGGCTAGACAGACTGGAATCTGGCGTCATAGACTCTATCACACTATGTTATATGTTATATCATAGCTTGTTTACACTCCTGTACTCGCCAGTACCTCACGTGTACACTCGCAGTCAGGGACGGTTGTATTCGCGAGTGAACAATTCACTTAATTACAACACAACAAGGAACTGCTCTGTAACTAGGTTATACGCGTGACTTCGCTGCGTCTGCGTTTAATTTGTCCGCATTATGATTGAATTTGATTTTCTTGACATTATTAATCGATGACACGCTAAATATTGTACGATGAAGATTATGATTGATGAAAGAGCACGTATTATTTTTGTTTCTAACATGAATCATCCTTCTTCTGATGTTTTAGTGTCTTATTGTTTCTAGTACTTCCGTACATGTACGTGTATTTATGTACAGCGTATTGTTAGTATATTTACATAAGAAATTTGTTTGCGATGAATCATTGAGTAAGTACTTATATCGTAAATTCATAATGCAATGCTCATTGGAATATTTACATATGCATTACATTACATAATGACATAACTATAAATAAATTAAGATTTGCATACTTATGAAGCTGTCGCGTGATGACAATATTATGCAATAATATACCAGGCTATATATATTATCTTTCTTTGTCTTCTATTTTGGTAGTTTCAGCTGAGTGTGTGCTGTAACTACCATCTAGACTTTAAGACCTTAAGACCTTAAGACCTGAAGCAGCTGTAGGTACAATATTTTCGTAAGACTCGAAAAAAATTACATGTTTGAAATACCATAGGAAAGGAAAGAAAATTATGAATGTAAATCTATAAAAAAATCACCAAATTCGCAACTAACATATTCTTTGCGTAGTCTAGCATAAAGTGGTCTCTATCACAATTGCTCAATGATCCAATCATTGCTGCCCCTCTCGGGACGCCCCCTGCGCGTCTCCCCCTGCCAGATCTTCTTAGACAGTACTAGACACTTCTAGAACTCTCAGATAGCTTGTGAAATCTTACTGTTATTTTAGTCCTAGATTTCAACTTAAGATTATGTGCAGGTGAAATGAACTAATATGCAATTCAAGGTTGTTAGATTTTTGTACGGTTAGTCTTGTTACCTAGTTACAAAATCAAGTGTTAATGACCTCACGTTTTCTTCGTATTTCAATGGCATAAGAGGCCAAACAATCAAATGAATCTGAATCACATGTTAGTAAGTGATCAGCGTGGTCCAACGAGACCCATAAGACCAGAAGAATTGTAAGTGCGTTGTCGGTTAATCTTCTGATTTATTTCGTTGCAGGAATCAAGACAGTTAGTCATTTCCCTGGAACGCACCAGACTTCAGTGTTCTGGTGTTTGTAATGTTTTTCAAGGTTGTGTCTACTGTAGATCCCGGTTTACAGGAGTTCTAGCGGTTTTGGGATGTTGTGACGGGCTTGTCCCAAGAAAAAAAAGCGCTTTATCGGCCGTTAGGGGATGGAGGCTCAAGTAACAGTAACTAATATGTATACGGGGAAACACATCGGATTAATATACTCACTAGTACCTTCTACCTATTCAATGGAAAGTTTTTCTATGAGTAACTGCCCTTGAATGAGTTCAAGAATAAGGCTTCCACGATCATGACTACTTAATGACGTTAACACCTGATGAAATCCCACGGTAATCGTTAAGGTATGGCTCAGGGCTCAGGAAAAGGTTAATATGTACCTACTTTCTGCTAAATAATAGACCATTTTTCAGAATTACTAGGTTCATTATTGTGATGAAGTGCTAAAATTACTAAAATTAACGCTAATTAAACTATTCGCTGTTGCTAAGCAACGAGATTGTCGGCTCGGTGGATAGGTAGGTGTTCTAAAGTTTAATAAACTCATAGAATACCTGATTTTATAATCTGATAGTAAATTCGTTTTGTTTATATTCATAAGAGTAGTAGCGGCCTTTGTTGCAAATGAAGAGCTGATATCGAAACGAGTTGATGACGGTGATAATAATGACGAGCCAGAAGGATAACAAATAATATAACTATAATTCATAAGCGTATGCTAACTTGAAGATAACGTAATCCTTAATTTCAGTTACTCAACTCAAGAAGGTAATTTAAAACTCAATTAACACCGTTGAAATGGAAAGTGAGATCGCCATCAATTACTATAAGTCTGGTAAAATGCCGTTTAAGCCGATCACGTATCACTTGCACTTTCATTTAGCCGCCGATATTAGAGTGTCGATACAAATCCGAGCGGAGTTTTGCGCACACTTTCACTGATAGCTGATTGTGATGCGCATCAACAATCAATTATTGGATTATATTCGGCTTATAATCGAATGTTATGGAAGAATTTCGCAGAGTCTACTAGTGGGGTTATTGAAGTGGATATAGGATTTGTCTTCAGCCCTATTTCCCCGGGTGTCACTCGACTCAGAAACTACAGATTTGACAGAGACCGAGTGGTAGCGCTCTCTGATAAACCTGAACCTTTTCAACTGCAATATCCCGGGATTTTTTTTATATTTGATGGGCCGACGTTTGACCACTGTCTCACCAGGTGGTAAGCGACGATGCGATCTACGATAGAGTCGTCTCATGAGCAACCTATTCACTCAGGCCTTGAATACACCCAGATTATACCCTTCAGGAAATACAAGACTTTGGCAAAGAATTCCTCTCCTTAGCAGTACGCATACGGCACAAGGAAGCTTGATGCGAAGCGCTTCGTAGTATTAGGAGGACTTGGAAAACTTGTTAACGCATTGCATTGTTAGAGTGTAAATATGTAATGTAGGACTATGGAAATAATATAAAACAAAGTAAAACTGTGAGTTAATTACATTTGTTAGTATCTATATCTAACTACATAGTAGGTAACTCAGTGACCGTGAGCTAGGTCCACCGGAAGATGGGCAGCCAGTCGGAGAAAGCTGATCGAAGCGAAGCAGCGCATACTTATACATTAGCAGCACACTGTTAAGTGTTCACTGCACGATATGTTTCTATTTGAACTTGTTTATTTTAACGACCTTAATATTGTGATATGGGTCATTGAGGCTTTGAGACTAACTTGAGACCTCTGTAGTTTTAATATGTATATGTCTGAAATTTTAAAAGCAGACCTCTGAGTTTAGTTTTTCTTGGCACGCACAATTGTATAATATTTTTTGGAAAATTACCTAATCCGTGGCAGGTTCTTTATTTTGGACATAGACACGGTACGAAGTTGTGGTAAGCGCGAAATTGACGGATCCAGTTCCAATTAAGGCTAAACTGTCAGAGCTTATTATGTCAGTATAATCTCTGGTGGATTACAGCGGATGAATGGCAGTCTCTACTCTCTACATACAGTGTAACCGCTTTTTGTCAGATATGTTATGAGTTCCTGGAGTTCCATGTAGGGAGTAGACCGACCCATGTGATTAGAGCTCATTGGCCTTGATTTATTATATTATTGACCCGGTGGGGAAACACCAAGGTTAATCTTAACGTATATGAAATACGAAACATGAATGAATGTTTATAATAGACCACTTTCCCTGCATACAGACTGAGGACATGGAAAATTGATATTAAACTTTCATTAGTTTATGCGAATTGAAAGTTTTCAGCGAATACTTCAGAGTGATTGATGAGCTGATAATGTTCTACAATTCTATATGTTAGATATCCATTAATCATTTTTTAATTCAAACATCAATCGGTTATGGTACTTATGGTAGAACTAGTTTCTTAGAACTTCCAGTTTGTGTTCGTATAGTGACCTTCTTTACATTCAAAGCTAAAAGAAGTTTCTTACAGCGATCCAGTGGCTGTAACTTCTCTTCATTTCGCAGGTGTCTTTCACAAAAAAATTCAGCTGTAACCACAGATTTTTGCATTCTGTTTAACCACTTGAATGCCCGTATATGAGACACAATAGAAAATACATTGTGCCTCGCGTGGATCCACGATTATACACACGACGGGTTAAACTTGATCTAATCTCTATCAACACCTTGATAAATAAAAGGAGTGCTATGATCTAACAGTATGTCACGAATTAGGGTCTAGAATTTGTGTCAAACCAGTATAAACTAGGTACATATTATGTTTATTAATGAGAAAACTAGACCTAAACATGAACCGGTTAGTCTAACGCTAGTTATGGTGCTTCAAAGTTGAGCGTGGTGCTGTCCTCCAACGTTAAACTAGATGGGGCCTATAACCGATCGCGAACTCTCTGACCAAAGGATTCCCTTCGCTCTTTAAGTGCTGTCATTTCATAAAGTTTAATAGGAGAAGTGGGTCATAATTTGCTCGCTATACAACCAATAAAAGTTTATAATTCGCTATTTTTTCAAAAGGGCACCATAGAAAGGCCATAGAGGGAGGGAGTAGTGATAGATAGGAAGAGGACGCTAAAAATTCATTCTGTGAGAAATTACAGGACATGTGATTGATAAGACAGTAAATGAAACAAAACATAATTATTATGTCGACAGTATACTTTGTGTCGACGGTATACTTTGTGCCTATGTTAAGGACAACCAATAGCAAATAGAAAAAAACCTCTCATTCTCGTACCAGACAACTTTAAACCGTGAAAATAGATGTGATTTAATTTTACAGTTAATCTAGATTATATACCTGCCTAGTGCCTAGGTAGTACAGTAGGTGGCGTGAGTTATTTACAATTGCGTGGCAACGTGCGCGCGCGCAGCTCCCGTGTCATTAAAGTGTATCGTCTATTGTGTATTGTGGCCGGGCAATCGACAACCAACACCTCCACAATACGAGCACACCTCTGTCGTACTAACCATTGGCTCGTTTGTCCACGAACATCTACTTGTGGCCAAATTGTGGCCAGCTTTGCATTTTGGATTTTTGGGAGAAGAATATGAGTCAGCCATCAATAGTCATCGAAGTAGCCTTTATTAAGAGCCAAGAGTAAATATATTTTACCAAATAGATCCAATAGATCCAAAAAAAAATTAACGCGTTTTAATTGAAACAAAATTAGCGTCGGTTTGGTTCGCGTATTCTTACCTCTTGAAGCTTAAAGTTAAGCAGATTTTAGAACAAGTCGCTATGTATAGAGTTTTAATTATATTTTTTGCAGGTGCAGATGCAGTGGAGCCGTCGTCATTTACTGAAAACGTTTTAAGAGAACCCTTAAATACCTTATCTTGTTATTATTATTTACCTTAGATTCTTGTTGTGTGTCGTAGCAAAATAAATGGGTTTTCTTTCTTTCTTATCTAAACGAAATATAAAATCATGCTGAACCGCGGGAGCCTTAACGGGTTGCCGGGGCTTTGGCTCGAAGAGAAGAAGTCGGAAAGGGGTGGTTTTTAGTCAGTAAGAGCCTGGACTCCCTCTCGCCTAATCCAAGGCGAGAGATCATAGGATGATTTTCGCCCCTCAAAAAAATAATTGATACGATTGACGATCATTGATCGAAGTAAGTATTATGGTTTCATTTATACCATCGTATACTGAATAATTCCAATTATTCGTTTATTATAACAATAATAAAACATAGAAACAACAATAAAGTACAGTTATCTAGTCATACGATCTAGAAAGTACCTAACTATAATAATGTCTGCCTGTTATACCTGCCTACTTACTTGCTATGTATTATGTAAATTATACACAACGTGTATGTATGATGACATGCATAATAAGAGAGAGCTATGTTATATGTATGTTATGGAGCAAAACCATGTTCGCGAAAAAAGAATGTATCTGGTAGTAATTAAACCTCGAAATATTTAGGTATTTCGGGTAAGATATTAATAACTAATTCTGAAATACACACAGAAATTTTAAAATTACATCTATGGAAATACATCTTCGTTTTCCGAATGTCCTCAAGTCCAGTTTTTACCCGACTGAAGGAATAGGGTAAGTATTGTTTTTAAGTTATGAAATATTTTATCAACCGTTAATTAGGCTGATACTTAACTCCTCAAGGACTTGGAATTGGGCTAATGAGTTATAAAATATCAAATTTTATTTAAAAAAATCCGAAAAATCTTAATTCAATCTCGAACACTGGTTTACCTCTACACTGTGTCTATCGTAATCAATAATACATACAAACATATCTACATAACTTTACGCCTGCCTCCCATGGGAGAAGGCAGAGAATATGGAACGCCAATTACTACAATTCCTGCATACCTCTTTCATCAGGAACAGTCATCAACCTTTTCATGCACGCTCATCGGTTAAGGGTTATTTTTAATTTGGCTCTTCTTTAATATACAGCCAATCTAGTCAGCATATGTCCGTCTAGAGCGCCTAGCCTAATAAAAGTTTTAAGTTATCAAATGGATGCCGTAAAATTTTATAGATATTACATAATATAGCATATAGAATTCCATTTATTGCATTTCAAAATCGGATGAATCAGAGATAGAAAGCTTCGGTGTATTCATAAAAACACATAAAAATGTATCTTGTAAATAATCTTCTAGTCACTTCGAGAATACGTTCAGTCTACTGAGATTAAAGACAAGTCATCCTTCCAGGCTTAATCATCATCTTTCACACTCTCATAATTGCATGCAAGATAATTAAACTCATGCTTCACCAGCCTTTATCCGTGGCTTTGCCCGCGTATTCCTATTTTATCTCATGGGAGCATTTACTCGCGATCCTATCAACTAAGTCAGCCCATATCCTGTCTGTATATCAAGTTTCATCAAAATCCGTTCAGTACTTTCAACGTGATTGACGGATAAATATCCAAACAAAGAAACTTTCACATTTATAATATTACTAGCTACTTCCAGGAGGTTTCACACGCTCTGCTCAGCTCCTATTAGTCGTAGCGTGATATTTTATAGCCTATAGCCATCCTCGATAAATGCGCTATCCAACACAAAAAGAATTATTCAAATCAGACTTGTAGTTACGGTAATTAACGCAGTCAAACAAACAAACAAACACACAAACTCTTCCGCTTTATATAATAATATAAATATAAGATATAAGATTGTGATACAAAACCATCGACATCAACCAAATAACAATATATGTCGTCTATCGAAAACAGTAGCGTTTCATTTCCATTCAAATCCATTTAATTTAAACAATATCATCATAACTCTATTATGTTAATATCAACAAAACAATAAGTAATGACAATAATTTACAATCATCTCAATTGTGACGGGAATCGCCGTGTAACTTGCGCACACGCAACCTCAGCGTCGATTCTTTGTTTCATTTTGTAAAATTGTTAAGATCACGTCATTATCAATCAGTGTGTTTGTTTATCTGTTTTTCTCGAGAGCTAACAATGGTGTAATGTTAAGATTATACCGGCATTGTATTATTTTCAAGTAATAATTTAGTAGTGAAAGTTGCAGAGAAATGTGCGGGGAAAACATAATAACACGTAGCTTGACAACTTGTGTTGGATACACCTTAATATAATGGCAGTGTTTCTATATAAAACTACATGTAATTGCGTAGTCTGTGACCAAATAAGACTTAAAGTTAAACATTTTTCCTTAAAAGTAAAGGTTATTGTACTGCCACTAAAAAGATAAGGTAAATGTTTCCACCAGGCACACTCCGGGTTCTACCCCGGTCCCTTGGTCAATAAACCAGTTAATTCCATAATATTCCTAGACCTTCACCTATGATCCAACCATCCCATTTGCCAAAAGTAGCCGGTATTAAGTAACTACCTAATGTGTTAAATCATGGTGAACTTAGTAGTTCCTGTTTCGGGCACGCCATCAGGGCATACTATTTGCATATGTCTTCCTATGTGATTTATGGACAATACGTGACTTTTATGGTAGCTGTAAGTAGGTATTATAATGACTACAATACACCTGGGAAGTAAGTAACTAGACTAAGTAGATAATTGGCTTCTTTTAGCTGTTGCTGTAAGGAAAAAAAGATGTGCCTAACAGCCTAACAGTGTGGGAAGTAGTTGAAATGTGAAGTACTATACAAGTTCTCTTTAGCTTATCAATTAGTGATGGGATTATTACTCGGTCTTACCCGAGTTCTTATCTTACAAATGTCAGCGGTTTTATATGGAGTGACGCCCAAGAAGGCAGGTGCCTTCCACACCCAAAAACAGCTGTGAAATCTGAATCTAAATAAGAAGTCGGAACGAAACCTAAAGCACCGGAAGATGTACACCACAACCAGCAAACTTTGCAGAAGTAGAATGTACATAATACAACTTTAGTCTTAATTAATGCTAAGTTAATTTCAAATCCAATCAACATGACCTAGAAATAAATGATGAAGGCAATGATGGTTTCACATGAAACACGCAACCACATGACGGACAGACAGGTGGCCACCATCGATTGATTGGTGGTAATGGTATGGTGTCGATGGGGTATGTGGAAATGGCTTTAAAATTTAATAGAGTCTATAATGTCAGGGGCAGTGTGACCTTGAGGTCACTCGATCAGCCCTGAAAGGTCTGTGAGGCCTATAATGGCTGTGATAAATGACTAACCTTTTTGATGGAACTTCAATTCTATAGTATTTATGGTGTTTTATGATTGACTAATTATGATGATAAGGGGGGACCTAATTGTTGCTTTATGTATATCTTGTAATTTGTGATTGCTAATTGATGTATTTGTTTATTGAAAACATATTTCGGAAGTTAACAGTCGGTTTAATAGATTTACTGATTTATTGGTCAAGTTGCTAAATAATGGCTGTGGTCCAAAATGGCTTCCACGATTTGACGCCATTATTGAACCGCGATGAAACTTTAACAGGAAAAAAATAGGAGCTTGTAAAGCACTTCTTCTTGGGAAAATAAATGTCATATCAATGCTAAGTTGAGTCAGAGAGAGAGGTCAGAACCTTTGGAACTTTTGTAACTTCAACTATTACGACAATAACAAGAAACGAGAAAATTAGGTAACTTTGAATCACACGTAGAATTTGAGAATGTTGAAATTGATTACGATGATGCTAATAGAATAACTTAGCATAATGAAGAGACCATTGTAAATGGAAATATCTTGTAAATGAGAAGAGGCTTAGCAAACAGTAGTACATTAATTAATTTTGATAATGTCTTATTTTGACATAATGTGATGTGCATAGCTTTAGACACGTGGAAAATGGTGGACAAGTGGGACCTCAGTAGACGTAATTTTCATCAATTAACTTTTTAAAAATTAAGAGAGACATTTGGACAGAGTTTATGACTTAGTTAATTTGCCACAGAAATGTATTGGATCAATTTTATACACACACACAATGATGTTTAAAATAACTAAAAACCCTCTGAACGTCGAGACTTTCTCCAGAAAATTTAAAAACGCAGTCACAAACCTCTTTCACTCGGTACGCGTAGAAAGTGTGTTTCTTTCTTTAAAAGGGACGAGCAGCGAATAGCGTCGACTAAATAATTCACACAAGTCCTTGCGACATCTTTTGAAAGGTCCGCGCGTGCGCAGCGCCTGCTAATTGTTGCCAGTGCCAACCGACGCCATTAGACGGTTTTGAAATTAGAATCGAATAACAGATTTGTTTATTTGAACCGTTATTTTTAAGTTATTGGTTGTTTAAAACTGTAATTTCCTTTGTAATTATTTATGTGAGTGATTAATGAAGTTGCCAAACAGGATGACTCTATTTTACAGTTATTATAACTGCAGAACAATAAATAAGTAATAAACCATTAGTAGGTGTTTAACTTTAAGACTCAATTATTTTTGTTGATGGACGTAAAACACGAAATGGTAACTAAATACACTTGAAGCCTACTGGAGCCTCTGAATAATTCAATATGGATGTCAGACATGAATAACTAATAGCTAATCAAGTTTAGGTAACTCAGTGTCAATCGTAAATTATTTAGCACTAAGTAGTTAAAGGCTAAGACAGAAACCGACACAATGTCCTGTTGTACTATCTTGTCATGTGTGACCTCAAAAAGTAACTCACAAAGTATTTTACACAAGTACCTAGTTAGTTATGGCAAGTTTTGGTTCAGTTCAGGCAGCATGTCAAACGACGCGCTTCAAAAGACTTCGTCGGCTGAATAATGCTCGGAGCTTCCTCATTATCCATTCAATCTATTCACGGCTTTCAAATTACTGCCAGCACAGCACTGACAAAAGGATTTTATACTGGAGTAACATGAGGTACATAGCAAGTTTAGTGCCTAAATGACTGGTCAAAGATATTACTTACTTAAAACATGAATGTGGAAAAGAAAATAGTTTTATTATTGGCAAATTTCATGGATACGGAAACATTGTTTGTTTAAGATATCTGCTAGTTCATTTACTCTTGATTGAATGATACCAAAGCCCATAACTAACGACATTTTCTTTTTACAAAATGATAAAGAAAATGCCTGAGGCATTAAGTCCACCTATTTGTACATTTTGTACATGAAGCATATTAAAAAAATAATAATACAATTGTCCAAATAGAATGAAAGAAGAAAACAACCAGCCAACTCCAAATGACTTGGGATAGGTGAAACTTTGGAGGAGAACTGTAGTTTATGTAAAACAGACTATACGTAACTTAACAGACAAAGTTAGCGCCGATTTTTCAATACTCAGATAAATTATCAGATGAATAACTTTGAATATTTGACAATAATTTTTCCATACTAATAACTGTCAAATGTCAATTTTATTCTAAAGTTAATAATATTTAACTGATGATGGAAAAATAGAAACACATAGTTCTATCATTTGAAACTTCTGTCCGTACCTTACGGTGGCATGCCAGTTAATCGAGGTCATATTACAACAAGAAGGATATATTACGTGTTGTGTAAGAAGCCAACTAATTCTGAGGTCTAAGATGGTAAGGTCGCTAACTGTTTGGAATAAATAATTATCTATTATATTATTAATTCTTGCGACTTAAGATCAGTGGACGCGGTAGGTACGCAATTCGTGGCAATAGGTTTAGTAGAAATTTAAATTCTAGTTAGTGACTTGACTTGATTAATACCTTGTAGACTTTTAGAGTGTAGAATTAACTTAAAGACTATTTGTATATCTTATTAGTGATACTGATGATCACCTAAGTGTCTGAACTGATTTATGAAAGAACAATTTTATCTTACTACACGAAACTTGAACTTGGTTATCATTCAAAACTTACTTAAAGTCGTATAACTTTTTAACCCGTTTCTCACAGTTACGGAGCTTGTCCACAATTTACTGTCTGACTGTTTATGACGATGGAAACATTTTGGGTTGCCATGCAAGGCTCTGCCGTAAATAGTTTTTGTAACATAGGTACCAATCTTAAAAAAGCGCCCCAGTGAATCAGAAAAACACGTGAACTACGTTTCGCGCCACAACAACAGTGAAATAAATGTTAGTTTCGAAACCTGATAACAATTTTCATGTAGAATGTAAAATACAGCATTAAAGTGATTTACGATAGTTTTACAATTGCCCTATGTAGCTGCTTGTGTATAATTTTACTGTTTAAACATAATTATTTGGATGTATGAGTTTTGTTAACAACGTGTTATAGAACGTGCCATATTATTTGGGCCACGATTTTGACTTACTTATTTTTAAAGACTAAATTGCCATTATTTACCACAATCGAACCAACAAAACTATGTAACGTAAGAATTGTATTTTGAACCTGATTCAAAATAAGTACTATATGAGACCTATAGAGTTTCTTGCTCGTTCTTCTCCATAGGAATCTACGCAAATAGCTTCACTTTTAATTTTTTTGTTGACTTTCAAAAGTGCCTTCCTGTTCTAATTGCAATACATGATTTTAGCTTTGACTTGATCTAGGTGGATAACATTTCGTTATATAGGTTTATAGGGCTATATAAGGCTATTTTTAAGCCATATATACATACATAGACATCTAGAACCTATTAGAATATGTATCCTAAAATAGCCGCCATTAATGAGTAAATACTAAAAGGGTAAGCTCAAAATAAATACCTACGTACGTGCCACTAATAACAGTAATGGATTGGATTTGAAAATAAAATCGACATTAAATAGATTAAAAGATACCCACGCTTCTATCAGTACTAATAATCTGGTCTAGTGTTAGAATACTTATTTACACGCAGTGTTTGTTTTAAATTCATTAAGTTTTTAGGTGTTTCACAATAAATTCAATCATAGAGTGACCTTATAAAGTTGAAGGGGTCTTTGAAATAAAGGAGCTGATGGGATAACGACCCGACCTACTGACACAGCTTACATCGCATCGCACGGGACACAAATCGAGGCTCCTATAACTACACTCATGTCTATCCACACTTCGGCAACCCTCAGTAACTGTAATAACAAATCAGTCGCTTTACGAAAGAATTGGATATTGTTTTAACAAAGAAAACATCATGAATTTTAACAAAAACAAAACAAAATTATCCAACACCCCTCCATAGTTTCATTGTTGTACAAAGTTACAGTAATGGCAGTGGCACCATTAATTTTTGATCATTAGGCGATCGAATCAATACGTAATTGGTGTCCCTGGGCCATATACACCGACATGAACTATTATTTGTAAACACTAATGGTAATAATCACAATTTGCCATCATATGTAATGTTAATGGATCCTGCGCTTTGTTCGCAAATAGTTCAAGGAGTTTGTTTTGAGTTTGTGATTGATTTCGGCTGTATTGCGCAAACTTTACAAGAAGATTGTATATCTAAAAGTTCGATTATTCTCAGCTATAAGACACAAAGTAATTGATAAACATATGAAAGTAGGTACTCTTGATAATAATATTCCAACTTGTTCAGAATTAAAAACAGTAACGGCCACGTATCGCGTCCGTTTACATCATTTTCGTCTTTTCCTTTCCTATCCATAGAAGAGAATCCTTATCCATGTTCATTTATATATTCCCTAACATTACCATCTACTCCACTAACAAAACTCCTCACTACAGCTACTGGACGGTTCTCGCGAACAATAAAATGGGCATGCGCAAGGATGTATGATCGACGGACAAAGATAAACGAGTCATGCGCATAATGACTTGAGGAAATGGTCGGATACCATCGCCTCATGTGCCAGGCCAGCTAGTGGCCACGCTCTAATACTGATTGATGAGGATCAAGTTTCCACTGCAGAATCCTATGAATAACAAGTTAGATGATCGCTTGAAGATAAGGAAGAAGAGTTTTTAGTAAGATTGGGGATTATGTACGAAGTGGACCTTAATTAAATTGATACTTGTATTGATGCATAATATTTTGTGTGATTTTGAGGTCAAAGAAAACTGAATGGGACAAGAAAAATGTTGCCACATTTTGATATACCACTAAAGTTTTCAGTTTACTTAAATATGTACTTACGTGTCTAGCTTCTAAATACATATTTAAGTAGCAAAGGCTTGTTACAGTTTTCCATAGAAGTTGTTCTAAATTCTTTATAGCTGTAAAAGTATGATCAAGAAGTTTTAGTTTTAGTTTTCCCTGACCACTTAAACTGAATTCTCCAGATCCGAACTCTATCATCGTCAGCTGTTTAGTCGTTGCTCCTGACATCAAGATTTATAAGTTGAGGGGTTAGCAGGAAGGTCCTGCCTGCACCGAGTTACTCATCTAATTTGCTCCCGTAACCGACCGTAACCTTGGCTATGCAAACGAACCCATCACACACGTCACATAGCTCATCTTTGAGATGTTTTAAACTGCCTAGGTATTTAGTCAGCTTATGGTGTCCTAGTGATTTGAAGTGGCTATCTCCTTACAACATGCAGTAATGAACTAATGATAAATAACTATAAGATCCATATTAGAGTGCGTAATTATTTGATGGTCTATTCTGTATATTCTATATCTTTTACCAATTAGTTTTGTACAAGTTATTATCAAGCTGTGTTTTCCATTCTAACATTGCATGTTCCCATGTTCACGATTAATTTGGCACTAATTCTACTAAAGTTTAGTTTCATTCGAAAGTGAAAACAACTACAATAATAAGTACCTAGGTATGTGAAATAAATCGCAGACGCATGTTAGAGCGGTCTACCATTTTGATAGTAAGAGCATTCACATCCTTAGAAGCCATGTAAAAGGTGTTACCTCGAGGTTAAGGTCAAAGTAGTACCCATAATATAGTTAGTTAGTGCGATTACAAATTGCTTCTGTAGACAAGTAGACATAAAACTAAAGTAAACCCCGGCTCACATGTCGTTACATACTATTCTTTAGTTGAAAATTGTCGGTAATTGTCCAATTGAGCAGCTAAAACTAGGCAATAACGATAAAATAGCTCTCGGTCCTAATGTTAGATAGACATCAGACACGCCAGCGTCTATTACATACAAACTGCCAATAAGGATTTGTGGTTCACTCACACTTTAGTTTACTAGTTACTACATGCTTAGACGCACACCAAAATGCGAAAAGAGGATTCTAAGGACACAGGGCCCACAGGAATAGAGTGTATTTATGTTAGTCTGGATAGACCTTTGAGATACGCTATTATGACTTATGAGTAAGCATAATTACTTTTTTTGAATACTTCAGTGTCCAGGCGGTTTACAGCGGTAGTCGGAATCAATAAATAATGATAGTTAACCAATTTTCTTAGAACTGGCGGCAGTATGAGCCTGTCAATGGCTGGTGATCAAGTATTCATTACTTAACATGTGTCCACGTTCACACACTCTAAGTGAACTTCCATTTTTCCGATTAAAATATTTTCCTGTAACCGATTTACTTTGAAGTATTTAAAAGTAATTTGAACTAATTTGTTACGGAGTTAAATCGGGTTACAAACCTCCCCCGGTATTTTACAGGGAGACTGACAACTAAATGTATAACTTCAAGCAAAGTAGGTACTCACTGTGTCTCGATGAGTTCACAGTTGAGAAGCAGCTTCTTGGGCCCCAGCTCTACCACGGCCACCGTCAGGTCGTGGTGGTACACCATCCGCAGCGTGTCGTTAGCGATGCGTCGCCCCGTGTAGGGCTTTGCCCCCGCTGCTGGCTCTCTCCGCTCGGCATCCTCAGAGCGCGCCCCCACGGTGCCCACCAGGCCAGCCAGTGACCATCCCGCAGGAAAACTGAACGCAAACGGTTTCGCAGACGCCGAGGGAGGCGACGACACCGCGATGCAAAATATTACAATAACTGATAACAAGGATTTCAACAGTCCGTCCGCCATCGGAGCTCCTCGGGTGATGGCTTCCCGCGCTGACCGGACCGCACTCAGTAGTCGCCGGAATGACATTTTGTTTTACTAATTAAACTTTTATTGGTTAGCGCGAATTCCGTCTGGCCATGTCGCGAGCGTGCGGCCCGCGCGCGCGTCTGTCGTGAACTGGCGACGGAGCCCGGCTGCGGCTGCCCGCTGCCCGCTGGCGAGCAGCACCACTTTCTTCGGCAGTGACGTCACGTTAGCGGTCACTGTCTGCTTATCATGATGGTTTCACTCGACGAGCTGCGACTTCCGTGTGAGTACTGCAATATAGGTCTAGGGCTCGCTCGCTACTAGGTGGTGACCTGGATCTGCTGCAATGTAGCACAAACTGGCTATTGCATATTACTTGCATAATTTAATACATTAGTAAAGAAATCCTTTACAATAAATTGTGGATTAAAGAATAGGACAAAGAATTGTATAGAAAGTATACGTAAGACACAGCATCGAAAATGTTTCTGACACAATGCCACATTATCAAAATGAGGGTAGTATCAGACTAGATCAAAAGTTTCGCCACAAAATGCGGGTAAATCGAAATAACATCGAGAAATATGTGCGCGTTCAAGTAAAATTCAAATTAATTGACCGTTAGCGTCAGGAGGTCCGACATTGTGTAATATTATTGGATAACTATGCAATAAAGTGCAACAGAATAGCGGTGTGTTGAGTCTCTGAGTCTCTGGGACGAGGAATGTGATATACCTTCATTGCAAATGTCAATGCCAAGCGAAGGAAATGGCTTATTGCCGTGATAGTGGGCGAAGGCGATGGGCTACCGACCTGCCTGAATCACTGGTGCCTGGTCACTTCAATATCACTTACCTGCAGGTCACGTGTCGAAATAATCAGCTTTAAAAAGAGAGGTTTGTCAAATTTTTAATAGTAAATTAATTTAAGATTATCATATATATATCTATCTACTCTAGTGTCTTGATTGAAAATGTTTTCGTAATAGATAAATCGGTCTTTCTAAGAACAACCCTTATTGGACAAAACTTAAGATGTTTTGTAACATGGGGAAAGTACTTAGGGAGTAAATTGCAATATTCTGGAGCATCGAGTGTCGCAAGTTGGTTTTGAACGAGTGCCAGCGCGGGGTCACAGAGGTCAGCGTCATGTGTGCTAAGAGTTATGCGTAACAAACTAAAGCTAGTGTGAAAGTTTCTGTCACCAGATGACGTAACAATCGCCATACTATTCACGGAAAATTAAGTAGAACAGCTTCGCTAATTAAAATAAAACTGTTTTACCACGATTCTTACACGGCATTTTTAAATGAAGCTGTTGGCTTTCAGGCGTTTTAGTATTGTAATTAATCCTTCATACCAATTAAAAATAAATACCTGATAATAACTACACAAGATAATACGACGATGCGTAATGCGTAATCATTTATATATTAGCGCGTAGGCTGCGCGACATCGCCGCGACCGCGCACGCTGCTCATGAGGAAGAACCTCTCTGTGGTTCGAAACCAGTAGGTGGAACTTTACTCAGTATATTCACCTGAATAAGCTGCGATTTATAGTTAATTTAGTATGTCTCACGATAGTTATTATAAAAACATTTATCTAATGTTTAATTCCTATATGAAAATAAGAAAAACAACTAAACCCATTATAGGTACCAGAAATTACACCACCTTCATTAACTTAAACATTACCTTTACCTAATTTGTTCCCATTTAGGACTTGGGTAAACATGCTGATATAATTAACCACAGAATGGACAAAACCACATAATTACCTACGTAGAAATTAAAACTATGTATAGAGTGTGTTTACTATATCGTCATACATACTTTAGTCATCGTTTAAAGAGTGAAAGGTATATTTTCGGTAATATTTACAACAAAACATTATTGTAGTATTTGTATAGAATTAGGTAATACATCGTAAGTTAGTAGGATGATTCAACATATATCAACAATACTACAACATATATAATAGGTATAAATATGTAGGTAAACCACTCTGTTGTTACATAAGGACTTACTAAGAAAGCATTTACAGACGTCACACATGGTCAGTTTTTTACTTTTACCTTGATCCTTAATTTTAAGAATACTTATATTAATGCGCGAATTACACAATGTTCTTGTTTGTTTGTCGCACTTAACTGCTTTGCATTAAATTAAATGTGACTGTCTCGTTGGTAGTGATCGTAATAGCGACTGCCACTACTGCCAGGCAAAGGGCTCGAGTTCGATTACTTGACGCGCAAAAGTATTATTAGTATTTTCCGGGTTTTCTTAACGATTCGGTTTTTTTTAAGTGTGGGGAGCCATGTTTCGGCACGAATGGGCCGGCTCGACCGGAGTGATACCACGGCCTCACAGAAAATCGACGTGAAACAACGCTTGCGTTGTGTTTCGTCGTGTAAGTGAGGTTACCGTAGGCCCCTTTACCCTCCCCTTCCCCAATCTTCTCAATCCCTGAATTGGGGATTCAGGGATTGAGAAGATTGGGGTCGATCCTCAAACTCCTAAACCCCAGAAGGCCGATAACGCACTTGTAACGCCTCTAGTGTTCCAGGTGTCCATGTGAGACGCCGATTGCTTACCATCAGGTGATCCGTCTGCTCGTTTACCGGCTTATGCCATAAAAAAATGTTATAACTAAAAATAAGACTACTGCTAGTAGGGGTAGGGGCATGCAGGAGTGAAGTGCTGTTACATTGATTGAAGAAATTATGAAAGTGGAGCGGTTGGCAAAACTTACTAAATTTTTAAATTGTGAATGTGCATGAATACGTATAACTGCAGTTTATACGTTAATGTCATTACGTACCTGTAGTAGAACAGGTTTTACATAATTATGTAAACAGATCGGAATCTTATTGGACAGGTCATTCACTCGATAAGAAAGCGAAATGTGAATTAACTTGTTTACTTTAATTGTGCTTACTATTAAAATACAATCATCACTAAGATGTGGTTCATAAAAAAAATACCTACTTAATGGAATATTATTCCATCGCCTTATTATTAATTCAAGTTCGAAATTTGGGAAAATAAACATGGTAATAATTTTCCATGGCGTTTAATTTTTACACCGCGACGGGTCTTCAGGCGTCCACGCACACGATGAACAGACAAACTAATAAATGTTGCAGGGAGCCGCTGGATGCAGTTCACCCCCTGCCGGAAGCATCCTACCGCCGTCATTAGGGAGGCCTATTATGTTCAACAGTGCCACCGGAGACGTGTTAAGATGACAATGATGATCATAAGTCTGGTTTCATTAACCTTTTTTAATTACATCTATTGGGATGAGCCATAGATATAATTAATGTTTTTGTGAGATCGGACATCAGCAGTTACGTTTTGCTGAATAAACTCTGTAACCAGGTCACTGTCTTACCACTTAGACCCAATGTCTTTATTTGTTTACAAGAAGAGTTAAACTGTGAGTATGGGGAAACCATACTCAGTGCACGTTGTGAGTAATGCAGGAAGCCTCACGATAGCACTTCTGACGTAGCTAGAGATACATCGTAGGTACTGGCTTACCTAAGGGAGGCAATGGCATTACAGTTATGTAATTTTAGAGCCAGTAAAGGCTTAGTAACGTATGGAATTATAGAAAATGTCTAGTACATCGTAGATGATAGAATCATATAAACATTCTAGCATATTCACAAAAGAACTTGAATGTTTTTACTATACCGATGTGTTTATTAGTACTTTCTGCAATTTTCTTAATGAAATTATGTCACTAAGCAATGATGACATATCATTGTTTTGCTAAACAATGCATTTATTATAATCAACTGTAAATAAAACGTGTAGTTTGGGTGAGATCAGAATATTGTATTACATGAAAGTATATTGTAATCTTCAATGCCATCTAGTGGCAAAAAGTAAAACTATATATTGAAACTACTTGGCGCTAGATGGCAATACTATACTTAGGAAAACTGACTTTTACACCTAATCATTATATTAGTGGTCTACAGTCAGCACGATCGACTTTATGTTGTTTCAATAAACTGAATTTAGGTAAACTTACTTTCATTCTTATTGCTGCCAGCCCTCAGTACCAAATGAACTTTATTGTGATGAGTTTAATTGCCCAACACTTTTCAATAAATAAAACACGATATTTTAGTAGTTATTTATTTTTAATAGTTTGCAGGATCCAGTCGTAGTGTCCAGCGACTGGGTAGGACACGAACACGTGCTCGTCCGTCTGTACCACGGACAACATCTTCACTTTACCATTGTGCACTATTAGTACGGGTCCGCCAGAACTAAGCTGCAAATACATTAAATATTTTATTAAAAACAGTACAGAAACAGTACTCCTTTTTATCATATTCTAGGGGAATTCACACCGGAGCTATCGCTTTTTGACCCATGGCAATCGGATTTTCGTGCCACCACTGGACCCAGTTAGTACCTACCTGCATAATATTATTGTCCATGTCGTGGCTGAAGAGGCAGAGCACGTCGTTGTCCTTGTAACTGTACATGGCCTGGCAATCCGCGGGGCGCAGGATCTGGCTCGCGGTGGACGAGCGGTACAGCGCGTCACGGTCTGACTCGTTCTGCAATATCAAGTTAGCCATTTTAACTGTTTTTTCATAATATCTGTCCTATTGTTTAAATCTAATATGAGACGCGGTGGTGGCTCGTGGAGTAAGAATAAGGTACGAATGCTGAGAATTTTAGCAGAAATGTTCAGTTCTGATGATCTACGTTTGTGATCTGAATTTGGTCCATGAATCCAGTAAGTACATGAGCACGACGTTTTTCACCATTGCCTTACCTTTGACAAAATCCAACCGTAAACCATAACTTCTCCACTCGTAACTTCGTCTGCCATCAGCTCCATGGTTGGAACTTCCACCGCAGGCTCGATTCTCATCAATGCCAAATACGGGCCCATTTCTCCACTCGTGACAGCAGACTGTGATGAATTGTATTCAGGATGCACCAGCACCGTCGTCACATTGTGCGCTGATCCATCCAGGAGAGGGTTTGAGGATCCTGCCACTACTGTGTAGTAGTGACTTTTCTCCGTCGTATTGGTGCTAGAAATGGTTACACATGTGTAAGTGTGGGAGAGCCATGCTTCGGCACGAATGGGCCAGCTCGACCGGAGTCATAAAACACCGACGAGAAACAACGCTTGCGTTGTGTTTCGTCGTGTGAGTGAGGTTACCGGAGGCCCAATTACCCCCCTCCCTAGTCCCCGTCTCCCGAATCCCCGAATCCTCCACAATCCTCAAAATCCGAATTCCCAAAAGCCCGGTAACGCACTTGTAACGCCCTGGTGTTTCGAGTGTCCATGGGCGGCGACGATTGCTTGCCATCAGGTGATCCGTCTGCTCGGTTACCGGCTTATGCTATTAAAATAAAAACACATACAAACTCATAATTTTAAAGAACACAAATAGAAGCCTATTTTTAAGTAGTGTAAGCCCAAAACTGGTACTTACTTGTTAGCGTAAACATTGGTCAATATGTTGATGCAGTTCGCCGCAGTGAGCACCCACCGCGGTGTGATCAAAGTGCCCGCACAAGTCTGCGCGGTAACGTTAGCCAGCGTTTCAAATATGGCGACCAAAAATGGCTCACTCGTTGGAAACACAACTTTTGTCTCATTTTTAATTTCTTGCGCAACTGTTGTCGTATTTTGGTGTTCCATGTTACCGAAACTTCTTCTATACAACTTAAATTCGTTCTCGGATAAATTAGTTGTGTTGTCATACATCGAGGCGTCCTTGCCATGATCTGGATCATGTAGAGAATTGTCAAAGAACGTGTTAAATATTTCTGGAGACTGATCTTTAATCTGTTCGCTGAGCTGGGTGTCATCAGTGTTGAATGAGGGCACGATGACGAGGTCGAGGTCATGGCTGACGGCGTTCAGCACCAGCTCGGTGGTGTGTGGGTCACACTTCTGAATCACTGGTGTTTCGTTACTGTGAGCGAACTTAGCGTTCAGTACTAGAGTGTCGTTGAGGGCGCTTTTGAATCCTAAAGGACATTTAAAATATAGATAACAAAATTATGGTTATCACGATTGATCTTATAGTTTCTACTGCATACAGAATTTTCACAAGAAAACGGACCAACCTATTACGTAAAAACTGTAAACAGTATAGGTAGGTAATTAAGTATACCAAAACATTACGATTACTTTTCTAATATTAGTAAACAGACTGGTCCCTGTGCTGGCCATGCTAGAGAGCGAAGCGAAGTTACTTATTCGGAGTAGGCTAGAGTTGCGCTCGTCTTTGTATTCGCGTGTAGGTACTGTTTTAGCAGGAACCAACATTTATTTTCCGAATGATGTTCTTTGAGATCAATGCTTTGTACATCAAAGCTCAAGTAAACGTAATGTTTATTATTCAATGATATGATAAAGTTATCACTTACTTATTTTAATCAAAGCTTCATTAAATAAACTTGCCTGACTTGATATTTCACAATCTTAATGTAGTTTAAAACAATACTTATCTGTTGATACAGATTAGTTTATTAAAAAAACAAATTAATCAAATTAAAACAATTAGGTACTTACCTACTATATTTTCCAGTAGAAATACAAATACCGCTACACTGGACATGTTGATGTAAAAAATAGTTCAATATTAAATTATTTTACACAATTTGTATCAAGCATGTATGATATTAAAAATATTTTGTAATATTTGACATAGCGAAGTAATAATTATCATAAAATTCACTATAGGTAAGTATTTTATTGTAGGAACTTAATATAAATTTTCGGGAGTCGACAATAAAGGGCCTGCAAGGAACAATGTTACTTCGTAACTGAGACTTTTGCGCACAGAAAGTAATGTTTTGTCAACAATATTTATCGCGATTTGATCAAACATTATGCAAAGGTCTGCCATTGATTTTTTCCATTTGCATGATGTTAGTTGCTCGAATGGAAGGAAAAGAAAGCCAGAGTGTAGACAATAATTAAAAATATTTCTCTTTATTCATTTATCATTTGTTCTGTCGGTACATTCACAACCTTGACATACAAACATTTACAAAGATCACAAACATTGCTCTATTGTAAGTTTAGCCTGCATGCGATATACATACATAGTTACATTTATATTTATACATACTTTAATGCTTATAAAATCGAACAAACTGTTGCAATATATAATTTATTACTGGAATATACAGAGATCAAATAGAATATTTGAGTACATAAAGCTGTAGTACAGATACTATGAATGAATATTGAACATGACTTTGGAGCTCACTAGCGCCATCTAAGTAACGCAAAAACTTCTTTTCTTGAGTGCAATTTAATAATAAAGCTTTATTACATTAGGGGCTAAAATATTGCATGCAGGCTAATGAAATAGTTTGTTTCTTTGGCACCAAACAATTCACATGTCCAGTAATAAACATAAAAATGCATATAACTAAACTGTTCATTCTGTCGGTATGTACAAGTATCATTAGTATTTAATGTATAAAATTTGATCATTCAAGTATTTACATTTTAATATTACAAATAGTAGAGAACATTCTATTAGAAATTCTATAAGATTTAATAATAAAATTAGTAATCAAAGGATGATGGAAAATTGTTCGATATACAGCATAACATGAATTTCATGCATCATTATTGCAAAAACAAATTCTTATATTCTCGACTGTGAATGTGTGTGTGTATTTCAATGAGGTTCATTATATTACTTAACTGTTTCTTTTTTGTTCTTTCAGGCTTTGTCGTTTGAAGGCAAGGTGTTTAAGGCTTATAGACCAGGGTCTGTATAAAATATCCATCATCCTTTTTGGTAGTTTTAAATTTTTTTAATAGTTATTATTTTACATTTAAGTACAAAGTAGTTTTACAGATTAGTTTCAAGTTAAATCATTGAAAACGTTTTTAGTAATGTTACATAGTTTTTAGAAATGGGTAGATGGCGACACCTTCTATTTTTATCCGTTAGCTCGTTTTATTTTTAATAATTAACAAAATCTTGTAGGAATGGATTGCATTGATTTGTTTGAATATCAAAAAACCAAAAAATATTAAAGGCTTGGTCAGACTTACAAAGTGAGGCAATAACAAAAATAATACAAAATTGTACTATACAATTGAGATGTAACTTTATACTATTATTTTTAAGAATTCTTAATTTATGTTCAGTGATATAGTAACTAATATACTTTGAAATAGATTTGTTACATGAATATTGTTCTTAAGGTTGTATTAGACTAGATAATTCACTGTGACTTGAACCAGTCTCTCTGCAATAATAAATGAGATCTTCTTTACCTGTAATAAAATTACACACTGAATGAATTGTTGTGATATACTCTGTTAGCATGCAACTGCGGTTCTTATATCTTTAGTTTATATTATGACTCTGAGTTGTACTAAGGAGTAATTTATTTTCAGTTCCAATATCGATCCTGTATTGCAAAGAAAACAAAACTACATGCATTTGTTAACTTATGGTAGGTTTTTTACAATAGTCATTATTGGTATTTGGTAGTTGATAGGCTATGAACATTAAAAATCTAACTAGCCCGTCAGTTAGATAATGAAAAATAAATTTGACTCGTATTTTTTATCTGTCATACAAGAAAACAATACTTATATGAAACGTATTTAAGTTCAGAGTGAGAGGTCGTCACACGTTCGTATCATCAACATAATATCAGCCACAGGACACCCACTGCACAACATAACACGTTCGTATAAAACATCGCAACACGTGACGTCCCACGATATTATTCAAATCAATATATCGTCGAAACTATTTAATTTTGTAAGAAAACAAAAACTACGTGTCTAATGTTTTAACATAATTTGCCAAACGGACATTATAAAAAATATTAGGAAACTTCTCAATTACATAGATTTTTTTAAGGGGGGAAAATCATCGAATAACTTGTCCCGCCTGGGTGAGGCGGGAGAAATTTATATATCACATAAATAGGCCTGTAAAATTGCATAGATAGGCTTCTAAAATGACAATCAACAAAGTGTAACCTTAGTAACTCCAATGATCATCCTTGATGTTCTGCCCGGTGTTCTCGGGGATGTATCCCATGATGTAGGGGAGGCCTGTGCCGACCTGCTTCTGATACTCCACGTACTGCGGCCCGAAGAACGTCAGCAGCGTCAGCTCCTCAGCGTACACGCGCTCGCGGAAGAACGTCCACGATGCTAACGTATAGATTATTACGCAAATTGGATTTAGTAGAGTTATCTGGAAAATGAATGAACTGCTTGTAAAAATACGTCACACGAGATCCTTCAAGCTACATGTGGTTGTAAGGGGTTTGGGTGCAATAACCAGGTCGATAGTGTTATTGGGTGTGTCTGTTTTGAGAAATGGCACGCGAATTTTAATTGACCTCACTAATCTCTTAACTGGCGAAAAAAGGGGGGCAAAGGGAAGAAATGTATATAATTTATTAAATCTACAATGTACACCAGTTGTACTTCCTTCAAAGGATTTTTAAAGGAGGACTTGAATTACTTGAAATTCTTTTTATATGTTATTAGACCAAACTACATTGCTTAAGAAACCTTACCTGTGTACCAATGGACCAGTAGAACCAGCCCACGTAGCTTGGGTGTCTGCACAGTGAGTACACTCCATGGGTCACTAGTTGATGGTCTGGTCGCTTTACAAATTGTACCTGCAATTAAATTATGGTGTTATATATGGTTTATTCTCAAAATAGAATTGAGAGTGGTGGACTATTTTAAGTTGAACCCACGACAGCGACTCTTAATCATGAGATTTTGTGTAATGTTTTTACAATAACTATCGTGAGACATGCTGAATTAACTAATAATTACGACTTACTCACGTAAATATGCTGAGAAAAGCTCCCCTAGTTTCGAGTCATAGAGGGACTCTTCTCTATGAAAAGCGTGGGCGGTGGCGGCGATTTCGCGCAGCCTACAGCGTGTAGGCTGCCGACATCGCCGCGACATTTTCTCAGTATATTTATGTGAGTTTTTTTAAGGGGGGAAAATCATCGAATTGCTGCTCCCGCCTATGTGAGGCGGGAGGGAGTGTCTGACTCTTACTGACTAAAAACCACCCCGTTCCTTCTCCTGCACGTCGAGCCGGAGCCCCGGTTACCCATTAGGTTCTTCGCGACAATATTTACGTGAGTAACCTTTAATTTTTAGTTAATGTAGTGCAAGTTTACAGAATAGAGGTTTTACTTACAGTGTGATTAAAATTAGTCTTGGCAGTGAACATAGCAGACTTCCTGAGTCCCTCCCCTGTGATGCACATTACCACACCCAGTGCAGACAGCCAGAAGTAACTCTTCATATCTACAACAAATGTAATATTCATAGACAGACTAAAGAAATAACTTATGTTATTTAATCTTCATACTCATAAATAAAGTTTGTACATTACCTGGCATACTACAATGTGTTTTTAATTAGATCACCGGTCACAAGGTGATATTGATCTTTACAAATTTTTTATTTGTTAATTAGTCAGCGGCTTCTATCCACACGGATATGTCAACCCCATTGTAACCTTTACACATTAGCTGGCATATTTCTATGTGTGCCTACTAATGTTGTTTTATTTACTGGTCGACCTCATTGACTTAGTATCTCATAACTAGTCTAAATCTTACGAGTCTAACTAGATATATGTAACAAAATTGACTAACTTACCAGGAAAGAAGTAGTACTCCACTCCCCATTCTATCCAGCTGGCTACCGCAGCAGCACCATACTGTACACTATGGTTCAATATAAATGAGTTCACCGATAAAGTCCTCGGATTGGTCAGAGCCACAGACACAAACTCGGAGAAGTGGAAGAAGGACAGGATAATGGTGTACAGCCCAAACACTCGCCAGCCATTGTCAAAGCTAGTCAGGAAGATGCCCAGGGAGAATGTGGCACCAAGAAATGCTGATCTAATTGATACCTGAAAATTGAAAAACATATAATTATCAAAAGCATTATTTTTTTTACATTGAATATTATTAGCATCAGTTCCTAAAATCCTGAAACGTTATTAAATTGCAAATAAAATTAATATTTCAAATCAAATGAGTCATGCTGACCTACAAGCTAATTCAATAAAGGTTTCTTGATAAAAATGTTTTGCTAAAATGGCTATCTATTTTCTAATCACAGGGCTTCTTAGAGATTAAGAAAATAATACTACACTCTGCGGCGAATAAGTCAAGGTAATTTAATGTTTCTTACCTCATACATGAAGCCTTTATAGCAGTATCTTAATATGAAGTTAAATAGACAAAAATACAGCGCCGGACCCCAATAAGTCAAGGCCCACAGTTCCGACGAGAACCCTAGAACACTCCCAGAGAAAAACGACGTCGTAAATACTATAGTAGAAATAAAAAAACAAATTAACGCCTGCTTTCCGGCGGGACAAATGTTCCTCATTAATAACAAATCCATTTTGATAGGTTTATGCTAAAAGTTTACGTTGAAGTTTTGCCGCACACTTGCTTTTGTTATGTTTGATGTGTCCACCACGTTTTCTTTGAAGTTATCATTGAAGATTTGTAAATAATCCAAAAAATTACATGAGTAATCAATGTACCAATATCAGTAATTAACTGGTGATGTCATGTCACTGTCACTGTCAAATGTACTTTGATTGATTAATCTGTCAACTCAAGTCAACTGCATCGTTCGAAATCAAAGACGTACGAAAGTTTATTTAAAGCACGAATCTGGATTTGTAAAATAAAAAGAGATTTATTGCAGTTTTCTATGAAATTACTTAGTCCAGGATATTCCCAAAAATACATTAAATATGTGGACTACTGTGTTTTTTTTTAAATGATCATTATTTTAAAATGTAACCATGGCAACACGAAGTTTGTTTGACAACTGTTAAATAGGCTGTTTTTAATTCTATGAAAAAAATATTGTTATGAATTTACTTCGCTGCTATTGGTTAGCAACGTATTTTATTCAAAGGAAGCGTTTGTTATTGGTTCAATTATAACATATTTTGTGGCTCTGCAGCTATACCGAAACTGAGAAAAGTTTTCACTATTTTCAAATTCATACTATTCGAGTACCGATTATTCTGCCAATATTTACAAATAAAGTCGAAAATCACAAATTAGTTTAGATAGATTCATATTTCTGCGTTAACAACATATCTTAGTATAAATTGCAGTAAATGTTCTTCACCAGACCGGTTAAAATACCTATTACCTGACGTAATCGTGCATGACAACATCTGGTACATTACGATGCGATTCCGTCGGCGTTTAATGAAATTAAATTTCCCCCGTCATACGGTTCAAAATTTGTGATTTATTGCATTAGATAGACTGGAAAAGTGCTGTGCAACTTCCTACGAGATGTTAGTGATTGGATATTGATGAGTTAGTAGCTGTTTGGGGTACATCAGGAGTCCAGGGGCCGCTGGTCGTAGTCCAGTAGATTAAGGATGAACGACCCGTGGGACGTGAAGTGCGTGCGACAGGCCGGCCAGTACGTGTCCTGCATGAAACTGAACGGGGTGCCGCTCCTTCCGCCCGTGGTAAGTAAATTAATTAATTTATTATGTTTCTGTATTCTAGCTGGCTAATTGTTCGCCCATCAGCCTAATGTAATAATAAGACTCTGAACATTTGGTGTGCATAAATGAAGGATAATCCCTGACCAATTATTTAATTTAAATAAAATCTCTTTTTAGATGTCAAGTGATTTCTAAATGATCTATGTATATTGGAATACCAAGTGGAATACACTTAAAACATTTAGCCATAGCGTCCGGTGTGAGAAAAACACTTATTTTACAGGAAAGGACAGAATATTCTAGAGGAAATAACTTTATTACTACAGACAATTCATGCAAGTACTGGACACAGCATATCTGTCACAAATAAATTAAAAAAGCACCATTTTACCTATTTCACATTATCATTACTAAGGTTGCCCTACAATTTGTAGATCACACAGTAAAATATTTACATACCATTTATACTTGTGACACAATTTGAAACAATTTTAGACAAAAGTATCCTTATTTATACCTGTTAGTGCTATTTATCTGTGAAGTACTCCTGTAAAATAAGAATTTTCTTAAAAGCTACATTCTAATTTACTTAATTCAATAAAATAATTTCAACACCTTTTAAGACAATTACCCAAATTACATTATTTTTTTCATTTATTTGCAGAATTTCAAGCATTTAAAGTAGCATGTGCAGATTTTCATCTGTTAAGCAAGACCTTGTTCGAATTATATCGGAAATAAATCTAAAAATGAAAAAAATATTGTTTGTTTTGAAGGTGACAAAAACAATCTTTCTTTTTATCAAAACAATTGTATGTTTCACCTTATCTCTTATTTTTGTATTTCAGTTATCAAAGGAGTGCCGCAAAGAAATGCAATACTACAAGCTCCTTGCCAAAGAAGTGGAAAAGCGTATATCAATACTTCAGCCTTACGTAATTGATACAGACTCTGAGTCTGAAGATAATACTGATGCTCCTGAACTACCTGAATGTGAACAAAGCTTTGAACTACCCCAAGAAGAAGTAAAAGCTGGATTCAATGTTAGCATAGAGAAAATTACTGCAATCACTTCTAAAAATATAGATAAAGCTTTATCACCAATACCTTGTAACAATGTGACCAAGATAGGTGGGGCTTCAATAGAAACATCAAATTCCAATTCCCCCAAACTCATTATAGATCTCAATTTCAATATCAATGAAAATGGGAAAAATGTTCTTGAGACTGTGAAAGATCCACCACACTCACCTCCCCTAATTGATCTCCCCGAAAGAGACTATAACTGCACAAGAAGAATTACTCAAAAAGTCATAACAGAACAAGAAGTAATTACTGAGGTAGGAACACAAAGAAACAATAAACAACAAAAGTCTATGGTTGAGGAGGTGGCTAAGTTCAACTTTAATATAAATAAAGATGCTTTAACTGATCCTTTTAGTGATTTGACAATATCTCAAGATGGCCCATCTTCTCTCAGTTCCAAAAGTTTTACAGGATCCTTAAACGATTTGCATAGGGAAAGCATTAAGGACCCGTCTCCGAAATTAGTCCGCCAACATTCTTACACTCTTTTGCATCCAAGTCCTCAGCTCTTAGCCCATCTAGAGGTGCAATCGATGAATACAGGTATTGAGATGACCTCTATATCAATGAGCGAATCTGTTTCCAACTTAAACTCTCCAAACAAGAAGCGTAGGAGTTGGGACCTGGAGTCTGCTAAAGTGAAATGGTCGTCGATGGCGCTGGAACTGAAGCAGACTAATGTCGTACATAATCTTAATAGAAATGCATCTAACAAAACCATCGTAAAACAAACCATTAAAAAATCTCCTCAGCGCTCACCACCGTCACGGGCAAAGACGCTTAGTCCAGAAAAAAGACGTAACGTTCCCTCAAAAGCAATGAAATGTAATAATAAACCCAATTCAGATAATTTGCCCAAGCCTTTGTTGAAATCCAGCAGTCCCGTTAGAAATAGTGCGACTTTTGTGAAAGAACCAGGTTCACCTAAATTAAATGCAATTCTAGACTTCGATAAGACACAATCCCAAGCTTCCACACCTCCTTCACTAGAAGATTCCGATGACCCGGCAGTGCGTGTTAGGGAACTCTACGAAAAGATACAAAATCAACAATTATTACAAATGGCGAATTTAGTGGAAAAGCAGAAAAAGGAACAGCTACTGCTTCAACAAGTTTTTGAAGAACAGAACAATTTACTTTTTAAACAACTGAAGACCATAGTCCCGAAGTCTCCTATAGAGGCAAAAGAGGCTTGGAGCGACAAACATGTCCTAGGTGACAGAGGCCCGGTCAGTCTAAGTCAGCTCATCAATTACAAGTCACCTGAACCTAGTCTCAGTAGTCCCGTTACTTCCACGTTAACAGAAACCAACCATTACATAAACCATTGCGATAATGTGCTGAAGAAAAGCAGAAATATTACGGGAAGTATCAAGAAGCAACCGATCAAATCTCTTAGCCAGAATGGCAGCAAGATTATGTCTCCGAAGCCACAACCAGACAGTAGAAATCGAACTAACTCCCCGACTCAGAGACATACCCCTACATCCCGTAAATTGAACTATGACACGAGTGTGTCATCGGACCGAGACTATGAGCCGATGTTAACCGATCGAACGAACGACACGATGGCAGACTTGAACGTTACCTTCCCTTCCGATAACGATGACTTTACTTACCACAGCACTAATGTGTTGAACCAAGTTAAAGTTAGCCATGGACCTTCACTGACTTCTACAGCAAATTCAAACAGAGCCACCGATAATGCCATCCGAAACATGGAGAGAACCATATACAACTCAATGAACAGCACCAACAAGCGTATGTCGAAGGGTAAATTTGACATCCAGGGAACACCAGAACAGGTAAAATAATAGTATGTTAAATACAAAACGAAAAAATAAGTTCTTACCTATATAGAACATAAAGTAATTTTAGTTTTGTACCAGATACATATTTCATACTAGCTTTTACCCGCGGCTTCGCTCGCGTCACAAAAGAATAAAAAGTAGCCTATGTGACATATACCAATACACACAGCGCCATCTATACCAATACTTTTGTTTTTCCTCGGGAATATCCAGACGTAAAAACTGGATATTGTTTGTTCCACCGAACAAACAAACAAACAAACTCACTTTCAGATTTATAATATTAGTAAGGATCCTAATTAGTTTGCACATTTGTGGAGTTTAATGTTTCGCTTGTTATTCATTTTTGCATTCGTGAAGCCTTCATTGTCTTGTATTACCTATGGACTATGTTTTGTTGTGGATATCATTTCAATTTACTTTCTAAGATTTTGCGTGGTCTAGTTTTCGGATCATTTCCTCCAACTTTTATTTCCTGCTTTATCTATCTAAATCTTACCTTGACTTTGTTGCTAAACGGCATCTTCAGAATTGTCTGGTTTTATCGAAATGGGTTTGTGCATTATTTGCAATACAATTTTATGTACTGTCTGAATCAGCATGCAGCTGCAACCAAAATAGTGGCCGTAGCCAAGGGTTACCTGGTCCGTCGCCTGATGCGCACGGACCGAGTACAGTCGACCGTGCAGACCATCAAGGATGCTCTGCTGTGCGCCCTGCAGCTGCATCAGGACCGCGAGGGTATCCGGGGCGCTGACGTAGACCTCCACCGCCGACTTATTCAGCAGGTAGGTGCTTGGTGGGGCGTGTGATTGTCCAGGGTGCACGGGTTTTGGATTTTTAAAAGTTATTCTGTCATTTAAACTGATTAATAGTATCAGAGTCTAGTCCATAATATAGTTTTGTTTACTTTAATCAGATATACGTAAGGTATTCAATCAGAGTTTAATTAAATAGTATTCATAATCTAGAATCATGTTTTTAAATCGAAAACAAATAATACACTAGACTTCGTCTTAAAAGCACGAAACATGTTTGCAGATAACAGCGGCATGCTACTCCCTGCACGATACCTTCGTGGCCAGTACTGCCTCTGAGCGTTGCGCAATGATCGCTGCAGACAGAGGGCGTCGGCGTTCTCTCGCCGCTCGGCAAGCTAGCACTTCATTGAAACAGACGTGAGTCAAATATTTACTAAAATTAACCATGTCCAAAACCTTTTCAAAATGGTGTCTTTCAGTAAAAAACCTTTTGGCGCTAGGATGTAAGTAAAGGTTTTTGAGGAAGGTTCTGGATACTTTTTTGGAATAGGTACGACAGATTAAATGATTTATCAAGGTTACAGGGCTTTGGTGACGGTGAGCCTAACTTAACAAATAAACGTCTTCAATCTCATTCCGTTATCATTTCTAATGAATTCATATTGGCTCTTCTATTCGAACCATTATGTAACTGTAAAAAGCTCCACCACAATGCTCTATAACAGAAACTATACTAAAACAGGGACGTAATGTCACAAAGCCACTCCGGAGTGTTTCCCGCGCGCACCAAGCGACCAACCGCAGTGTCGCCGATGACGCAGTCTAACTATGGTAACACTGAACTACATAATGTTGCCAGCTTTCTTTTTGTTTCGCCTTGAGGCATGCAAACTGTTTGGTTTTAGGAATCACACTTATCACTGCCTATCTTAATGTTAAAAAATATTTCCATTTACTCATAAGGCATGTGCTTATTGTCTCAATCTTTTACTATTTTTTTGCATTGCTACTGTGTCAGTGTGTTTGTTGAAGCAATCTTAATAACGTTTGGCTTTGAATCTAATTGATTTGATTTACATATTAGTACCACTTTAATAACTGAAATTTAATTTTAACATTGCACGTAAATGTTAATTATAATGCTTATTGCAGTACTCGTAAATCATACGGATCATACATGTGGAAAATATTATACTTCGAAAACAGAATATCTAAAGTTATACCTAATAGAATCTATCATGATTATAATTTATATCGGCGTACTATTTACCATTCGTTTCGTATTGCTTTCGATCTCATAGGTAAGTCTTGCAGAGGCGGATTTAATAAACATCCGAACAACGAGAGAACACCCGAAGAGCAGTTAGATGATGTCTTATTCTTAGAAAATCTGTACGTCTATACCTAGTTAACACTAAGGTTAATTCGCAACAGAGTCCACTAACGGCCGAAATTAATAACCAATCATTATCCAAAATTCCGGACAGATCTCTGTTTTTGATAAATATTGTCAAAAATCTGTCTCACTTGATTATAGATTATGATCGATTATTAATTTCAGTCGTAAAAAGTGATTATAACAATATTGTGTACATTATCGCAGAGACTTTTAGCGAGGAGAAGCGGTCCGGAGTGTCGGTGTCCCGGCACATGGCCAGCCCACACCGGCGCCCCTGGCGCTGACCCTCGCCCACGCCGCCCAGCTGCCTGCCGCGCTTCTTTGCCCACTGCTGGGCGCAGCGCCGCGGCGTCAACCTATAGACTTTGAAAACCAAATTATCTGGAGCTTCGCCCTAATAAGCCGTTTTGTAAATTATTTTTTTTATCTTCTTTTTATGATTTTATTGTATTTTAGACGCCGTTATCTGGTGAATTGAGTTAAATAAAATTTGATATACATTGTATTTTTTGTAAACTATAACAAACTTTTAGCCACAAAAATATAATTTCGTATTTATTATATCGCATGAGCCTAAATACAAATATGCCGAAATTATTTATTATGCTTGTGCTTGGAAATATTGAAATAAAAATTAAGTACACGTATTTAATTTCGATAAAAAAAGTCGAGCTTCTCCTGTACTCCGCCTATGCGCTCTCTTTTATACACTACGACTAATTAAGCGAACTAAAGTGCATTTAAAATTGTATTTCAATAAAATAAATTAAAATTAAGGAAATCTTGGATACTTCAACCAGGATCCTATGAGAAACATTCTCATTCATTTTGAACAAATATAACAAAGTAGGTCAAATGTAATTTGTAACAAAATTATTTATTAATAGCTATTAAGTGATAAATTATGGTTGTAACTGTTCGGTTTATGCTTCCAAAGGAAAGTGCCTGTATATGTACACGCATCTACGTAAACTAGGATAAAATTAATGATACGAGTCGCTATTGAAAGCAATAATTTCATTATTCAATATTTACTTTTTGCAATAAGTCCATACGAAATAGGGTAGATGACTAATTTTTATTTTGATGTCCGTCTGGTAGATTATTTAAAATCATTAGACACGTATTTTTAATTTTTTTACGGAAACGATACTTTCGAAGACATATTAATGTGAAATGTCGCGTGACGTCACTTCTATGAACACTTTATACGTGTAGAAATGGCGTTTTAGCCCCACTCCTAAACTTTGATTCGTTATATCTAAGTATCATTTTATTATACATCAAAACATAATACGTGTCTAATATTTTTTCATTCACTGAGGGACTAATTACATTTTTAATTTTCATACCCTGTCAATGATGACAGGGATGACCCTATTGTAGGACATAATAATATGGTTTGCATATCAAAACAGATATTATATCATCTAATACTATATTAATAATATATGAATACAGTTGCTTATAATATCATATAATCATAACAAGTAATAGATTTTTTACTTTCAAAATATGCGAGTGAGTCGTTTTCATTGAAATATGTTACACACGGCCAGACATCAATCTATACAAAACCAGTTTAACCTGGTGTCGCGTCGCATCATCTTTCCGCACATTTAACGTTCAGTTTATACTGGTTATGTAAAGCTCGATGTGTAGTCGTGTGTACATTAATGAAATTGATATATAACTCACCGTGTCAATAAAGCAGCACCTGTGCAATAACCACAGAGATAGATGAATCTGTTAAAATTTCTTTCCTTTTATTGAATTTATGGTAAGAAAAGTAATTTATATGAGAATTCAATAAAAATGTTAAAGAGGCCTTTTGTATGTCGTGGCGATAAATCCAAAAAATATCATAAGTATTATAATAATATATTTAGATCTATGAACTTACACTTGGTGTAATATAAATGCTAGTTTTATGTAATCGACACGCTTTACGTTGTTTACATTAGCCGTACACAAATTAAAATCGCCATAGCATCAGATTGTAATGATATATTTTATAGTACTCACATTAACTTCTAAATAAATTAATATTTGCACTGTATGTCACATGGCTAATGTAAATAGGTACACTTTACGATATAAAAGACATTTAAAATTTAAGTCGCCTTAATATTTAGATAGGTTTTACACAGAACTTGTGAATAACTGTCCTATCAACGTTGTCTTACACAGAACTATTGCTATTACCGTTTTATATCATGTTACAAAGATCCACAACAACACTACATAATGCCAAATATTATTACTTTAAAAAGTGCTTCCAAATGAAATAACCTTTTCACAATCATTTTGTAGACACTTTAATATTATGTGTGTGTATGTTTAGACAAAAGTACTTAGATGTGTTGTCTGATCTTTGTACCATTATATAAATTTGTTTTTATCTTTAATTGAATAAAATCTCTGCACCATACCATTAAGGAATTGTTTCGTTGTTTCCCAACTGTTGATAGTACATACTAGTTATAACATTACAGAATATTCTACTGTACCTTTGATCCAGGTTGTATGTCAGTGCTAACTCTACATTCTCTAGTCAGAACTCACAGATCTCGTTCTTTTCAAATCCTGTTTCTAACTACATTTTACTAAGTTATTCGTACGGTCTTTGAACCACCACACATTATTTAACGGAGTCTTCGATTTGCAATATGTTTATGAAGCGCATAATCTCGAGACAAAAAATCGTGTTTGCCCTTTCTAATTAACTCACTTGAAATGAAATAAGTGAATGGAAGTCTTTAAAAATTAAGTCACAAATATTTCCAAAGTTGTTTTACGTAACATAGTGATATTGTATTGTATTTTCGTGCATACATTTTTACGCAATAAACATACAAAAATTTAATGTGTTTTCTGTTTATATCCCTATCTCCTCATAAAAAAGGACAAAAACACAGAGTATCAATCTCTACCTATAAAATAATAAAACAAAAATTTGCTCAAATTTTATTTATTTCTTTCCATATACAGACCCATCTGATTTCAACTTTAAAAATATCCAATAATTTTTGTGTAAAACCTATTGTGGTATCACGAGACGAATAAAAAAGAATAAATGCTAGCGCGATTGATGAGACGTGAGCAATTAATTATAAACTACTATAAATATATGAATCAATAAGTTGACAAAAAGCGTGTTCTGAAGCACAAAATAAAACGTCACACATGTAAACACTATCTGTACATCTCGTCCATCGTCCGACACGGCCCACGAGCACTCGCGAGCGACTCACTCGGCCTCCCGATGTGATACAACCATCTCCGCAAATGGTAACTATTATGCTCTAAGTAGACCTGCTCAGCACATGGTCGACGACAGTGTACAACCGGGCGCGTGACATGCGGACGGCGCCTAGGGCAGCGTGTACTTCACGTACGGCACCTCCACGTCGTTGCCGTCCTCGTCGTTGCAGCACAGCTCGAACACCAGCGCCTTCACGTGCGGCTCCAGCTTCTTCTTCGACACCTTCGTCACCACCTCCGACATCGGCAGGTTCAGCCGCTCCTGGCACTTGGCCGGCGGCATGAAGAACGAGTACAGCATGCACACGCCTTGCGACAACATCGTGATCTCTAGTTTATGCTCGTTCTTGAAGTAGTCTAGGAATTGCTGGAGGGTGATTTCACCCTTAACTTCGAAGCGATCCCACAGCGTCCATTTCTTGTCGTAATAAGTATTTGTTGGAGCAGCTATGGGTTCTGAGAAACCGAAGAAGGGGAGAGCGAGATTGACGAAACCATTCTTGAAGACCTCGAGATTGTTGTATCCTTGTGCGAGCTTGTACAGCTCGAGGCAGACCAGGCCCGCGACTACAGAGGTGGTAGTGGCGATGGCAGGGATAATCTTGCCAGCAATGAGTTTAGAGCGATGCCTGTCTGCAGGAGGTATTTTGTAGTTTGCCGCGCGGAGGTTGGAGGCAGCGACAATGAAGTCCATGTGGAAGTTGGTGTCGTCGTCCTTCTCGAACTCGAGTGGAGTGATCTTGAGCGCGCCGAGCTTGGCCGGTGACGGCAGCTCTGCGATGATGTTCTTTACCCTGTCGTGGTCCATGTCGTCGTTGTTTTGCTGCAGCTGTGCGTCTGTCACGGCAATTTTTACACCAGACTTCGGGCTGAATTCTGGAACCTAATATTAAGGAGGGTTAGTATTTGGATGAAAACCATCTTAGCAGAATTCTTAATCATTGAATTTATTTACAATAATAATTATAACTAAAACTATGCAAAAAATAAATTACATAACCAACATGCTCACCTGAATACTAGCAGCCACTTTTCCAATTTTTGCCCTATCTGTGCAAGGAGCCATGCCATAGACGGTAGCCCTCAGATTAGCGGCAGCAACTACATAGTCCAAGTGGAGTTCATCAGAAGGATCAAAGGCAAGAGGTGCAGGGCAGCGCTTGGGGCCAGACCAGAATGGAGCTCCACTGGTGGTCTGCTGATCAGGAGGGAAGTTGTATAGCAGCTGTTTGATTTGGTTTGAGTATTGAGCCTCCCAGTGCAGGCGAGCCCAGGCTACGCAATCGTCGAAGCTGAGTGGTCGGTCTTGGATCGCGTTCTGGGAAAAAGAAATTAAGATTCATAATATAACTTTTTCAATGTTCGAGTTATTCAATAAACTATTTCTTATTTCGCAATAGTCTTACCCTAACGCTCTCGATGGCATCAAGAGGTTGGCTGCCAGGCAGTTTTAAGGTCCTGTCCAAGAAGTGTTGATCACGAAGGTACTGGGCGGCGTGCTCAGCGGCTTGACGGAACAGACCCTCGAACTCATCACGCGCCCACTGCAGCGTGTGCTCGATAGCGTTCGGGAAGTTCTTCAGAGTGCAGATTGGAATACTCTTCTCAGGAGGGTCTTGGGAAGAGCTGTATGATTCAGTCAGGAATGGGACTACAACCTGAAAAGGACAGTTGTTTGGTGTTTAAGTCATATACAATACATTTTAAGAAAGGCATGTGATTTTACGTGACTTTCGTCGCATCGATGATGTGATCAAGTCTATTGTACTGACCTGTGTATTTCCCTTAGTACCAAGAGTACCACTTTCCAGGAGTGGTTTCCTATAGTATACACAACGCCTGTCCATATAGATACGAGCATCTACATTGTCCAGGGCATTGGCGACTCCGTCCAGGGCCTCGAAGAATGCATCGTCGTACACAGATTCAGTCTCCGGGCAGACTCGGTTCTCCTGAGCTACAACATTCACGTCGGGGTTCATGCGTTTTATCACCTGAAACACGGAAGAAGACATTTCATTAGGATTAGAATAAATTTTTCTTAGTAGAAGAAGAAACTTTTATTTTGACAATGAGGTTTAAATACAATTGTCTTACAATTAATTAATTAAAATGTTTAATAATATTACCTTAGCAGCAGTGCTAGACTTAGGCTTCTGCACGTCGTAAGGTCGGAAGAGGAACTGTCTGTTGAGGTTAGACTTCTCAATGAGATCCATGTCGGTGACGGTGATCTGACCGTCAGCAGCACCCACGCCGATCATCGCAAAGTTCTTCAGCAATTCACAGCCAATAGCACCAGCGCCTGGTGATGAAATAAACAAATATTTATAGCTATGCATTAAAAACAATAATGTCTAGAACAAAGTTATTTGATTGAACATTAATTACATAGTTTGTAGCGTATAAGTAAATAAGGTATTGCTCAAGGTGACCACTATAGTACTGTTCTTGTAGAAAAAATGCCGTATTTTAAACATGGAAACTTGTATAGATTCCATTTTGAGAAAAGAGCTCAAGCTACATATTTTTCTCAGATGTATAAGAAAGACTAAGTTTATTTGGCCCGGGAGTTGCATGGTCTCGTCAACAGCCTATAAATGCCCACTACTGAGCAAAGCCTCTTCTCACACAAGAAGGTTTGAGCATTAATCACCACGCTTGCGCAATGCGGGTTGGCGATTTCAAACTTGGTTTGGTTGTTTTCCTTCACCGTTTGTCAGTGGTGTCTTCATAATCTTAGAAAGTACATATAACTCGTGTGTCGTGGTGGCCCGGAGGTTTAAGACGCCCATTTCTCATACATGAGTGTGCGGGTTCGAAACCTACCAAAGGAAAGTACCAATGTAAAGTTTTCCGAGTTATATGTACTTTCTAAGATTATGAAGCATGGTCTATCATATTAGATTATTGAGATATTGGGCAAGATTATGTTATTGTTAGGAAATAAACAAACATGTATAAAAATCTTTCTACTACCCCACTTTGTCTCAAAAACGATCATTTAGAAAACGAAATGTAGAAAGATAGGACACAAAGACAAATCTGTCTTTTTGTGCTTATTTTCCCACACAATACACTTGACTTGCAGTACATTATCTTTGCTACTCATATTAACATCGATAAGGCGTTATCACGTATGCAAAATAGAATTCTCGTCAAATAGGAAATTGTCGTCAGCACTGCGTAGTAGAAACGTCGCATCATTTATTGATATTTAAAACGATATTTATTTCTTGCTAGCTTCTTCTAGCAGTTATATTTCCGTTAATAAAACAACAAGTAGCTTGTGTTCCAGACGTTTCTACGGTAAAGATTGATTCAATCAGAATTTATGTGAGAAAGGCTATAAATAATGATTAATTAAGTTCCATGCTCACAAACTTTCGCATTTCTAATCATAGTAGTAGAATAGATAGTTACATAAATAGACTTTCGCATTGCGTTTTGAATTCTAGATTACTACTCTATGAAATAATTAGTAGCTCGAGCCATTGAGCTTACTGGAATCGATCGTAAGGCCTTGAGTGCTGGAATTACCCGAAGCTCGTTAGTTCGTGCTTCATAGTTGGTTCAATCAATATAAAATCTATTATTTGTCGCGACATTAATGACCAATCCTTCATGCGACACGTGTGTATGAAGTTAGAAATTATTTCTTAGAAATTGGCTCAAAAGTGTCATATTTCAGACCGAATTTACATTATTTTGTCTTTTTAAGTACTTCATATTAATTAAAAACATTAAATATCCAATAGATACGCGTAAAGATGGCAATTTAAATGTTTAGAAAAACGATTTTGTTAATCAATAGCGCAAAAACGGCCTCAGATTTCGAAGAACATTTAATTTTAGGCCAATGATTGGTCCCTTTCATCAAATCTATAAAGCGGGCGAAGTTACGAGCGATTAGTTAATTAAAACTAATAATAAACTCTCCTAATAAAGGAGGATAAACATGTAGCATGTCTCATCAAGATATTGAGTCACGTTGTGCGCTTAACAACATCGACGTTAGAAAAAATGTTGTAGTAATTATTGCTAGTTCAGTCAGTCTTTGTTTACTGGTTTTCCGGTACTTAATACGTTCAATTCTACATAAATAATAATAACTAGTATAAAAGAACATGGATATCAAGTGTGATGCGACCTGAGCATACTGAGATAGGATGTGATGTAGTTAAACTTCGTCTCATTTCGTCAGTTACGTTACAGCAGTGTGGGTGAGCTTATTACTAAAAACTCATTTTTATTGCTTGTATCATTCAGTGGAATCTTAATAATTACACCTTACACCATGAGACACTTTATAATTTATATTTTCATCGAGAACAATAATCATATTATGGAATTAAAGACGATTCGATTACGGAATTAAGAGATAACAGGGAAAAAGCAATTACCTAAATCTTTGAAACACAAAACAGATTTGCTCTAGTAAGCAAGAAAACTGTTTTTTCGACTTAGTCATTCAAACTCATTATTGATGAACTCGTTTTTAATCTTTGCGCCATGTATTGATAAGACATGATAGCTATATAAGCAATTAATGCAAATAAAATGTCTTGATACGTTAAAGGTCAACAACCTCTCAAAATGATTTGTGTTTGTCCAAATAATTAACTTGGTTGTTTTAAACGATGAAACTATGCCATGAAACAAAAGGTTTAAGTATTGTACTGATGTCCAATTGTATTCATCATAACTATTGTTATTTTGCTATTCTAAACTGTTCTTCATAAGTACTTTGTTACTTTTACTCACCAACAATGAAATACTTCAAGTCTCCAAGTTTCTTCTGGAAGTGCTTGCCGAACACAGCAACCTGGCCATCATATCGAGATCCCACAGGCTTGCAGTTCTCTTCATTCAAATTCGGGTCATTCTTGGGCAGACATTCAATAGCGTCCAGGTACAGCCACTGCACAATGGGATGGAACTTGCCAGAACAAGCCTTCATCACCTCTTGAGCTACAACTCCACCAATAGCAGCATTCATTGGGTTCAGATCACCAGCAGACACCTAGCAGAAAAAGGTTAAAATTTAACACAAAAATTAAAAGCTATGTCTAATTTCATTACTAGGGAAATGTATCAAACCTTGCAGAAAGTATTGAGCAATTCCGAGTTGAGTTCCATCTCTCCATTTTTAAACACATCAATGTTCTCAACGTAATCCATGAACTTAGCAACGTCAGCATCACTCCAGGGCTTAGGCAGACGACCTTCAGCCTCCTCGAACTTATAGAGCGCAGCAAAAGCCACATGCAACTGCTGTGGATAGTCAAACTTGCCAAAGTCAGCAATGAGGAACTCTGGGTTGGCATAAGATTCCTTCAAGGGTTTGAAACTGATCTTCTTAGGCATTTTGACTTGTGTGACAATACCTCCACGGATGTATTTAGAGCAGTTAGTGGTGTCACCAATGCTGAAGGTGTATGGGCCAAGCACTTTAATTTTACGTGGCTCACAACCATTCAGTTCAACCATGCCTTGGACCTGGAAATTAAAATAACAGTTGTTTTATGTATGAACAAACATTACCTTTCCAAATTAGGTATGTAAGATTATTTTACTACTTCTTTGTTTTTAATTTGTTTGCTTCTGGTGAGATTCTAATAGGAAGATTAGACTACTACAAATAGCAATAATTACAGCACTGTTTAGTAATAGATTTATAGGCAGATAGGTTTCTTATAAGAACTACTGAGTTGACCTAAAAAAAGGATTTTTTTTATTTCTTTCTTTTTCTTTTTTCTTTTGTTTTTAAAACGTTGCCCCACACTAGGATTTTCTCCTGTATCGTGGGTGCGTTTACAAACATACAAGTTCACATACACAATGACACCCAGACCCGAAACAACAATTTGTGGATCACACAAAGTGTTGTCCCGTGCGGGAATCGAACCCGCGACACGTTGCACGGCAGCCGGTTGCCCAGCCACCGCACCAACCGTGCAGTCATTTTTATTACTAAAAGGAAGAGAAATATCTCTTTGATACTGTAACATAATATTTAGATCGATTTCTATTCTAAACCATATTTATAGATTGCAGTCAAGGCTTATTTATCTGTTCATGGAAATGTGGTTGTGTCAAGTACAACTGCAATAATTACACCCCAAGCAATGTAGATGTAACATCACATTAATTTTAATTTGCATAGCAACTGATTCATTTGCATGTATTAGTGACAATCTGATTATTGTGTTAAAGATTTCTCAGACATCTTCATGAGATCTGATCTTATCATTTTAACTCGTCGAGTACCGGTTTTATAGACACAATTAAAGAACAATAGGTCGCGGTCACCGGTGACCGCTTGGTGTTTGACAGATTAAGAAAATTAGTTACTTATTTGATATTTATAGATTTCATGTAAAGCATTAATTATTTGAGGGTATCAGGTAATTTAAAAACTCATAAGTCTATTAACTTATGGGTTTGTGGTATCTGGTGGGTATCTGGCTATGTGAAATTATTCCATATGAGAATTTCTTCATAACTGATTTGATTATGTTAGTCATGAATTAATTTTAAGTATGACAGAGTTGTTGATATCATAGTAACCAGTGTTTCTGGCAGATTCTCAAAATATTTGCTGTTCCATATAATGGTCAAGTGTCTTTATTAGTACTTGCTATCCTTAATCATGATATTACCATAACAATGACACTGAACTAAGTACAATCATAGTAGGTTATGCATCAATCTTTACCGTTGCTGATCCAGTTTATCTAAGAGTAATAATGACTATAGCATGATAATCACTCATGACACAATCAGTATGACAAAGTATTGAGACATCAGGGAACAAACCTCACTAAAGGTGACATAGTCACCATCTTCCAAGCCGTGGCGGGTATCATCAAGGCAGGTGACCACTGCCTCATACTCATGTGTGATATCTGCTATCATCGCTGATACAGGGTTCTCCCCAGTCACATCTACTACTGTGAACTCAGGCCCAAAGTCACAGAACACCCTGGAGAACAGGCCCCGAGTGTCTGCTATGATGAGTGCGATGTTGTTGGCATGTGTGATGGCCGCCACACGCTGCTGCTCGGCCCAGGAAGCACCGGTAAGCACCACAACACGGAACTTGCGCAAGAAGTCTTCAGTGAGCGGGCCGGTATGCGCAGTAGTAGGCACATAGTGGTTCAGCTCAGACAGCTGTTCGCAGGATGCTAAAGCTCTATTCTGGCCGACTGATTTATCAGACAAGTAGAACTGGGACGATAAGTCAGCGACCGTGCAAATCCGCTCGTCATGAAGAGTCACTGACTTCACTCCGCCGAGGATCACATTTTTTGCTACCTCAACACCGAGACCCCCAAGACCCGAAATAAGCACGTCCGAGCTGGCCATCCGCCGCATGGCATCATGACCAAGCACGTAGAGTTGCCGCGAGTACAAACTCTCGTCAATCTCATCTTCCACGCGCGTCCCATTGTTCGCCATTGCCGAGTTGTTGGAACGTGATTCTCCTGTATTTAGTTTCCGCTTTTTCGCCGGGGGGTCAACGGAATTATCGGCGACTTCAGCACTAGACATCGGGCACGAACGCGCACAATTTTGCCAGAATTTTGCTTTGCTTTTTAAAATCAGAAGAAATAATCTTCAAATAATAGAAAGCGACATTCGCGCTTCGTCAAGGCCCGCTTACTCACTGTATTGAAGTTAGTTGCGAATTACGTGGAAAATGACCTGCGGAAATGATATTTTGTTTGGTTATTTTTGTGATAGTTCGAGATTGATAATGATTTTGATGAATTAATTTAGTCACTGATAATTTCACTCTTAGGTTTATTTAATTTAGAACCTGTTTAGCGATCTGCAACTTCAAGCAAAGAACTTTAAAGTTTTACTATTTGTAAATTTCAGTTTTTTGTTTACAGCAACATTCAAATCTACAAAAGCAGTCTAGCAACGAAAACGAAGGTTTTGTTTCTAGAAACTACCATTTACTTTTTAGATTTTCTGGCTAGATTATTTCGAAATCTAATATCTATTATTATTAGAAATTCTGCTAATTCAGTCATATATAAATTAAACTTTCAGTGATTTGGTTTAATTATTAATAAGATATTATATTTTGAAACAATATACTTTTTTAAATATTCCAGTATAACTTGTAGATAATTAAATAATAAACTTATTTTTGGGTTCAATCATAAAAAGTCAAACTTGATTTTTTAAAAGAATCTAATTCGAAAGAAAAATTAAATGAGTCTCTTCGACGACCTTATTTTTAATCAACACTGGCAACATTAATAGCTGTCAATGTCAATCAATTTGACTTGTATCCAACTTCAGAGCAAACATTCCATTTTGTTTCAATTCAATCCGTGGATTTTATTTCAAGTTCACGCCACGGAGTAATTCTGACTCGACGTACGAATATATTGTTGTCGTACGGATCGCGAGTGAAAGGAGTTCGAGCAGCATGATTACTGTGTGAAACTGTTTATATTCAAAAGATTGTGAAGTCCTTGTATTATTTTATTTTGATTTCTGTGTTTATACCTTGTGAAAAATGGTGCAGGAGTATCAGTCTCCCGTTAGGGTGCACAAGTTCACCTTCGAGATGGTGATGGCCGTAAGTATTTATCAATAGTTTTAGATGATAACTAGCAATATTTACGTTAGCAAGGTCTAACTACATCTTAGAGAAAATAACTTTCCAACTATGCACCGAATTAATGTTTGGTCAACAAGATTTCTCAATCAAATGACTGCTCAAATTGGGCAACGTTCACCTCCAAAATATTTGCCTAAGTTCAAGAATGCTGACTTATTTGAATGCTGAATTATTGACAATAAAACTGGTGCAATAGTGGACTACTGGTTTATTTATTTATAGTATCTTACTACAGTTCATAATAACGGTATTTTGCATTGTTTTGAAGAAAGTGCACTCACATTAGTCTTATTGGAACATCAACAACAATAATAACAATACATAAAATAGATTTTTCAAGACATTTTCCTATTAGAACTACCTATCATCAAACAAGCACACATGCAATAACAATTAGGTAGTTCTGATTTGAATTTAATTATTTATAAATATACAACAATAATCATGTTCACTACATCCTTGTAGGACGAGGAAAAATGTTTTATGAAACTATTAATGGTAGTGTAATAATTTGTATTTGTAGGGTAAGCAATACACATTGATTTGTAAGTCAACTTGTGTCTTTTGTGGCTCCAAGGTCTGCAAACTACAATCATGCAATAGCTGACTTTTTTGGCAGACCCATGAAGGTCACATGTACTTTTATTACATGTTCCACAAAGAAGGTACTTTAAAAAAGTTTTTATAACTTTTCTTATTTGAATAGTGCAATATTTACTTTAAACTAGAAATGGGTCAGATAATCTCAGTTAAAACTTGCTATTGTTTAAAATATTTATCATTGACTAGTTGTCTATTATTTTGTATTATCAACAGGCCACTTCCTACAGTTATTTTATATTATCAAAGAACTACCACCTTCCTACTGTTCTTTTATTATCTTGTTTACATTTTCTAAGACTGCTGTATATACTTTCTATGATAAGTAACTAGATATGCAAATCATAAACAACATCACTAAGTTCTAGACATAATAGAGATGTTTTGTAAAAATTTCATTACTCAGTCACAAGGTATTTATTTCATAACCATTATAAAATGAATCAACTCAAAAAGTACCATATAAAACAATTTTAAAATGTGGAATTGTCTTTTTTCTTATTAAAAGGTCTTATTAGATATGTGCCTAATACAAGTCTTACAAGATTATTTTTTATATTGCATATTGTTCCACTGTTTTCATTAGTGGAATGTTATTCTGATAAACTGATTATGTAAACAACTTGAATGACTGCGCATGCACACTACTTACAACGCTGCTTGTAATTAGTCAGAATATTTCGATGATTTTAGTATTTTTTACCATTTTCATATTTAGTAGGTAAAGACTTTAGAATTAAAAGAGGGTGGCTAAAATTTTAATCTAACTATATCCTATGAACTACACACTACACAAAAATTTAATAAACTGATCTTTGTAATATAAAAAACTACAGGACGGATTTTTTTGCATGAATAGCAGCACTTAAATAAATCTTAAATAGTTACAGCTGTAGCCATTTAAAGTAGGCAACTAAAAAGCATATCTATGCATACAGATCTCTAGTAAAATACATTTGAAAAACAATAAAATAAAAGTAAAGTAAAAAACCAATGTGGGGCAACATTTAAAAAAAAAACCTATCTCACTAAGATATAAAATATTTTGAGACATTTCAAGGCTAAACCACTACATATGATATTTCATTCAGAATGGTTATCTACCTGCTATTATTATTTTAAAATAAATCTATTATAAATGTAACATAATATATTATATTATTCTAATGGCTACATTGTGAGACAAAAGTTAAATATTTCAATAATGAGACATTTGAATAATAATATGATAATCAGGGACATACCTTATAATTCTATTTATGCTTCTCAGTAACGCATCAATATAATGAGCTATAATTACGTATTACAATACAGGTATATAGTACATTTTTCCTGGATATTATATTAGGAATAAATAACTACTCTAAATCATACAATTAATTGTCATTTGGTTTGCTATTTCGGAAAATAATTAACTAAAGCAATGTACTTATGTCGTTGGTCATTGCTGCAAAGAACTCTTCGTTAATTTTATTCGCGTAAACTAGCGAGTCGATATGTGGCGCTAGTGATGTTTTTGGGGACGAGCTTAGGGCAAGGGAGTGGTCAATATTACATTAATGAAGAATAAGAAACCACATAAATCCTTATCAATTCTGGACCAAAGTTCAATCAAAAAAGTAATTTCCGGGAGTGTTTGCGCAGGTTTAGTTAAATCTATTGTCTTATTCGAAGGGAAAGTAACGACAAGGAAAGTGAGACAAATACGTACATAGATACCTATATTATTAACTAAAGGAAGTTAATATTTTTATAGCCAAAACACAATACATCCAAGAAACCAACAGCCGAAATAGCCACTTAACATTTAATAACTTTTTGCTTATGCCTTTGAACTTTACCACAAAGTTCAGTTACAATAATTCTGAGTTATAGACACGAGGGGCAGTCATTTAAGTGTGAAATCGGCACAATATCACCAGCTACGCCGCAATTGTGCGACTCCATTATCGGTCTCTTTTCACTCTTGCGTGATGTGAATGCAAAGAGCTTCCAACCGGTGTCGGTGTACCAACCGCTTAGCGGGCTAGCAGTCTGTCTGCCTATCACACGTTTTAGATAGTGATAACAATAAATACAATTAACAACACGTGAACCTTATCTTCATATGAACTCAATGTTATGTTTCTGTGATAAGCGCTTATTGACGATGATCGATTGGCTGCTCTTTTTATATTTCACAATAAATGATTCACTCAGTTTGCCACCGACATGTCTTCTGGTGTTAATTGCAACACTTTTAAACATTTCTGTAGTTATTGGACGTACACTACGAGCAGAACGGGATTACAACGAATGGTTCCCTTGAGCTATGTATCGAACTGGAAAATACCATAAGAACTAGTTAGGTGTTTGAAAGATCTATCATCAATTAACATCCATTTTTATATATTTTTGATCCTAATGGGTTTCCATTACTTTTCCACCACTAAAGTAACTTGATTGTTTTAGCTAGACACGAGGCTAAGAAGATCTGATCTAGATTAAATATAAAAATAAACACAAACACAAGTTGTGACTACGTAACCGTTTAACCAATAGTGAGTCTCTACTGAAATACCGCGACGCCGACGTTTTGTTTAGCAACTAAAATATCGCAATAAATATACCAAATTATTATTATACCATTAAATTTGTGTAATTTGCTCATTGCTAATAGTTAATCTTATTCTAATTTAGATAGAAATTCTGGTGAGCCGTAAATATTTTTTTGATGTTAAAAACTGCAAATTTCGTCGTAGGCGTATTTTTATCGGCTTCTAATCTGTATCTTTGATTGTCGGTTATCAACAGATGGGAGATAACTATTTTGATTCCGGATCGATATTTAGGTAAGTAGGCGTCTGTATTCTATACCTGGAATTGTTTGTCTACTGCTTATAAAACACATGTCTAATCACGTGCGAGTTGAAAAGAAACACATGTAATTCTATTGTATTAAAAAAATTAAACTGTCAAACACCAAGCGGTCACCGGTGACCGCGACCTATTGTTCTTTAATTGTGTCTATAAAACCGGTACTCGACGAGTTAATAGCAATTTATGAATAGTGCAGTCTTACATTAGCTACTTTATTATTCACGTCTCCAATTTCACGTTAATCAAAAATAAAGTAATGCACAATAAAACGTCTTGAAATGGCGCATTATTATGTTTTAGTAACACCTAACAAAACAATGCTAAACAATTTCATACAGCTGTTACAGCTGCTCAGAAATTGTTGAATGTTTCCGACAACACACGTGCTACTACGCGTGATCGACATGATCACATCATACTTACGTGATTAATAAACCGATTTATTTTTAAGTAATCCGAATTATTCATATACATATTTACATTAGAATATTAAATGAAATAATGCATTTTCCTACATTAAAATTGAACAGAATGACCATTTAAGCCAGACACAACACAACATACAAGTTGCTATCTCAAAAAGCAAAAAGCTAATTACAAAAAAAGTACAAAGTTTATTGCCCGTAATATTAGATTTCTAAATATAAAAATTGAAAATCTTCGCGAAGCAGGATATTGGGTAAATTGTTCAAAGAATACTTCCAGTGGCGGAGCGTGGAGCGTACCCATCCAATTTAATGTTGAAAGTTAGAGCGTGGCCATTATCCACTCCATTATTATTTCGCGAGCTACGTAACTGTACACGATCCAATATCTCACATTTATAAATTCTACTGTTCAAATATTTAGGTTTTGAATAAACATAACGTAAAATCTTTTAGTTTTTGCAAGAACGTCAGTTTACGCCAATAATGTAAATGTCTATCCCATGTAATAAGCTATGGCGGATCTATTGCTACTAACCAGACATTTTCTTGATAATTACACTATAGAAAAGCACCATAGTTAGGTAACAAATATTTAAAATACAGGATTCGGATGTCGTCAGTCGCATTAACTGAAGCAGTTGATGAATTTTCACTTAACTAATTATGTAAGTCTATTCTCTAACTTTTAATTAGAATACACATTCGTTAGTAACAAAGTAAAATAATTGTTGATATTAATTTCTAACCCGATTGCTACCTAAATAGAAAGATACCTACTAATTAATCCTGAACTGTGATCTCACAAACTGATTGCAATAATTTATTGCCATTCGATAGAAACTCACGTGTTTCTCTCGTGGAGATGCACGCATACATGCAATGGAAAATTCATATTAACTAGACATTAAACGTGAGAACAATTGTACGTAGGTACAATTATTATTAGGTAAGTAGGTAGTTATCGTAACTATTTTTAAAACATACAGATTAACCCGTGGTATGCCGGAACGCAGGTGTACGCGAGACACAATGTGTTTTCTGTTGTGTCTTATGTACAAGAGGTTAATTGAATTATTCTGCTTCACAATAATCATCAATCAATAATCACACGAGAAAAGCTGTAGTTTTTCGTAACTATAAGTCCCTGGGTGACTTGAAACTGGTAGAGCTTTCCTCGACTAGTTCTTGACAGTAAATTAAATTATATCAATTAATAGTTATATTATAGTTCATGCGCAAATTACTTACTGAATTTAGCGTCATGTTCCTGTTTTCTTTCCACAGTTTGATGTAAATTCTGCGCATCAATTAATAATGGAATTTTGGCATTCGTCCAATGTTGTAACATTCCGCGGTGAATGTAAATGCCTGCTCAGGACATTCAGTGCAGAGGTGATGGAACCAGAGCGAAAGCGATTGTGTCACGTGTGGTTGGGTGTGATTCGTGAATCATAGATACGAGATTGCATAAACATTAAGATCATGTAGCATACGTAAATGTTGTAGCTGTTTTGAGAAGTGGATGAGATTAGTTTGTTTTGATCTTCTTAATTATTATAGTGGTAACAAATCATATAGAAACATTATGTCCAATTAAATTGGAAAACCACTTAACTTTTCTAAATGGATACATTTAGAAAAGACACACAAAGGTTCACCTCTGCCTACCCTTGTAGGGTATATAAAAGGCGTTTGAAGTTCTGTTATGAAATATCTGGGTCGGTGTTATAAAGACCCATTAACAAAGTTTCTGAATGCTAGCATCTGTTTTAGCTAGCAGGGACCATTTGTCTCCAAAGGGGTGGTCTGGCCCAAATATACACGAAAGCAATCCCTAACTCAATCAAACAAAGTATAATTTCAACTGTACGTTCAAATCACTGGTTTTCTCTCGCCATGACCGATTGTCCGAGTTCATTTTATAATTAAGCTTCGTGTAAATGGTTTTGGAACTCTATCGTCTAGGATTTAGGGTAGGGTTTAGATTGATCTTTAAGTGTTTCAGTCACGCTACGGTCGATGATCTGAGCGATTTGTTTAGCCGTGTTTTCGGACATGGCAGACGTGAGTCACAATGATACCTATTGTTCTTTGCTTGTGGATGCTTCAAGGAACTGTGTCGAAGGCTTTCGCACAATTTCTGTCCTCATTTTTCCGCAGAATGAGCACTTGGTCTTAATGCAATTATGATTGAGTTGTAAACATGAAATCTACGTGATTTTGTTGCAATTTTCCTTGTTGTTTTAGAAAACACGACATAAAAAAGTGCAGATTCTTATAGACTACAATTGCTTTCATTTCATTTAAACGTTGGGTCAATGGGGACGTATAAATAAAACATCTGCATGACATCTCCAAGTTCATGGATGACTTTCATACGAATGTCAATATTGTTTGCATTGTCATTATAATAATGTCTCATATCTATCTGATAAGTATTGTCTTGCCAGAATCAGAACAAAATAAGTGTATTTACTATTCTAGCATTGTTGGCTGTTTTTATCGTGAAAGTTCAATGACATTTCTCCTTGTTTTCGGTCCTTTGTACCCGTTTCTAATACAAGAAGATACTGGAAAATCTATTCAGAAACTTTCATAGCCCTTGGGGACACACTTGGGGGCTTAGGGTTAGAGGTTAGGGACCCTCAAATTCTCTACGAATCGAATACGATTGTTCCGATTATAATATAAATAGTCCTTGCTCTTACGAAAATTTTGCGGAAATAACAATTTGTCCCATTCCTTTTGTCAGCTTCCAATAAACAAACCGAGATTGTTGTTTGTAGAATTCAGAATAGTTTGGATTGTGGTCGTTGAATTGAGAATAATGTCTTTGAAATGATTTTGGCTTTGTAATCTAATTTGAATGGTTATTTTGGTTATTTTGACTGTTATAGACATAACATTAAATAAAGAACATATTTAAAACATAAAATAAAGAGGAATCTACACGTCATTTTGTCCTTCCATTGGTCCGCAGTCTTCTGATACACCTTCATAATAATAATAGCTCAACACAGAAGCACGTCCATTCGGTATTTATCTATAGTGCGACTGGTATTTGGGTCGTGTACGTAAATAAATTAGTGCGTGTCATAATTATCAGTTCGTCGACAGGATAATAGTAAACAATACATTAGTTCACGTAACACAACAGTAACCATAGATAAAATAAAGAAGTAACAGTTTAAAAGCTTAGGCATCTCTTTGATAGCGTTCGAGTTATGCCTGAAGTTTTCAGGAAGCGTAGGTGTCTTATTTTGGCTAGTTTCGTACCTTCAGTGCGTCGTGCAAATTCTAATTAGGAGAAACATAGTTGAATTTAACTGGAACTTAATAAATTACGAGACTGGCGATCACATTGCGATTAAAGCCTTTTTGCTAATAAAGAACGCCACTCAGAACTTTCTTCTGAGTGGCGCTAGTGTGCAGAAAGGGAACGAAACCTATAGTTCTCTATAGCAGTTTTAGTATTTCTTTATGGTACAGTCTATGAGCTCATAAATGATAACTGCCAGTTAGTTCCCGGTAGGTAAGCAGTTGATCTGCATACAAAAGAGGTGTTATAACTTAAGTCATTGTCTGAGTATTGCAGGTACAATGTGGTGATGGGTCAACTGGCGAATGCCAGTAGTAGACTATATTAAAATAAAATTTTAATTTAACACTTTAGAAGTGTTCCAGGTCGCAAAACCTTGTCGTGCACTAATCCAATTAAAAATTACAAAATTTTTACAATAAGACTTGTATATCAAAAATTTTATAAATGTGATAGGCTATGAGTTTGTTTCTCTGTTACTTGATCACGCCAAAACGGCTGATGGAATAAAGACGGGATCCACAAAGTATCAGTCGAAAACATTTTCTTGGTAAGGCAAGTAAACTCATATCAAAGATAAATATAATATAATATTGTACCTATTAAAAAACTGCGCAAAACATTACCAGTGTAATAACTAACCGTTTATCTTACCCCATTTACATAATGTGCGCTTTTTGTTATTTGAATAAAAGTATATTTACTAACGAGATTATGTTCATCTGCCCTCAAAGCGTTATTGTGCTTGTAATATAAATGTGTTATCCTAAATACCGGCCACTGACTCGCGAATACTGAGACAAATATTATACATACAATAATATATAAAGTTTTCATATAAATATATAAATAATATATAAATATTGTATATTATACCTATGTCTTGTAGGGTGTATATTGTTTAATTCACTTTACTATGTCCCATACTATAATTCGTAATTGTTCAATGGTTCTATCTTCTTCATTTGATCTCGATATTGTGTACTTTAGTACCTACTCACTACTTAGTTACGTTTATTCAAGTAAATTAGTCATTCAGGCAACTAACTACAAACAAAAAATATTCGAATTCCACTGATTGTTCCGGCATACACTTTTATACAAACAGACAAACAGACTGCTTTAATTGTGAAGTTTAATGGACAATACAGTTAATTCATTGGGGACGTTAATTATTAGTGTTTAACATACATATGTTGATAAATACATAGTTTAAGCACATTTAATCGTTTAGGGGGCGTAATACTATTAACAGTACAAATAAAGAAAGTACGTCTTGCACGCCAAAGTAAATATATAATTTAGAAATCACACCTGTCCTTTAAAAACGTGGATGGTAAATATTATGGAGTTCCCTGAAAACACAGCTGACGTTTAATAAGATGAAATAAAAGCAGCTTCTCTATTGAACGCCATTCTTTCAGTTTCAATTCAATTCATAATCTCAATCAGATAATCGTTCATGTTTACATAACATAACGATTATATATTTTCCTGAAATGCAGAGGTTGAGATCATTTTACAATAATATGACCAGACTAAAGTTATTGACGTTCTGCCATAAATTAATTGGTCAAGCATGACTCTTATTCTCAAGGCACAATTGACAAACTCAAAAGTTCAGCCATAGTCCGATCTGAAGCACGAAAGTTGTGCTCGGAAGTCACGTTTTATGACCTTCAGACAAATAGGTCTAATGGTCTATAAAATATGTCCAAGTTTCGAATTGATTTATGTTGGCCCTAAGAGCATCTCGATCGTATCTACATCACTATCAGCACGTGTAATGGGCAATTTAGTTTAGAACTATCTTCCAGTTACAGTTCAACGTAGCCCCAGGTCTTATTTAATTGGTTTGTTGCAGTATGAATCATCCCTAATTGTTTACTAAGTTTAGTTATGATTATTAAATCTGCAGCTCTCCCAACTCGTGCAACGCATTACTCATATTTTGCTTATTGTAAATACAATTTATTAGTACCTACATTCGGTATTCTTGTTTAGTATTTTGTCTGCTGAAATCCATGTAGGCCACGTAATAGGAATGAGGTCAGTGTGTTGATTTTCAGCAGTTATTTTACCCTAGAGATTTATGGGCATCGTCAGAAAATTGAATCTATATTTCCTCCATGTGTATTATAACAATGTATTAGGTACCTATAGTGAAAAGATATCATTAATTAGGTACGACCTCTCATCTGAAGTCAATGCTCTAAGTCGAGATGCAATGACAATTCACGACCATTAAAAAAAATGTTTTTAAAAACCCTACCGTAACCATTACCTGCATGTCCAATGATTGGATATTTCTTTTATTCTTCTTGGCATATGTGGGGGGCGATACCATATTTGTGTTTTGAAGGGCTTCTGATTAATTAACGGTAACCAAAGATGCTTGTACAACATGTGGGACTGAGACGCCCGAGACGAAACTAGACGGGTACCTATCTGATATCTCGGACTTGTAAGAATAATGTAGATTAATTACTCGATGTATAGAGTGTACTAATAAACTATAAGAGAGATAATATTTAAAGAATTGTTCCAAAAACGTCACATTGTTGACACGGAAGTGATAGACATCGCCTTAATTTATTTGGCAAAGCAGAAGAGTCACCGCTTTCCATTAATTACTTCAATGAAACACTTTGAACGAGGTCTGTTTATATTCAATGCTAACGTATGGTGAGTTTATAACTATATTCTTCAAACTATGTTTGAATAACGTCTTCAAAGCATTTACTATTTCTCCTTTAGTCTAGTATACGGCCAATAGCTAATGATTAGAAACTTATTAATCAACATGAACCTGATCAGTAAATTGAATCAAAAACAGATTATTTGAGAATGAGTGTATGAGAAGATAAATTGATGAAGAATAACAGGAGTGATTCCAATTTCCAATTATTTTGGTGAGTTTTGGCAACCAATTAAAATTTTGTTAATTAGACTTTGTTAGTACTTTTTGACATTAAGAAAACTGCTGGAATGAAGGATATTAAAGTCGCCCACGATCATGGAACATGACGTAATAAGAAGAATATGATTTTAAGAATAAGGCCTCGGAAAGACTTGTTGATAGAAATATTATTAGAAAAAGCAAACATAGTCGTTTGAAGTCCATGTTGTTGTTTTAAAATAAAAATAAAAGTCCTTGTTGACACAGTAAATATATTGTTTAGGCGTAGAGTACATACGCCAGCTGATAACAAGGACGGTATGCGGAAGAGATGGATGATAACCTTATTCCAGAAATGCGTTTGTTTTGACGGCATTTTTATTGCACACACTATTCCACTGTCATTGATAATCTGTGCTACATTGTGTGTGTGTGTCATTAGGATTATAGTTTTAATGTTCAATAGCGTGTCCTTTTAATGGGACATGTAAAGTGTTTGAAAATTTAATAAGTTGTTGTTTGGTCGGTTCGGTTATTCAAAGAAAGCCGTTTATACAAAGTTGTGTTATTTAGTACCTACAGCTGATGTTCTTGATAGACTTCGATTTATCACTAATTATTTTCTAAATACTATAAATCTGTGTCTACATTTATGAAAGCATTTATATTTAACTCAAGGAAAAACAAGCAAATCCAAAAAATAGCCCAGTTTTCGGGGCAGTCGATGATACGTAAAAACGTGTACAATTTAAAATAACAAATGACATTGCCTACCCGGTATCAACACGCGACTCACTGAATGTATGTACATAACTACATACGTTTATTGTAAACAATTTAGTTTCCACGTGTTTTATAACCATTTTGACACGTTTTTTTAATGTTTATTACATTTATAATTACATTCGCGATTGTGTTTAGTGTAATGAGATTGTTACGTAATTTTATTGGTTAATGAAGCACGTTATCATATGTTTTATTCAACAGATTTTGGTTTTTTAAGTAAATTGTGCAAGAAACAGTGGGGTGATGATGTATCACAGTTCACAGCCTTCCAACTTCGTCTCTCCGTCACCGCAACCTCTTAATAACAGAGATTGTACATTCTAATTTCAAATTAATGCTCATCTGCAAGAAGACCGGTATAATAATAAAATACTTCCGTCCAATTAATATACAATTATCCACAAAGTAATATTTGCTGGAAATCGGATTCAACAGGAAATTGATTTCGAATTGTTACCCAGCCGATGTAAAATGATCTTTATATCGTAGGACATTAGAGATAAAATTAATCGAACTGCTGTCAGCATTATGCAGATCACTGATTCTCTGAATTGGATGTAATAAATATGCATGCTATGAGAGTTTTGTGGGTAGTTCTATCTGCATAACAATATCACTATAAGTAAAATTCATGCAAATTCAGAGCGCTTCCTCTAGCTTCATACATTTTCTAAAATATACGCAGAGATGTGAAAGGGGAGGATAAAGAAATAATATATGCCTTATATCAAATCATTTTGTGCACAAAATCAATTGAGAGCCCATTTATAATTTGTATAGTCACGTATTTTAACGACAATAAATAAATGAGAAAAGTCGTCAAAGCCAAATGCATCAAAAAACATCAATACAAGATAGTTGGCATAAGATCTGAAGAATGGAAAAAAGGGCTTCATAAATCCAGCCACTATAATACACATTTCGACTGATATTGTACATAACAAAGATGATAAATAACCTCTTATGCCAGACCACACGAGAAGGCATTATCTCAAACCCGCCCGTCAAACAACTTTGCTAATATAATCCAGCGACTGCAATATAAATAAACAGTGCCGAGTGCCGGCGCTTGCGCAGCTTCGCAACGTCGCAACGATCTTATTGGTCTTCCGCGAGAACAACTAAATATACCAACGTCACCTTGATATTGAGATTATTCAGCATTGTCCCAACTGGTTTCAACCAAAGAGGTTATTCAGGTTACAACCTTGAAGGTTTGTCTTTAAATCCACCTTCGTCTATTCCTGGTTTTTATGTTTTATCATAAATATCATTGATTTCGTGTTTATTTAAAATCTACCACTTACAACAGATCGGCCGTGTGCTTTTTTGCCACCGTTGCGTCGTGATATAAAAAAATCTTCAATGCCCAATTATTTTCAAAATCGAGTACTTTGTTACACTGCTAAAATGCTCGTCGAAACAAGTCCGTTAATAAACTTGGATGAGTTCTACGTTTATGAAAAGATCAAAATCCTTTGTTTGTGACCTTTGTCTCCAAAGCCTAATTTACTTCCGTCACGATGCGACGCTTTGAATTAATAATATTTTAAGATTCATTATAAATACTGCAGTTCATTGTTGACTGTAGCACTACTTATGAGCATGCAAATATTTAAAATATCTCAGTAACAAATCTGTTATCTTGGCACGTATCAGATGTGACATGTGGTTCGTGGTTCCTACAGTAAAATTCTTTTGAACAAAACATTGTCTTTTTCCTTACTTAGTAATACATTTACGACAACACTCGTCCACTTCCTTATTAGGTACAGCAGTTACAGCTACTGTCTTTTCATTGCTACTTTTGTATGTTTTACATTCTAGTTTTATGTTTCCGAAATGGCGGCGTCTATTAGTCCCATATTGCGAAGCGTCTCAGCAAACTGGCTCAGACCGGTTTCGCAAACCACAGTCTGGTTTGTACCGGTATCCTGGCTATGTAAAGCTTTTATGGTCAACGATGTAAATATTGTAAAGGAAATACTATAACTTTTAAGGTTTATATGTGGTGTAACGGTATTCGGATGAAAAGTAATACATTATTACGAAATAACAATCTGCGTTACGTCTAATCTAATATTATAAATCCATACAAAGAGAATTTTAAATAAAGGAACAAACAACTTGAGCTCCATTAGCAATAGTTGTGGATAGCGTTAATTGTTTTACTTCCCTCTTTGTTCTTTCCGAGGAATGTAGATGAGGATGTTTGCAAACTATTACTAGACTCTCCTGCTTGCGGATACTACATTCTTGGCGCTGTATCGCTGCAACATTCTCAGGATACATTCCATTTACGAGCAAGCGGTGGCGTACTTCCTTTTTTATTGTACCGTAGTCCTTCAAGCATGGATTGTGTATCTCTATACAATATTTTAAAATGTTTTTTGTCTGTTACGCGTAGCTTTTTAAATATGGTTCATTGGTTCATACAAAGTTATTGGCTGTCGTCAAAATAAAAATGTTGCAGCAATTTATCGAGGTCATCGGATAAATAACGCTCGCCATTTTAATTGCAAAACTCTCATTTGTAGGATTAAAGATAATTAAGAGTTTCCTCCGAATGACCTAATTGAGGCAATTAAAGTCGTGGTTGCTTTAAGCCAAATATTTCATGGAAAGTTTCTTAATCGAGACGGATTTTCTAATTTTCTTTAGAATTTTGTTAATGCTTCCTTATCTCGGATCTTGGTGAAATCCAAGGATGGAAGTTCATCACTTAGAGTTTTGTTAATTATAATTATCCGCTTCAACCTCGGCGATGTTTGCGAAAGAACCCTCTAATTAACTTAAGACTCCAGAAAATGTACGTCCAATATGATGAAGCGTTGGTAGATTACGGATAGGTAGATATTACGGGTATCGGTATCGTATTAATCAATAAGCGGTTGACTTAAGCATGGGCACGTACTCAGGCCACATAATCTCCAGGGACTCCTGACCTTTCCGAATTTCTATAAATAGTCCACTTAGGCTTGATGAAAGTTGATTTAGTGGTTCGTGATTATGTATTTGTAAAGTTGACAACAAAATTTGCTTTGCTTTTCTTGGAATAACGATACTTTGGAGTTAAGAAGGACTACGCTACAACAAGGAACTTAATAAGGCATTTCCTTATTAAGTTCCTTGTTGTAGCGTAGGCGTTTGAAATTATTTTTCTTTTACACTTATCTCTCTTGTCTCAACGCCCTATTTTACAAAGTATCACAATCTTCAGTTACTACTTTTAGCGCTTCATTTGTTATTCTTTCCTTCGTGATTAGGATTACGTACTGAATTTTTGATAAGCTCGGGCGTACCACTTTTCTCTTCCGAAAACTTCATTTTTACGAATTTTGACAAACCTTCGACTTCTTTAGATTATTTACTCAATTCAGCGTAGATGATATTACAAGTTAAATATAAAACAATAATTATCATTTGTAGGCTATTATTCTGTCATGATTTTATATTTATTATCACATTCAAAGTTCCGATAATTTCTAACAAAAGTTAAAACATTTGACTCTGGATAGGTCCAGTTATCTCGGTATTTGACCGGTTAAATTTTATCAGTGACCCCCAATTATCGGAAGACATGTAGGTCGGATTCTGCGTAATTTTAGATAGGAACCGCGTATTTTCTGTCACTGAGCTGATGGATGGAAAATGGAAGATGAAAGCTTTAGTCGTCGGCAAGTTAATTAGTGTCTTAGTAATCTGTGACGTTTATGTAAGAACATTCTATTTGTATATGTGATTGACAGGTAGAAGATAAATTCATAGTAACAAAAATACTACGCAGAACCAACGTGTCACTCTCTGCCACGGTTGTTGACAACTTAAGATAAGGAGTACATAACACAAAACATTTTTTTAGGTATTCTGTTTGAGATAGCAACTTTAGACGTCATGTTTTAAGGCAAAGAGCATGTAAGTATATCACAGTATTCACAGTCAGTTGACATGTAACATGTGTGACTGAGTACCTATCACTCGCAGACGGCTCGACCAATTTGACTGATTTTCTTTTGTTGTCTGATTTTTTATGGGATATCCACCAGTTTTTTCACCTATTTTATTCAGTTTTGAAGTAATATGATCATAAAATTGTTTTTCCGTGAACATGTAAAACTTCGTATTGATTCAACGTCTTCTTTTGTTTTAACACCTTCTCGTTTCTCAGTATCAGAGGCACGTGCCTGTCAAAACTAATTTGTATTAACAATGGATGTTACAAGTGTCAATAAACGCGTGGATCACGTCAACAAGACAATGTTGACATGCGAGCACGATTAGGATGTCGACTTGTCCAGTTTTGCATTTTAATGGATTCCGCTTGTTATTCGCTATTGTTCACTAATCTTAGTTTTATTGTTTGACTAATTTTATGTATCAACTTGGTTGGTTTCTTCTTGGTTTGAGTCATGATTGTTGTAAAAGATTTTCCAGTTCGTGATAGGTTATTTTATTTTTACGTTACACTCTTTGTTCTGAAACGGATTGTCTCGTTGGTACAGATGTCGTAAATGTGACTAGGAATAACACGCATGTTGTATAATATTACTTTTTATATGAGAAACTATTCCGGTTCTTTTACGAAATATATTTCTCTGCTTTTTTCCTTCGCTAAACAATATCAGAAATATTCAATTTAGACGTAACACGAGAAAAATCCAAATAGCCAACAGTTTCCGACCCTACCTTAACCTTTGCTCATTCATGCGCAGATATTGATCATTTGGATGACGTCGCTCGGATCCACGGCATAAGCTACAGACGCTACCTGTGCCGGGGATTAGTGTTGCCCAATAATACAGATAGTCCCGAATACCAGCTGAGTCAAGGACGAGACCGCTTTACGTAATATCGCTGACAGACCGCGTTTTTGCGAATGTACGAATGTCGACGTACAATTGTGAGCCCTAAAAAACAAGGGCTCACAAATCTGGGGTTGAGAGATTTAATATGGAATAAATCTACTTTTTGCTATACGTGGGATATTGGACTACTGACTTCAACATTAATTTGAACCATATGTAAATGTAGGAACCTTACTAAAACATGAAACAAATCATACCAAAATATACCTAACCCCGTTCAGGCAATCAGAGCAAAGTAGAATCCCCTTTAAATTAATTTGATTACACGTACGTGTAATGCTTGATATATAAATATTGTGGCGTAGCTTCGAGGCTTCAAAGATTTATAACAGCGAGCTTAAACCCGCATTTCTCAGTAAAGTCTGCTGAGAGCTGAGATACGAGTAAGCTCTTTTCCCCGCCCGTTTTTAATGAGCGGTTTTCTCTTGATTCTCAGAGTAGAAAACTTTTCTTTACTACATATTTAATGTTAGAATAATGATATGAGAAACACACATTTTATAAATAATCTGCGGGGTGATTTGTACAAGCTAAAGGTCTATGACGACTTGTAGAGTCTTAAGAATGAGGCAAAAGACAACATAGTGCTTGTATGAGCATTTAGCTTGAATTCACGGAAAGTTTTGAGGAAGTTCTCCAAAATCTAATAAAGCAATTGTTGTTGTCTATAAATAACAAGAACACGTTTATCTTACCACAATCTACGTGGATTACACAGAATAAATTACAGTTAGCAATTACCCGGCGTCGGATGGCGTCGCCATCGTCAAGGTAAACTCCCCGAAATACCACGAATGAATGAACTTACTGAACAAACGCTTCGTGCGTGTGTAATCAAATTGAATATAAATTGTGGTCATTCTGTTATTAAATATAACTGTGTAACACGCGACTTATGTAAAACATCAGTATTATGAACCCACTGATTGATGTAACATAAGGATTACATTAAGATATTTCAGTACCATTTTGTGATTGGTCGAACATGTTTGCCTGAGATAAAAGGAAGGAATCTAATAAAGGATGCTTGGTTCTGCCGAGATCTTCGGCTATTATTATTATTGTCATATAAAAGGATCAAGGTTTGGAGACAAGGCCTAACAAACAATAAAACTTTTAGTACTTATTGAATTGCTTTCATAAAAACAAATTCGCTCGAGAATCATCCGATTCTATGAAGCACTAAACTTGAATTTATGTCTAGAATAGTAATAATCGGGAATCTTTGGAAGGGCAATGCAGACGAAGACTCGTCTGCTGGTTTTTATAGCGTTGCTATTTAGAAATCACGTTTTTCTATAGGATAGGAACCCATATTGGCGAGAATTCCTGGAAACCACTCAAGTTATTTGCAAGTACAGGTTCATTGCAACACTTGGGAACACGTGACCTCTTGGTTGCGTGCCTCTAAATTGCTGAGCTATTAACGTTTAACAATTACATGCGTCATGTCATAGTTTAATTATACACGGTGTTAACTACAAATGGTTATTTAAGTAATGCCTTCTGTATGGGGGACATGCTAATGAAAGTTATTAAAATGGGTGCTGTAGGTATAAACGTTTGACTTTGAAATGCTCGTTTAGATAACTCATTATTCATTTTAAGGTAACTGGCATTGTCACCATTATAAAACAGTTAGTGATGCATATATAGGCAGTTATCTAGTTCTATCAAATCTCATGTAAATGTCGCATCTAAATCTCCTTGCTCGGTTGACACCATTTAAACGGAGTGTATGACATGTTTTGTCCCTGACAATTACCTGGAGTTGTTTGCATGCATGTCAGATTTCGTCCATCAAACGTCTCCACGTCTCCCCCCGTCCTCATGACCTCCACTGTTTGACGGCACTTTACCGCCAGTATTCCCATCCAGTAACGATGTTTATCCTGTTGTTCTGATTGCTCAAATTCTAGTACCTTCTTTCCTCTGATGTTGACGAATGAAATATGCAAGAAACATATCAGTAAGATTCCAATTGTTGTCCATTTCGCTTTTTCAACTTTATCGTGTTCAAACTTCGATGGTGACTAATATTCACACATGTTCTGTTTCCCATACTAAATAATGGCAGCCTTTTAATATTTAAAAGCGAAAAATTCGTTCTTATTATCGATTCCATGAATGCCAAGGCAGACAAGGACGTTTCTGCTCTAATTAGTCTAATGAAACCTAATGAAGAATGTCTTTTCTTTTATAACTTCATTTAGCGACTCTTGTTAGGCTTTGATGGAAGCAATTTACATAATGATGCTAATGTTTATTTGATTTTCTATTAAGTTCTAGAATTCTAGAGATGCTATTATTAAAACTTTGTGGTCTTCACTTCTCCAGTCTTCTCGGTACCTAATTATGCAAGACTGGTGGTCCAGATTAGCGAGTTCTGTTAATACTTTACCTTTCAGTTTTTAGATAAAACTTTTGACTAAATATTTGTGCTTCTTGTAAACTAGTTCATACATATGTATTCGAGAAACATTTTAATAATAGTTGTGAAGCGACACCATGACGGCATCAACCTCGAAGCTATGATATTGATATTGATAGATTTAGGCTCCGAAGTCATCGTAGCGTGAAGTGATCAAAGCAACTGCCATACTAAACAATTCTTTTATCTTCATGAATGCATGAAATTCAGAACCTGGGTCGATAACGCCAATTTCTGATAGGTCAAATTCGAAGATGTGGTCCAGGCTAAAACGAATGGCTAATTAATGGAAATCAGTATTAAAGTATTTGAGTAAATATAATAGCTGGTGTTTACCTGTTTTCAACCTTTATTAATTGCCTGTTATACTTTCAATAAATATATTATTAGGTTATTGAAAATAACTATTGTCATAGACTATAATAGACATTATCTTTAATTATAATTATCAGGTAAAATAACAACTATATCGGTGTCAACAAAACCTATTTCATGGCATTTATTTTTAGTGCAGTTTACATTAATGGGAAACTTTTTTAATTAATGGGAATGATATAAATTCAAGATATGAACTATACAGTGACCAACCTGATCCATTCCGTAAATTTTGTTTATTTGATTTTCGACCTTATATTACAACAATAAAGGTAGGATAATCTACTGACCACAGTACCTTGTTCAAGGCAGTATTAACACAGGTGATGTACAAGTCACGTGGGTATAATTAAAATTCGTATTTCAAAATGTAACGGACGCCCTTCATCGAAGCAGTCCGAACGGATATGAAATCGAATAATCGATGTTACAACACGAGCCGAGCTCCACAGGGAATGGTGCTTGGAATATGTCGGCAAATGATTAAATATTAAATATTGTTTCATTGGAAATATTGTGGATATTAATATAAATTGGATTTTAGAGAAGATACATATTTTTCTAGCCGTCGAAATGACAGTTAACTCTAAAATAAGAGCCTGAAGCCTGAAAGTTTTATAACTAGGCTAGGTCTCGCTGACTCAGAAGTGGCTCGTATTTTGTATTAAATGAGAAAGATTTTTGTCAATACCAATATTTTTTTACTGCAGTTGTACCTGAAAATGAAACAGAAACAGAAAAACAGATACAAATGGTCGATATCACTATGCGAGTGCTAAGTCAGTGGATTAGATTTCCTCATTACTCCCTGTAGGGCGCTTGAGAGTGTTTCGTTGAACGCTGACGATATTAACTACTTACAGACTTCCTTTTCACCCCCCTTTCCGTTTCATCCATTTTCCTCCACCCCTAGTCTATAAATTGAGCTTTAGTAAGCAAACCTAACATAAAGATTAGTAAGCAATTTAAAATAATGTGTTGCCTGAAGTCTATTGACTTCGTACCGCATCAGGTAAAACGTAGTAATAATTACAGCTAATAATAAAATATTGTACTGTGTTAGTGTAGTCGAATATTGCAGAGACCTATCTGTGAGTATAACTTAGGACTGTAGAAGAACTAATTACTAATTCTAGTAGTTTTATTAGGTGAAATTCTTTTAAACATCTGGTTTTAGAATTAGAAGGACTGTAATCACCTTCACCAAATGATATTTGATAGCCATTTTTCTGCGAAAACATTGTTTCAACTTTCATTCCATCTCCTTGCCGCGGGCCTCAAGTTCTTAAATAATGGAATTTTCCTCGAGTAGGTACAGGCTCTTGACAATTGGCAATAGAATTGATATGTCTGACTTATGTACATACATACACGTAGTTGTAGACCGTTGCATACACTTGTAACCCGGTTCAAGGTCAATAGATATTGGCGAATGGCGGGTTTATTGATGTGAATTGTGAACTCACGCTCGGCAGGGTTACTGATGAAAGCAAAACAAGCATAATTATATTCTCTATTAGTTCTAAACAGTGGCTCAGTTACCAACATACAAAACTTTACGAAAATTAAATAAATTAGAAATGTATAGAGAGCAAATGTTTGAATATTAAATGAAATGGAAAATAAGGAAAATGTAGCGGCAGTACTATGTAAATACATGTGTTGTATTTAAACATCCCATTTCATCAGCGTTATTTTCCCAATTGTAAATATACGGTACCCCGTTTAGAGAATAAAAACTCCTATTCAACAGGGAAATATTATAATTAAATACCCATATTCTGTTAAGAATATACACAGCTAACAAATACAACTAAGTGACAACTTACACAGTAGAAACAGATTGACAGTCACAATTGCACGTCCGTTACCGCTGACAGGTCGTGTGATGTGACGTCACTCTCACAACACACACACAAGTCACAAGAAACTATTGATGCATTGTCTAACTGTTACGGAGAACTTGTCCAACAAGAACTAACAAGATTGTAATACAATAGTCGGAAAATGATGGTAGACATGTTGACACCTGCTGAAATAATGTCAACTGTCATTGGTGACGTTTAGTGACGTATTTCATTTCGCAACTGAATAGCGCCCGCTTCTACTTGAGCTTCAAACGACATTTCGTGTAGCATTGGTAAAATTGTCCTTTATTAATTCCTGTTAATGTCTAGCTCTTTTATAGCAAATATTGTTTCTTTGATGCCTAATGTTTATTAATAAAACTAATGGGTTTTACGACCAGAACTCTGGCAATATAAAAGCCAAACCCTATTGGCATTATTACAAATGAAAGTCTTTATTACACTGCCTCCCATTGTAGGTATTTATTTCGTTAATATTGTCTATTTCATGAAACTGTTCACAGTTCAATGACGTACATTGAGTTCAGTAGCAAGTTCAGTGTCAGTATAAAGTGTGTACTTGTCTTTGACCTACTGTAATTCATTTTAGCTATTTTGTAAGCGGCCAACGTCGTGCCGATCGTTGACTAGAAACGTCCTTGGTGCAATAGTGGTGCTGTAGACTGAAATTCTGGATTTAATTGCAAAGTTTATTGAGTTTCTCTATCTTGAAATATGAAAAAATAAAGAATATTTCTATTTAATCAGTTTGTGTTTATAGATCACTAGCTTTTACCCGCGGCTTCGCGTCACAAAAGTATAAAAAGTAGCCTATGTGACATATACCAATACACACAGCGCCATCTATACCAATACTTTTGTTTTTCCTCGGGAATATCAATTTTTCGGGTTAAAAAGTACTACCCTATTATTTAAACTGTCAAACACCAAGCGGTCACCGGTGACCGCAACCTATTGTTCTTTAATTGTGTCTATAAATACGGTACTCGACGAGTTAATCCGGATTTCTAACTTTACGTCTGCAAAAATTTAAAGCAATCGGTTGAGTAGTTACGGCGTGAAGGTGGAACAAACAAACAAACAAACAAACTCACTTTCAGATTTATAATATTAGTAAGGATAATATTAGTAAGGATGTTCAAAGATAGACTAGCTCTATACTTCTACAGTTATCTGTGCTCCATTGGCTATTTAATTGTTAGTTCCAAACCAATTATAATTAAGAAATAATAACAATTAATCTGTTTGAAGCAAGACTAACCTAGTTTTATCACCGATAGCACTCAAGTAGGGCAGGAAGTAGACATTTTGTTCTACTTAAGAAAGCTCCTACTTTCAAAGTAGGATATACTAGTTAAATTAAGTTTCGTTACGCCCCTTATCTAATTGGACTTTATTTCAAAAGGTTGGAATTAAATATCGGATCTATGTTAAGTCTTTATTCTCCCTGTTTCACTAATTTGTTTAGTTTTTGTCCTTTACTATAAAAAATGTATTATCGTTGAAAATTATCCATGATGATTTGTAATTCGCTACCAATCATATTTATGATAGAATCAATGCTTGTCAATCAACGTTATTTAGTGCTGTTTGGTGTACTGAATTTGCGTATGCCGATCATGTGGTGGTGTTTAGTTCTTAAATGTTTGGATCCAGTAACCAGTCTAGTGCAAGTCGCGAAGCGCATGTTGTATTAGTCGAGTAAATTGTGGGCTTAATCTAAACAAGTACGTCTCTGCTGGGCTCTGCTAATATAAAATAGGCTTCTAAGAATATTCGTAGTGTCATATGGTTCTGTACGTATTATTATTTCCATAGATTTGAATAAAATATTGTTAGAACTTGTTAGGCGTTAATAAAATTTTGGTCAGTAATATCTAGAAACGATAGGAATACTGCTAAGTCTAAATAGATAGAGCTAACTCGTCTAATAAGAGCTACAAATATTTTTATCTAATTTATTTATTTGCTGATATTTGTGTTTGTAATAATCACATACAGACACGACTTGTACCTATTGCCTACTAGTATTTTCCTCTATCGACGTAGATATTGGTATTCTATCTACATAAGAATAACGATGGTTTCATGTACAAGAATATTGGTGAAGTTATTGTATATAAGGAATATACTTGCAGCGAAGCGCTTCGAAGAAATTGGCCTCTGATCAAATTGAGTTAAGTGATCGAAACTTGTTCGGGATCACGACAAAATATTATGAAAAGCGTTAGGTACCTCTACATTAAAGTTGCGGAGATTGCTTCTTAGGTTTTTCGTAGAACGTAAAGGTTTGTTTGTAATCAGTAAAAATATTGTGTAGTTTTTTTTCTTGTTTCTTGTAAGTGGTCTATTTTTACTGACTTAAAAAAGGAGGAAGTATTATGTTCGAATGATTGCATTTTTGACAGAGGTTTGTCTTTTATTATCTGAATCTGATCTTATCTGGATTGAGGAATTTAACTTATTATGAGGGATAAAAGCGCCTGTTTAACCATCTCCACCATCTCTGTTTAAAAGGCAAATATCCTTCTAGTGTGCTATTCAATTGAAGTGGCTTTGGAAAATGCAGGAAGATTTGTCGCCTTTACAAAATGTACTATTCTAGTTTCACCCTCCGTACTCATACCTCTTTAGCTTTTTGAACACGTTTCACGAACCCTCCGGGATCAATAGCGAGTCGTTCTCAATTGCTCTGAACTCCTCGATACATGTTACCTGACGTGGCTTTTACGAATAGTGGGGAGATGTAGTTAAGGGTCGTAAGGATTGCGGATAAACGTCTCCTTGTTTGGTTGTAAGGTGCTTTTTATTCGACTACGGTGAAGCCAAAGGGAGGGTTGTGATTGTTACTTTTATTGGTGAAAGTACATTTATTTGTACAGGGACGATGAATAGCATGTTTATTAAATGATCTCTCTCTCTCAGTAATAAAGTTTAAATTAGGCCTGTATCTTAGCATATCACACCTTACGTTAATTATTTAATAACGTCAAAAGAAATTAAATAATCCCGTGTACTAACAAAAGTAAGTTATGAGTTTGAGAGGTTTTCCGGGTAATTAATTTTCATTATATCACGGTTACATCGAAGAAAGCAACGTTCGGTATTCAATAGATTGACGTATCGAAACCGAACCTCGTGTACGCCATTATATTGAATAAAATATTGAAATGTAAGAACCAATGTATAAATAAAATATATTCCAAGACACGTGTAAATACCAACGTTCCAGTATCACAGAATAAGAATTCAAGGATACAACAAATTGAATCTGTGGGGAAATAGCCCAAGTTTGACGCAAATACATATTTATGTCAATGAAAACTTAGATTTAGGTATTGATTCGAAACTTGTTCGTCATATGAATACTAATCAGTCCAACTGCTATAGATAGTAGGTAGTTAGATTTATTAGGAGGGTTATAGGTACAAACAATACACACCATTAAGGCAAACTACAAATGATATTGTCTACCTATGAATGTATGTCACATAGTCCTAGTCACTAGTCGTCGATAAAGTCGATAGAAAGTGAAACTTAAAACTTAATAAAGCATTACGCTGGATTTATTCCTAACTTCTACAACCATTAAACTTATCACGGTCGTATAGAGTTATAAAGCTATGGTTTCACTTCATTTCACCGTGTCTAATTTGTATTTCCACGTGAGAAAATAGTCAAAACGTCCATAGGCCATAGAACGGGTATGGTAACTTAAAACATGAGTGAGCTGTTACCGTTGTGAAGAAATAATCAATAATCGTTTGCAAAGTGCCACAATAGATCGTTAAAACTAAACAAAGGTACATTATTGACGTCAAACCGGTAAAATTTGTTATGAATGAAGCGAGATTGATTGAGAAAAAAATTGCTAAAATACCGAAAAAATTTGGACCAAATATAGTCCCTTGTGGTCCCGGTTTCTCGCCCGAACGGTTCACAGATAATGCTCATACTACGAGTTTTGTGAAAACATGTTCCAGAGAGAAAGTTTTGTATTGAAAGGATTCGGCGAAAAACTGATTACGTGATTTACGGATAAACCTTGAATCGGAACACGTTATACTGATTCAATAACACTCCGAACTCTGAAGTTTCAGAATGTTTTGACACGTGCCTCCTTCCACACGTCATGTTGTACAACGTGATCAGACACAGGTCACATCCTAAATCCTAGACGTGATATAAATAAACCCAACTAGGTACACTACTTTTGTATAAGTTTCAAAAGACGTCCAATTAAAAAGTATTCTTCTATGATTACCCTAATTAGTTTTTCTTTAAAATTTCGTTTATAATACAACGAATCGGCTTACCTATATTGCGTATTTCTAAGAATTGCTTTCAATTATTACAATTAAATTGGAAATTATCACATTACTTATTCAGATTCTGTTAATAAATAATTCGTTGCCTTCGCGTCTGTCTCGTTATTATTAATCGTAATTGTAATATGTATTATATTTTATTAAAAATCCTGAGGAAACAAAATATTATTCAGAAACGAAAATAAATTATCCGAAAATAAGACTCTGATTCTTTTTCGTCCCAAAGTTGGAAGTAAAAACTTCCATCGGTCCTTCAGCGTGAACCGTTCATAAACATACATTCGTAATGTGATTGATGCTACCAAACTTTGTCGATTTCGACGTTCGAGAATTTTCGCAGGGACCTTTTCATGACCCATTAGGTCCGTCCGACGTTGTTTTACGTCCATTATAATTTGTCGGAAGTTCGACCTGTCTGAATTATTTTAGCAGTAAGTGTGTTAATACTCGAACTTTATTTTGGGTCACTAGTAAATTCTAAGCTCTGAATTAGGAATTTGGACACGAAAACGAGTGCTTTGATAGTTATCGCGCTAGAAATGGGCACGAACACAAAGTAGGTTTGTAAGACGTTAATTAATGATACTAGGTTGGATTTCTAGAGGTATAATTTAAGCGAGAACGTTTCTGAGGGTTGAATTTATAGCCTAATTTAATTATATTGTGATGATCACTCTCTATAACAATTCTTTATCTTTGTTGCAGGCATACGAGAGGCGGTTTCCAAGTTGTCCTCAGATCCCAGTGGTGGTAGAGTGCGTCATCACAGACGACAGCTGGTCAGCAGACGACTCTCAGCGACACACAACCAGGCGGTGTCAGCTAAATGTTGAAGCTCCTTACCTCCTAAAAAAGGTATATTTCTTAACACATTACAACATTTCATCAATGTCCATTATTAAAAACGAATAAGAAATCATGAAATGTATCAAACTGAATATCATAATTTGCTTGTTCCAGATGATCGGTGTAGATTATATCTACTTTATCCAGAAGAACAGCCTGGACCTTAAGAAAAGGGTTTTGGAAATTGAAGCTACAAACGAAACCTTCTCTGCCAGGGTCGGAGTTGTGGAGAAATGCAAATATTATGTGAGTATTCTTTAAATCAAGAAACTCGTTAATGTTTGATATCATCCACGAGTGTTATCTAATCTTATTTGTTCGAAGCTTCATTTTTCTCTCCGGCTGCGGCTTAAAAGCAAAATGTCAATAGCTTTTCTGAAAAGCCGGAGAGCAGTGTAGTGACCGGAGTATTATGTTTCAAGGTATTTCCAATTATTTTCGGGTTGCTATCCAAATATTATTTATTAAAAAACCTTTTTACTACAAACTCAGTTATTCTGTATACATCTAGTCTTGTTTCTTTGATGAGGGTCTGACGAATTTCCCCGAAAAAAGGTAATTGTTTTTAGTACATTTGTGCTACCATTCGGGTTATGGAAACTAAAGGCCAGGTTAAAATATTCTTATTGTTTCAACAGGAACCGTTACTTATCTTTTTTAATGTAATTGCGAAAGACCCTTGTTTATTAACATGGACTCGACTTGGCGTGTCTTTTTTAAAGAGAATAAGGATAATATACATTTCCTCTATATTGTAATGGTTTGTTGTTCATCAAGCTGATAATTGCAGATAATTACCGACACTGCAACTGTTCAAGGGTGTTAGGCGGATGTTTCTATGAACGGAAAGCATTTCAATTAGCAAGCTATCCATATAGTTAGCGGTGTTAAATATTTTATGCTAATATTGTTAGTCTTTCATTGATTTCTCTAGTTTGAATTGTATTCGGCCAGATGTCTGGCTAAAATGTTATTGTTGAAAACTGCTCGCTGTTTACATTAACTTCTACATTTAGAAATTCAAATCCTGTTTTTGAGAATGAAACAAGAATATCGAATCGAAGATTAGTTCCAGTATTCATGTTAAAAATTTGCGACGTAAAATGCGTTACTAATTTTTTACAACTTCTATGTAGAAAATCTCCGATTTAGCTATCTCTTAATATTTATTAGGTACTAATCAGGAATGACTTTAGACAAGAAGTTATGAGCAAAAAAAACGAATAATAAGAAACTCGAAAGTGCTCGCTATATAAACTTGCCTACTATATAAACTATATAACTGCACTTGATCTCGCTTTAGAACGAACATGATATTTCAATCAGAACATTCTGGACTCGGATAATTGAGTGGTATTCGTTGGCAAATTGAGGGAAGCTGCCAATTTTTGGGCAATTTATTTAATAACAAATACTGCGCAATTGCAACACGAAGGAAGGTGCGGGTAACTGGAGGAAACGTGAACAATTCAACCGATAATATCTTGAATGACGCAACGGTGGAAAGTGCACGCGATGAAATTGCTAATATGTGGGGTGGACTGGTCTTGGGATTATGAGTCACATTCTGCACTGATAGGGTCCTCCAGCCGGCTGTGCAAGTGGTTACGAGTGCACTGCCCCTGTGTATAACCACATAATTAACCATCGACACACTTTGACACAATGTTAAGTAGTAAAAAGCTAAGTTTTTTAAAACTAGCTTTCAATAGGGATGAGCCAGGGGAAAAATTTTTTTCAATGTAAGAGCAGATATTGCTGGTTCAAAAAAACCTGCAACTGGTTGGGGACGTCAAAATGCCAATTAGGCAGTCGTCAGCAAAAATTCACTGCCAACTTCCACATTTTTCTACAAAATACAGTTCAGCATTTGCGAACCACCCCTCAATGTTCGGAGACATTGACAAAAACTGTCAGGTTGGCAACAGCAGGTGGTTAACGAAAACTTGTCGCCAACGCAATCCAGTTTTCAACAATACCAAGCAAATGGTTATTTTACCATTTTAAAACCTGATACAATTTTTCGCCGTATAAAACCTTTATGATCTTAAAATGGCAGCTGTTGCATTAATATGTAAATTGGCAATTTTTATTTATTTATTTTAAAACCCTGTCCATTAGTTGTTTGTTATTGCTTTAATTTATTTTTGAATATTCATGAGATGCCAATGTCAAAGTTACGTTCTCATACGAATATGATACAAAGTTCACTGTTGGCTGTTTGATTTTTGCTCTTATTATATTCATAGCGATTCGAAAGTACCATTTGTGCATATACGATTATTTAAAGATACTGAACTGACTGGAATTTTAATGTAACCTACTTTTGCAAGTCCAGCAACAAACTAGCATCCCTCATTACAAGGGAAACGCATTACCAACGCACATAATTTATACTTCCATGCATTGCATAGACCCGACACTGATACAAACGAAATTACACCCATCCTCTTTATAACAAAGAGTATTTTCGCACAACCTCCTATAATTGATATAACGGATTGCATGCTCTTAGCTGTAGAACACGAAAGAGCACTTTACGCTGTCTTAATTAAGTTCATATTCGTATTGATCTTCCTTGTTCTAACATAGCCAGGGACGTAGGTATAACGTTAGCATTTACAAGGACATTCTGAAGGTCATTGGTTAGGTTTTTATCGGTGCACTCATATTGTGGGAACGGAAGGGTGTGAAATTGCTTGTGTCACATCGTATCAAGTCTAGTCTATGGATAAACAAGTGTCTGCTAAGTGAGAACAATGTAAAATATGGAGCAAGGAGATTACACAATCGTGTTTGTGTTTTGTCTAGCATATTTATGGCAGTGGTACTCGTACAATTTGAGAAAAATTATCTTCATGTAGGCGAATTCGGTTCATTCGTTTATTTACAGAATTCTTACTATGTCTTCAATTTGTCTTCTGATAAATTTTCTTTCTTCTGGCTTTTATCCAATTGCATTGAGATTGAGATCAACATTGAGTCATTGCAAAATTCGGTTTAATCTCAGACTTTGTGAATTTCTTCTAATTATATTTTTGGATGAGTTTGTTAAGTTTCAGGTACGGTAAAAGTAATTGTCTAGGGTAAACAGTATCTATCTGTCGTAGATTCCTTTACAAAATCAAGATTATGTATTTGCAAATCTTTTACAAAACGTTGTTTGTAGTAACTTATCGTGTAGGTACACACGGCCACACATCAATCTATACAAAACCAGTTTATCCTGGTGTCGCGTCGCATCATCTTTCCGCACATTTAACGTTCAGTTTATACTGGTTATGTAAAGCTCGATGTGTAGCCGTGTGTACATGATAAAGATAATTATCATCATTATTTCATGAATGAACTCAAGTTATTGTCACAACAGGCAATTATAAAAGTTATCGCTATCATAGTATTATTTTACAACATGCTTTGCCTGTTGGCTTCCGATTCACACGAAAAAATGTAATTTTTCCTGCATTGATTTCTATTTTCCTCTACGTTAACTTACCTAATCCTCTTTTCTCGATCTATTCTTTCATTTTTGAGTGTACTGTGTCTAGCAACTACATATATTAGGTATAACTATGTACAAATCCATCTATCAAACACATTTAATCCTTTCTCATGTCCCAAGCTAACCACGATGGGCGATTTCCTTTCATCTACAATCATATTATAACAAAGGTTTATAAATCCGTCCCTGAGCTGTCTTTGATCACCTACTTTGTATCTACTTGATCCATTCACGAAACGGGAAGTATTCTATCAGACATTCACGAAGGTCCAGTTATTGTGAATTGTGTCTATTCAACGGTGACCGTGGAGGGTGAAAGTAATTCGCTTTGTTACATGGATCTAAGTATAGTGGTGTCTTTGTCTCCTTTGATAACATTATGTTTTTCTTTGTCACCTCATAAGTCAACAATAATATTTTTGTCGTTGTCTTCAGCATCGAAATGGTCCATTACTTTATTATCGGCTTCTCGTTAAGGTGGTTATAGCTCCATTGGTCGTTCTCCGTTTATCTCATCGTACAGGATTCAGGTCACGTCCACAAACAGCAATTTTCTAATAACCAGTATGATCGTAAAATTAATTGATGCCGTTTTATGTTTCATGTCCATGATGACCGAGTTTTATTTGTCTCTTACCTATCGCAATAAAATATATTTAATTAAATAATACGTCGATAAATTCCAACTGCGTTTTTGATAGGTTAATATAAAATATCTAATTAAACTTAACATGAAGAGATAATATACATAAAACCACATATGAAATAAAATTAAACCTAGATGGTAAGAATGTCATATAAAAAGTGCAGATATGTTGTTGGTATGAGATTCTGATTAGGTCTCTGCGGTTAAACCCGTTGGCAAGGTCAGCTTAGATTAAATGTCAGAAGATGCTGAGCTATAAAATATGTACATTTTGTATATGTCTGCTATTAAACACAGGTATATTAGCTTTGCCTGTAGGGAATCTTTTAAATAGTATGCCCAGGAGTTATAAAACAGTTAAGAATTTTTAATTATACTTAAACGGTAGTAGAAAGATATTGCCTGGTCTAAAAGTAGTTCAGTTTTATTGGAGCAAAGCTTAGAGGACCCGAGGGAGTATTAAAAACAACTACTTATACGAGATGGTGTTATTGTTGGACGGGGAATCGATAGTAACGATTGAGATAAATTAAAGCCATTGTCATTTAATTTAGTTTGTAAACATATTTCTCGACCATGTTTTATCTTGCACAACTAAAATGACCAAGATACCATTTAACACCACCAAACGACATAATAGTGAATTAATGAACAAGTTAAATGATCATCATTACAACAGATACGCACGTCAGCCATTTCGATGTTCAGCTCTTCGTACCCAACCACTTTGGAGATCAAGACAAGATATTAAGAAGCTTATGCGTAAATAAGCCTTAAGAGCAACAAATGTGTATATGTAAAGCTTGCAAAATGATATTTGCATAAAGCCAGCGGCTACGATACGTTTTATAGTCACCGGACCATAAATGTTTCAAAATGTTTGTGTTACTACACGTGTTGCGACGTGGTATTATTTCTCAGGTGTATTCGAAGCTGCAGAGGGCCTTCCATATATGAGATTGAATCGTAACATAGTAACATGGTTGCTTTTCTTACTTGCCTTTGAGGTTTAAAGTGAATGCAAAGATGCCTAAATATCTGCCTGTAACTGCTCTACTAATGGGCACTACTTCTTCTCACATAAAAAAACTGCCTGAACTTAATAAGTTCAGGTTTCCTCTCTATATATATATTTTTTTGGCATCGTGTTAGATAGTGGTGTACTTTCCCCATATCGGCATATCATTCGCTCCAAGTATGTAATAGGAGTGGCGAGCACATCCGAACGTGGAATACAAATAAAGGCGTCGTGAAAGAATTTCTATATTGCCAAGCTAATAATATTTTGTATGCCTCGTCAAAACAAGAGATCATTCTTAAGAGCCACTTTTACAACCATAATATATTTAGACATTTAGACCAAAGGCATCTTCATAGATCACATGCGGCGTGGACATCCAAAAGCATTTTAATTACATAAAAATTTAATGTAATGTTCTAAGAATAAGGGTCAAAATGTCTTAACACTATAGTTTTTATTTAGACTTTTCTCGGTAAACAGAGATATGATATTCGTGGAAAAATCAAGATCACGATAACTCCAGTTTCCAAAGAATTCAATAGGAATAAAGAATAAGAAATATTATCTTCAGTACCTGTACTGTTATATCTGAGGGTCGCAACTAAAAATAAGTCAGATTTTCCCGCATCAGGTTTAACTTTGTCATTTTATTTGTATTTATTCTCAGTGTCCAACACCTACGGTTTCCTGCTTTAGTGAACGTTCTTTTAATTAGTCTATCTGATTGAAGTTATTACCCGCGATTCCTGAAAGGAGTCACATGCTTGCTGTTATAGTAATTAGTAAAAAAAAAAGTTGCATGTCAAAATGTGACCAATTTCTGAGACAGTAAATATATTATTACCATAGTATAGTAATCTATGACCCGGAGAAACTTAAGTGAATAAAACATTACAACAATTTACTCAGACTTACCTTTCAATAAAATATATACGTACAATGTTTAACCTTCACGGCGATAAAGGGAGCTTCAGTTTTTGATGACACCACAAAAGTATTATAAACATTTTAATTAATTACTCTCGTGTTATTGTCTCAGGTCCACCCCGATAACCCTGAGTGGACGTGCTTCGAGCAGAGTGCACTCCTCGACGTCAAGAACTTCTTCGGACTCGAGAGCACCGTCGAGAAGATTGCCATGAAGCAGTACGCTGCTAATGTTGCTAAGGGTAAGAGTTTTAAACTTGTTTACAGATAATAAAGTCAAAACTAAATCATTTATTTCAATTAGACCAGGAAGGCACTTTTGAACGTCAAAACAAAATATTGAAAAGATATTAATAACAAAATTTGAATTAATGTTAAAAAGTGTGTATTGTCTGTTTTTTTTTTTGGAAGTTGTTTTATCCTTTTATTACTTGAATCACATTCACATCTGCGGTGAACACAGAGGCGATGAAATGAAAAAGATTCGATAACAAAATGAAATAGGAATACTATATTAAAATATACGAAAGTAAGAAGTAGTAAGAAATTAAGTATAGTTATTGGGAAAAGGTTTCTGAACAAACAAATCTATACAAATGATTATTGATAAAATTATCATTATTGATAATCTAAGCAAATGATTATTGATAAAAAATCAAGAGAAAAAGGGATTACCACAAAGAGATAAACATACACTTCCTTTTTAGTCTCCAATGTATTCTCTTTGTACTCTACCAGGCAAGGAGCTGATCGACGTGTTCATGAAGGAGGTGTACAATGATGGAGTGACTTCACTGAATCCGTGGACGCAGGGTGCAGTCACCGAAAACCGGGAGCTCCGGCGAATACTCTCCCGAGGAACCGAACCATTGTCCCCTATGCTGACCTCCGAGAACAGGACGCACTCCGAACCAGGTCAGTGGATTAAACGTGGTTTAAAGATTAATTATTATTTTATAAGATTTTCTGAAGAGTTGTTTGTGAATTATTAGGTAATCTTTTTTTTAAGAGGTGAATGTGTCTTTTTCTAGGTGACTTTACTTAGGGAGGTATCTAATGACATATTAGAGAACCTGGTACATGCAAGTCGTCAACTTGTTGACTTTGAAAATGGTTAATGATCTACAAATTACCAAGCACGTACAGTACAGGTCATTCACTTGGACATGAAGCTGTTTGCTTCGTCCATGATATAATTATGCATTAATAATTTAAATTGCTAAGGTAAAGTCTATAAAAGGTGGATAATTCTAGAGTCAATTATATGATTGCTTTCAAATCGTCGTCAATTTTGTCCGCACAAAGGCTTTGATGGTATTATTTTCATGGAATCGGAAATGACTGATCGTCCTTCACTGACGACCCTAACGTTACCAAACATTGTTCTTTTGTGCCCCTTTTTTCATTGTCTAAAAAGCTCTTGCTTTATACAAAAGAAATTATGTATAACTTTTACAAAGTGTAATACTTTGAGCCATATTTTGCTAACATTACTATGTACGAAAGCCTTTTTACAGACAAAAATAACATATTTATATGTTCAAGGACGTAGTGGGAAGGTCAAAACGTCCTCATAAATACTAAGCACCCTGTCGTACGTAGGGTTAACTTGGTTTAAAGGATAATGAATATTTATGACGTGCGCGCCGGTTACTTACACGCGAACTCGGTATAAAGTACCGCATATGTTACGTTTTTGCTCTTAGTATATTTAGGCCGAGTTGTTAGGTTGTTACATGATAAGCCTCTGAATATTTTTGGATGTAGAGGAGATTTTAGTTCACTTTCGTTTAGTGGCGTGTAATTTAAACGTTGCTCATAAAATTTTCTTCTATTCGGGCTATCAATTCCGCTGTGTGTTGTTTTTTTGTGTATTTTACACGATTACTCCACCGACTTCTTACCTACCAGTGGGTGTGTGTAACCTATAAGACGTATGTCCAATAATAGTTATGTTTGCTTTTTATTTGGTTTTTTAAACGCGTTTTTTTTAGACAAATCGAGGCGCTAGTGCTAAAAAGTTAGTCTTTTGGAGGTTATATTATTTTGCGAGTATTGTGTTGAACCATTCAAATACGATCTCATTCTCAATTATGAAAATGCGATCGTTACAGTTCAGCAAAAATTTAATACGTCATAATCTAACCTGTTTAACTGGACAATGATCTCAACAGAACATCTCGATTCCATTATTTCTGTATTGTCTGTATGTTATCTCATTCATCTGCGTGGGAGGTCTATTCTTAGTCCTCTTGGAACCCTCACTATGAAGAAAATACGTGAGCTTCCGATGCGTTGAGTTCCCCACAGTAATGAGGTACTTGACACAAAAGATCTATTTATTGCTTGCTAGAGTGCTTTAAACGAGCTCTTGTTGGTTTGGCTGGGTGTTGGTGAATTTCATTGGGTGTGTAACCAAATATTTTTTTGCTATGTAGTTTAAGGTCAAAGGATTTCGATTTTTGAAAAATATATGGTTTCTGTTTTCTAAATTTCCATTTTCAAAGATCACAATATTTTTTTCTTAGTTTCTGCGTCGGTCGTCTTCACTGCAAAGAAGTTATATAAGTGCCTAGCTGGTCAAAAGTGCGAGTTAGGTACATTTTAAAATAGCTCTTCCTTCTTCTTTGTAGAGAAGCTTTCCAGTTTTCTAACTTTTGCGTACCTTAGGAACCTCAGCATTTATCATTAAACTCTTATAAATTTTCTAAACCTTAGATAATACTAGCTTCCACTAGCGACTTCGCCTTCTTCTTCCAGACCATAATCTACTAGTGAACTAAATTTCATCTCGATCCCTTTAGCCATTCTGCAGTGAAAGAGTAACAAACACACACACACATCCTCCCAAAGTTCCATATTTATAATATTAGTACGATCATACATTGCGTGTATCAATAACATAAACTCAGTAGGTACACAGCGAGGCTCGTTCACACGATCAATCAATTAGCGACCTGTGATTTATGACCCACAATTAATTAATATCCAATTATGTATTACCTTGAACAAGGACAGGCGCGGGTTCGAGTACTGGACGAGTACGTTTCATGTTATGACGGGTGTAGAATTTCGATGAAACACCTAATTATAATTGATTTAAGAGTAGGTAAAGATGTAGGGTTTTCTATATTCTGCCTACCTAGCTACCTAGCTTCACCAACGGACTAACTGACTATTATTAATTTTGTATTTGTTGACGTTTCCAAAGTACAAAATTATGGTTTAAATGAAATAAATGCTTTGATTTTGACATTGACTCTTCGTGTTGTAAAAAGTTTTATTGTAGGTTGTCACTTTATGGTGTTTTGTTATACAACTAAATAAAGGTACTTACTGGTTTCACATTTCATTATCAGAAAGAAATCTGACACACATGTGATTGTTTTATTTGCTAGAGTATAAAATATCAAAAGGTAACAAGCTTGAGCGACTTGAAGCTACACTTGTATTATCTTTCACTTTATTGGCTTTATATCGGGGCTCATAAAACAGAAAATTGACTACTTTCATACACTTTAACCGGGTGAAAAGATGAAAAATGTTATATGATACTTTAATATGTCGCCTGTTATTTCTTAAATGGGTATGCAGTAGCATGTCTTCGACACTAGTTTCGTACCATGAATCGCTCATAGTAAATTAAGGCAGGCAACGCATTTGTGATTCCTCTGGTGTCGTAGGTGTCCATGAGTGGCGCTAATCGCTTACCAACAGGTGATTCGTCTGCTCGTTTGCATCCTGACCCATAAAAAAAACTGATGACAATGTCAAAATCTGAAAGCTCATCAGGAAATCAAATCAAAAACGTTACGTTCCTATTTCAATCGATTAAACGAATGTGGCACTGAGGTAATCTATTGAACAACATCCAATTAGTCAATACATTGCTTAACTCGTCGAGTACCGGTTTTATAGACACAATTAAAGAACAATAGGTCGCGGTCACCGGTGACCGCTTGGTGTTTGACAGTTTAAACACACGACCTTTCTAAAACTTATCCAATTTCCCGAAAAAGCGAACCGTTATTTAGTTTTCAGACTACAGTTAAACCATTTAACTGGACTGAGCGACGAGTAACAACCTTAACCGAGTATTTTGTCTAGGAAACTCGGTCAAGGGCTGTTTCGGAGCACGTTAGTGGAAGGCCGACAAATTGCCTCAGGACAGGACAGCTGAGCCTCACCAGGGTTGCAAACGTATTCAGGATGGTCTTGTCACTCGTGTGATAAGTTTAGTAGTTTCCATTTTGTATCACTTTTAAAGGCGTTGAGAATAAAACGACGACTAAATAAATACAGTGCAGCACTCCTATTGTTCTCTAATTTCTGGCAAAAGGGCATATGTATTTATTATCCCCATAGTGCAGACTTGAAGAGAAAGACGTACTAAGTTAGGTACAGATAAATTCTTCAAGTCTCTCGTCTGATTGTCGCTACCCGGTGAACGATTCTAAGTCTTAATTGTGGTGAACCGAACGTGTAATCAATCTCGAAACAAATTACAAACGGCATGAAACATAATTGTCTAGCCGTGATAAGAGATATCTCTAATGGTAGTTGTATCACAGTTTGTTATGAGATGAATGATAATACGGCTCGGTACAGATTCCCTGAGCCCTCGGGCAGACAGGCTGGAGGAACACGCTTGTAATTTATCAGTCAAGGCCAGCCTTAATTAACGTATCCTTTGTTATCTTTCCATTTGAAGATAACTGCCGTGTTCGTTGGATGAATGTGATGCTGTCGGCTCGTTGGCTGACGTGGAAGTTTATTACGTTTTTATATCCTTACTTCATTTGGTGTGATTGCCACAAACTTTCTCACATTAAAAACATTTAGGGTGCTGAATTATAGTTAGACAAAATGCTGCAGCGCATAGTGTTACGATTCTGGAATTGTTGTTCTGTGTGCGATGTGTAGGTATGTATTGACTCACTCAAGATGAAAGCCCCAGTGTGGGGTAAAGTAACGTTTAAATTACCTCAGGCAATACTTTCAGAATAACAATCGTGGCCAGCTGACGTAAACATACATGTGTGTCACAACCCAGTTAACGCATGTTTGCTCATCTAACTGGTGTTTAATCAAAAGGAATATTTCATATTCCAAGAGTCGATTTTAATAAATTATTCGTGTCAACAACGGGGTGGAATGTTGGCGGTATTCAAACGATGCCAGCCATTGCTAGCGTTTGTTTTCACTCAGGCACTCACCCTCTATTGTAATAAGCTTCGTAGAATTCCTCAAAATATTCCCTCCGATGTTTATTCGTGAATATTTTCGTCTATGAATTGTTTATTCACTGTTTGTTGTGCTACTGACGCGTCGCCACTTGAATTGTAGAATAGGGGCGTTTTTTGTCTCTAGAAAGTATTGCGTAATGTTTTCTTTTGGTTTTGTCAATAAATAAACTAGAATTGTTATTGCTTGTGTTTTGGATTTTGCTACGTTATTTATTATGAACTAAAACAACAGAACATTTATTTTGGTACGATATAAAATAGTTCATTTTCTTCTAGCACAATACTGTTTCATCATAAAATCTATATTTCACACAAAAATCTCCACGTTCTACGGTTGCATAACATCATAAAACACAAATGGTCCGTTTCTCACCCTCCACTGATTTATACACATCGAACGCCGACGACATTTGTGCCGAACGACCTTTAAACCATCCTCTATCGGTCTTTCTTTCCAATTTGTTACAAATGTGACCTGTAATCCTGACCCTCATAAAGATACAGACAGTACTGTAGTATGCTTTATGGAATGTCAACAATCTCAATGTAATCCCATATATCAGATTATTACAGGAAAACCATCGTTATTGCGTTGAAATAAGGCCATATTCAAAACCCTTTTCTAAGTTACTGTACTCGGATATTTGCACTATAAGAAAAGGATTGTTAAATCGCAACCATTGCTCACGTCTAGAGAGGAATTTGACAGAATATATCTTAGAAAACCCTACTTTTTCACGTGGGATTACTCTTCTAAGATGTCCTTCTTGATATGGGAGGAGGCTTATTTGGCCCCCCTCGGTAACTGAGCAGGGATTGTTTAGTTTGACTTTTTAACTAACGCGTTAACACAGATTTAAGTTACGACCAAGTGAGCATACTTAAAATTATCATAATCTAAGAAACGCTCTGCAGTTTTTCCAAACCATTGTTTTTCTGATTTTGGTAAACCGATTGTCCAATAGTGATATTGAATTACAGTCGACCGAAAGTTTTGCATTGGGAAGGTGATAACGAGTTATTTTTTAATATGTTATACCCTAACATTTCTTAACAGATTTCTCTTGGGTTTGATGTTAATAAATGTTTTAATGTTATCTCACTCATACTTGTTTATTGTATTTCTTAAAACTGCCGTACATACATAAGTAGCTGTTTATAGTTACACAGCTGTTCCGTATCATTGAGTGCAAAAGAAAGCAAACAGCGAGCGCTAGTATCGTTTATTGCGTAAAAGATAAAGTTTATGGCTCGTTGCACGCCAACTTTTACGAATAGGCTCGTGGCTTGGCTTGTAGATTGTATCGGAAAACCGAAACACCTGTAAGGCTTCCGACATTATGTACTTCCAGTTAAGTATCGCCGTATCCAATGTCAAGTGCCGTCACCACTTGATCGATCGCACTGTGTTGTAAAATGTTTACGATTATCGTTTTGTAATCGTTGTCATATTTACTTGTTATTAACAACTGACAGGTTATTTAATTGTTGTTGGAATAGTGGTTGATTGTTATTGTTCTACTAATATATTTGGGCGGAATTGATTTTCTTATCGAGTGGGAGGTGCTTTGTGATCTTGATCTATTAAACTGGCCCTTTGACTTTTATCTCACTATGGAAACAGTGAAACATGTATGTAATTCGAGAACCTTAATACTGTCGATCAAATACGCGGTTATGTAGGTTTTTATAAAACAAATTTCTCAGGATTTATGTCTGCTACGTGAGTTACTGAAGCAACTCGTAAACCGAATTAGGTTTAAAACACTTTTGATATTGTTACTACTTTGAATACTTTTGTTCATTTTATATTACAAAACTCGATGAGTTATTCATCAAACTTGTAAAGTGTCATAAATTGCGGTTCACTTAATGACACCGGCACCGCGCCGCCCCAGTCCTCACTTTGAATATATAATAATTAGGTATTTAGAATATATCGAGCGAACTCTGTTACTCTATATATTGTGTCGATGGGGCTTAAATATAAGCTATAACAACCGATGACGCTAACCGACTCACCACTCCATCCCAACCTTCCTTACTCCTATCCTATCCTTAAATTACCTTTTCCTCCCCAGGCCATGCAGGGACGTCCGTAGATCCCTGCATAGAGCTGCAAGGTACTCCAAGTACGTCGCCTACATCCTCGGAAACAGATGTCAGAGAAAAATCCCAAGGTCAGAAGAAAGGTTGCTTTAGTCGCAGCAGACAAAAAATTAAAAGAAGTCTGTCTCCCCTGTGTGTGAAGCGACTGATTCGTAGTCGACCCGAGCCAGAGACGAGGCCAGAGAAATATCCTAGTAACACGAGTTTGTCTGATAAAAACTTGCCGCTATGCCCTGAGTTTGTGCCTGACATATCGCGAGAGCCTTCAGAGCAGAAATTGCCGCAGCCGCAACCTCTGTCGCGACCGCTGCCACCGTGCACGTGTCCCCCGACCTCGATAGCGACTGTGCTCACCCGGTGGGACAACCTGCTCGTGGTGCTGGTATGTGCCACTCTGATAACCCTCATGTTGTCCTCTCCCATGTCGTTCTTTTTTGGGCGACGGGAGAGGCGGAGATAAGTGTAAATAAAATATTGTATTTTACTTTTGAACTTTTTTGTTTTTATTATTTTTTTGTGAATAAATGTGTAAGATTCAAGTGTCAAATACTATTTTGAAGTCAGGAATTTAATGTACCACAAGATAACACGAAACGTGTCTCGATGAAGCTCGACAGTAGTTTATATCAGTCAAACTTTCAGGGACACATAAACAAGTCTCCGTCATTCATATCAAAGCTGGAGGGCAGTTCATAAAGTTCTCGAACCTTGATGTCTACTAAAGTGTTGGAGCTATCGCAGCAATAAACTACTGAGTGGCTGTTAGGTAATCTGCGTGTAAAAGGATCGTTTAGTTAGTGATACCTGGGCTGAGTGGCTGAGGTATCAGTGACGGCCTGACGGCCGGTATCTCGTGTCTATCTGCAATATTATTATTGAACATCACTTAAGTAATTGAAGCCGCTGCGCGCTGGGCGCTGGGTCACTGCGGCGCGTCTGCGCTGACCTTAACACGAACCGCGGAATGTATACTATGCTAATACAGTTTTGTGCGCACGTATACTTGTTTCGTTACTTTGTTTTTGTTTATTATTGAACTGGTTTAAGATTGTCTACGTGACATTGATTTGTAAAGAGACCTTAAAATTAAATGGTCACTTGTAGATCAGGTGATACATTCGTAACATTGTGGAATAATTCAAAGAAGTTCTTAAGTGAATTTCTTTATTTTCCACTGCTTCTTATTAACAAGCATACAGGAACGAGATGAAGCCAATCCTTTGCCGATGCCCACAATTTTATCGTTATTGCTTTGAAAATGCCATAAAAGCAACATGGCAGCCAGCAGCTACTTCACATGCGTCGCCTGTACTGGAAGTCAGCTGAGTTGAATGTTGTATAGTTGTTTTGTCGGCAATTTTGTACCTACACCTCTCTATTTACTGTAATGGTTGTTCCAAGTTTAGATTAAATCTAGACCTTCCCAAAATTAACGAAATTTAGATTAAATCTCACGATACCTACGCAGCATTATTGCTCGTTATGCCACTTTCAGCCCGTATTAGGCTCAATGTGTAACCAGCCTAATTTCGTTTATTGAACGTAATTCCGAAGCTTTTTACTTCTAAGAATTGCCCGGTGGATAACTCGGTGAGTCTCTATCTTTATATAATAAGAGTAGAATGTATCTATATGAACTTTTCCTTTTAGTGTTTTATTTTTCATGAGACGTGGTTGGTTTTGTGAAAATTTTATCAGCAATATTTCTTTGACGCTAACACTTGTCTCAAAAGAATGGTAATTTTTCATCCTGGAATTCCTTTTTGCTAGTCTTTTTCTACTGAAGTATTTTCTTTAGAGTTATGACACAAGCAATATCGCAATTATATCAAGCACCATTCTCAACTCTATTTTTCAAAATTGCCGTGTTCATTTATCCAAACAAAATACGTTTGATTCAATTTACCTAATAATCTTAATATGTAACCCTGACTAACTCGTGAACATAAAGACAACACACTGTATGTAACGGTATGGTCCACGTGACTCATTGCATCAGACGACCGGCTGTGATTTATTTGTTAGCCGGTTCATACTCGTTGGATACTTCGTCGATTATACAGATATGAATATCGTATAGTGTAAAATGATATCTGCATCTGTAGTAAACTGATGTTCAATATCATTATAATCGATGAAAACATTAGATTTATTTCAAAACTTAAGTCAATTTTACAGGGCACGATAAATTCTTTTGGCAGAACATAAATATTTAGGAATTACAAGTGTAAGTATATCCTAATGGGGTAGACGACTAATTTTTATTTTAATGTCCGTCTGATAGATTATTTAAAAACATTAGACACGTATTTTTTATTTTCTCACAGAAACGAATAGTTTCGAAGATATATTGATTTGAAATGTCGCGTGACGTCACTTCTCAGTACATTTTATACTAAGGAATGACGTTTTAGCCCCCACTCCTAAACTTTGATTCATTTTATCTAAGTATTGTTTTATTATACGACAAAATAAAAAAATACGTGTCTAATATTTTTTCATTACCTAACTTACGGACTAATTATATTTTTAATTTTCATACCCTGTCATCATCCCCAATGGGGTGTTACATAAATACCTCAATTAGTTAGAATTTACATTACGAAGTCCAATCACTATTTAAATAAGTAATTAAATGCCTTCTCAGCAGTTTGTTCTAATAAAAGAAGGTAATTAAATGAGAAAAGTTAAACCCTTGAAACGGGCCAGTGGGACAAAACAGTTCTCATTTGTAATCAGTACTTGAACTAACAAAATGAACACAACTTTTATAGTTTTACTTTAATTGCGGGCACGAGGCGAGCATAACAAAGGCGAGGCGAGGCGAGGCGAACTGGTGACGTCTCTACAAAGGGACCTCATTACTGTCCTTTTTAAATAGATGTCCCTCATCAACATGTTTAATGTTCCCCGACCATAAGAGGGACAGACATGTCACTTTGTCCAAAAGACATTCTAGACGAGGTAGCACATAAAGCTGACGCACATCGTCAATATTGTTTAGTGCGTTATAAACTTTATTATGTTATATTACAGTTCAAAATCTATTGACATATGGATATTTTGATGTGCCTACCCTATATAGATGCCGCAGGAAATGTATCGGTATACCTACCACATAATATTATGACATGGTGTTTTGAGCTCTCTCTGTCGCTGTCACTGGTCTATATATTTACACAAATATGAACTCTGTGATGTAGAGGTGTAGCTTCGAAAATTCAACAAAACTGAGCTCCCTCACAAAATCATTTTGTGTCCACTCGCACGAATTTTGGCGCTACTATAACAAAATGAAGGCGAAGGTTTTTTTTATTACATCTAAATGTAGACAAACCCAGGGTCTTCGCGTCACGCCCATGTCAGACGAAACTGACAGACATGACTTCATGGAAAGACAATTTACATTAATGTCTCCCAAAGCAGTTATTTACATTGTGAAAATATTTAGGGTAGCAAGTCCAGTTAATCGGAATATTGTTGTTTTTCCAAGTGGGCGGCTTGGTACGCCCACTGGGGTATTATGATTCATAGAACAATTGTTTGGAATACTTAGAAGCTTTTTCTAATTGGTTAATTTATTTAGTGATAACGGGTTTTTGAAGGTTCGTGCTGTTAGTTGTTAGTCGAAGGTCCCGACTCCCAAGAGATGTTTTGTGACAAATACCTGATCTGACTCTCTTGTTATTTATTGACTTTATGTTTTGTACCGAAAGAAACAATTACAGCACAATTATTTTGACTGAAATGTTACTTAACGTTAATAGCTTTCATTTCTTTCTTATTTACTTAAAGGGTTTTCATTTTCTATCTTTACTTTGCTTGTGACAAAAGAAACTTCATTTTTATTTCGAAGTATCTTTCAAACATAATCCCATGTGCAGGATACAGATGTATGTAGTAGATATCGATTTAATAGAGGACTCAGTGGAGCGTAACATTCGCTTTGTAGGAAATCGGTGCATTGAGAAAATGTGAACACATTTCACAAAACTTACTTTATGTTATACCTTTTATTCCACGAAAGGGTAGCCAAAGCTGCACGTGTTATGTGTTCACAACCTTTTAGTGTACAACATATTATTACTTTTGAGTCCTATAATCACCTCCCCTTACCGAAAACGGGGCAATAACAAAAACAAAAAAAAAACTAATTTTAATCAAAGTCCCACTTCACCCGATCTGGGAATTGATCCCGAAACCCCTTATTCAGCAATTGAGTTTGCAACCACCCGACAAACGACATTTCAGTTAAAATTATTTCCAGGAACTTCAGTGCAATAACAACTCTGATACTTCTGAATACTGAACATGACCCAAAAACTAAAGGGCAGTTGAGCAAACTGTGAGCTTTAAAGCAAACTGCTCTTTTGTCTTTACATTCGACCGGGACGGGACGGGAACGGGAACGGGACGGGATCGACACTGTGACGTATTCATACAACTGTATCATTGAAATGTCAGCTCTGAAGCCTTTTGTTGTGCTTTTGAGCCCGCAGCAGCAACATTGATTCAAATTGTACAATCGGATTTTGATTTTACCAGCAGCGCCCATTCGAACCATTATGTCAGGGGGATTTATAATAAAGCCTGATATTAATCAGTATTGTTCAGTAGATATGTTTCTATGTATTTTTTCTTTGTGGAAGTTGTAACTGCGATCACCAACTCATCAGCCAAGCATGGTGATTATGGCAAATCCCTCTATTGTAAAAGAACACGTGTCTTAAACATAGATACATACATTACAAAGCAGAAAATCCTATATAACTATCTATAAACAAACACGCAAACAGTCTAAGTAGTACGGTTGCCAATTGCCACTAACATCACGTTTCTAATCCTCAGAGGGTTTAGCAGAGGTCGTTGTGCACATATTATTGTTGCGACTTACGACGCCATATTAAATCCCATGTGACCAGGGAAGATAGCTGTTTGCTGCTATTTATCGACACTCAGTGATGGCTTTTTAAACAGAAATACATTTAAAACAATGTTTATAGTTAATTTATTTTAATTGAAAATTATATGGGGCGATGATAAGGCTCGCTGTAAGATTAAAAAGCGAATTAATTTTATTAATCAGAGAATTTCTTCCTTGGAAAAAACTTTTCATCAGGTTTAAAAAGATGTTCACTTCATGTAAATTTATCTTGGCAACTAAAACCTTCACAATATATTGTAATGATTATCCGGAAATAACCAAGCAGTAACTGATAAAATATATATACCTTACAGTCAGAAAAACAGCGGCCATGTCTTAAATGCCAGCGCTTTACAGAGCCAAACACAGAGTTTTCTGTAAACAAATAAAAGCATACGGCATTGTCTCATGTACAGGGTGGTTTGTTTTCCAACTCACATTACAGCACACGACACACAGCGACATTCGTCTTTGTTACACTTCTACAAAACTTAAGCTTAAAAGTTTTACTACACCTGTAAATTTCACGCAATGTAATGTTCCTAGTCTGTTTAATGTTACCTAGTATTTGAGTACAGAAGTTATTAAGTTAATAGTTCGTAAAAACAAAAGTTAGTTTGTTGAAAGGTACACGCCTTGGGACAAGTACGCCAGGTTATAAGTTTCATGTACTCAAATAAATAATGTGTTCTTGAAACTTAAAGCACAAATGACTTACCTTTGACCTTCTTATAGAAGCTAAGATTTTATTTTTATTTATCTACCTTGTCTCATACATAATCTACATTAGACAATGTAAAGAATATCTTCCAGCCGACCCAATGAAGGTGATGGAATGGTCATACAAGCCAAGATTTACATAGTATTGCTATTTTGAACCTTATTCACGTAAATATTTAACAGCTGGATTGCGAATATTTTCAACACTAACAGGTTACGTAAGTGAATAGATATATATAAGGTGGATATTGGAGCAGACAGGCTAAATCTGCAAGTATTCCCTCGTTATTAACAAAGTTCGCGAGCACTCGAGAGATTCGACAACCTCTCACTCATCCATCTTTGAAGATTTGGTGAAAGAATATTTTTTTATTTCATAACAAGTTCAGGATTTATCGTCTGTTATTGGAGAATTTTTGAGACATTTTTGGTACAGATATTTTCATATTTCGTCCATGGTAAATTGCGTCATATGATTTCTTTTTGAAGAGGCTAGCTTCAATATTTGGTCACACAAAACATGTTATTGTTGTAACCTAAAACGAGTTTTCATATTTTCCAAACACAGTCTATTTCAATAAAATATCCGATATACTCCCAGCATTCAATCAACGTCAATTTCCTAGGAATGATGTGGGGACATCAATTTGTCACGACGTAACCTGTGTTTGGAGTGGGGACCGCAAAATATTGATGCCAAGCGGAACTCACTGGCTTTCAATGACCCGGTGCTGGCAGGATGCGGGCTTAAAGGTACCACGGGAACTGTACAATACGAACTATGCAGTTTTATTATAATGAACCATTATGCGAATCTTTTTGGAACTATGTAAGTGTAAGTTGTTGTTTCGTTTTGTGTTTTCACTTAAAGCTTAGCCTAGGTGCGTCAAAAAAGGACCATCAGAAAGTATTATAAATCACAGTTCCATACATTTGGACTAAAATCAGTCTGTCAGCATCTCATATAAACATATATTGATCTGATATCGCAAAAAGTCTATCTAGGGCATCTGGGACATAAGCCTTTCCGTTTGTCATTCCCGGTGTTCTAACGTCCAACTCACAAAAATAGGTCAAAGTCGTCCTAGCGGAAAGAAGTTTTTGGCCAAATTTATGTCTTTTGACCCTCTTTGTACTAAAAGCTGAAGGGATGAACAAAAGCCTTTTTACTTAATCTCTTTATTAGACAGGACAAACATTAGTAGGTAATGCTGTTATTATACGTGGAATCTAATGTTTCGTAGAACCTTTTATTTAAACTGTCAAACACCAAGCGACCTTTTATTCTTTAATTGTGTCTATAAAACCGGTACTCGACGAGTTAAATAGCTACCCTAAAGATCTTATTAATTGATCATATCCAAGTTAATTGTGGCACACAGTGGAATTATTGATTCTTAAAATGTTTAATTCTTTTCACACCTATTTCTAGTAAATATCTAATCATTGTAATAATTCTCTTTGCTCCGAAACATAACTTAATTCCACTGGACACTAAACGGCACCTAATAATGGCTGTGATTAGCCAATAATTAGTATTCTGGCTAAACGTAGCCTGTATATATTAATTACTATCACAGGTCACAGTAATGAAATGTAATGTGTAAACATCAAAATCAGTCAAAAAGGATTCTATCTCTTACTGATAGTAAGAGATAGAATCCTTTTTTGACTTGATTTTTTTTTATAATTGTATATTTCATACAAGTTGATAAGCGCAATTTGTTAGAAGTAGGCGTGTGGGCGGACGGCCGCGTCGCGTCGCCAGGGAATGGAAACTTGCGCTGATAATGTATATTGATGGGTCCCCAAGGATCGGTTGAATGCCTCCCTGCGATATATGAACTATCTAGACCTGCCCTAATGGATTGTTCTGATTTATGACACTAGACATTTTACAAAATGCGTTGCTAAGGGAAAATCTTTGGAACTATTAAATTGCGATCTATTTATTTTTACATGTACTTGTAGAAATAGAACAAAGACTGTGATAAAGTGAATTGTTTGACGATAATCAGATTCAAGTCTGCTGGATGGATCAGATAGTCGTAAAGCAAAAATATTTTCACGCTGTTTACATATCATTAACATTATAAAATTATGCTTAACTTAAACATAAACTGTTGCCTGTAGTTGACTGCAGTTTATCTAAACTTTGATATCCTGGAGCGAGTTGACGGGTTTCCCAACCTTCTGTGCTTGAGAGTACCAAGCCGAGAAACTTTCTCGAACCTGGCTGAAGGCAGCTGAAGCCTGTTTACTGGACAAACAGTTATTACCCTAATGATTTGCGTCATTGTACAAGTGACGCACAATGGCGATCTGATTTTGTTTTGCTAAGAACAGATACTAACCGCCAAGGGGCCGATCGTATCAAGTATCATAATTATAGGATCGATCAACAAACTTTCTAGGATCAGTTGTAGCTATCATGTAAGGTTCTTAATTGACTAATAGTGATTAATAATGGTCAGTCTAAATCGATTCTGAATCTGAAGAGCACCCTCTTCAGATTCAGAATCGATTTAGTAGGTCATCAATTTTCATATTGTATTTGTTGATTTAACTTAGCTCCTTTCTTGTGTACTTGACTACTTACTTAAATTTTGTTTATGGTATCAATCGGTTCTCAGTTTTTAAGCTTTGTTATGAAGCGATCCTTTCGTTCCTTTTTCAAAACCAGTATACCAGATAACTGTGAACCATTCAGTGTAGAGTCTAATTGACAGAACATGCGGCTTTTCAACATAATGAATGCTAAATAGAAAATTCCGATATTTACGTATCAACATTGCAAGATAAATAAGAATACAGTCAACTTTATGAAGAGGTCATTTACAAGAAATGTGAAGTTAGAGAGCAAATTGAACCTTTTGGTGAAATACTAAATGTGGTTTATTTACAAATGAAATATAGATAAGTAGAAGAAGATTCATAAATATTGTAACAGTCTAATTTGGCATCCAGAATATCTATCTATCCATATGGCCCCTATTGTGTACGGTTACAATTCGTTGTATTTCGTGGAACTTTGTCCTGGGAATACCAAATAAATAAGGATTGTGCCAATATTGCTTCTTTACGTTATTTTCTATGTATTTATCATTATGCTTAATTTGTTTCTTGGAAGCAACCCTATTATTTTGGTTTCAACTGAGTGTCTGTGTTTTTTCATTTTTAGATGTTTTGTTATTGTTATGTTGTTAGTGATTAATATTACATTTTTGTTTATTATATTTTGTTGTATTTTAAGTACTGTACCTACATGGTTGTCTATTAGAATAATTTTAGATTTATTAGCGTTTATGTAGAAAGAAATATTGTAGATACGAATCTTTCCCATCATAACAGATTTACGCAACATAATAATATTATCTTAAAAAATGTCCACACTCCGACACAAAAAACGTTAATTCTTCCCAAACTTCAGATACCAGGAACTTTATCATAATTCATCCTCCATTCATAGCATTCAGCTTCGTTCATCCCCATTCATGCCGGGTGCGATACGGTCTGTGTCGTCACAGCCGTGACGTCAGAGCGTGGGTGCCACTACCTACGCAGACTGCAGAGCAACCACTTTATATGCGATGCGGCAAGTTGAACTTTAAGTTTTAAAGTTTAGAGTACATAGTTGAGAGTGCTTGGGAGAAGTCACAGTAATAAGTCTGGAAACTAGAAGTACTAAAATCCACCCGAGTAAGTAGTTAGTACTGGGTTACAAAATATCTGAGTGTTCATAAGTGAGATAATCTTTTATGAGACCTCTAGTTAAGTATTTTGTACATTTAAAACTTTATGAAACACTACCAGTTTAACTCGAAAGATGCTAAAAATAATAAACTTTGGTTTTTCATGATACACAAGTAAGTATCCTATAAATAGATTCAAGTACCTACAAGCTCTTACACACCCATTTAACATTTCAGGTCATAAATTAAACATGCCTACTCACGTCAGCGTAGCTTTCAATTACGCTCGTTTAACATGTTAACCCTCCAGGGAAATTCTACCATAGTATAAAGAACACAGTAGGTTATCTAAGGCCGCCCGCCGAGTTATTAGCCTACTCTTGCGTTGATCCCCAGGGTTGTCACTTTTACTTTTAGTTAATATTTTCGAACAAGCAGCTTTTATGAAATGAAAAGCATATTATGATTAAATATTTTATCAATTTATAAATTTAGTAAAAATTAAAAGCTTATAAAAAGATTATTAACTTCTTAAAATAAACTTTAGCTCTATACATAGTATTCAGAAAGTAAATTTGGGAATACATTTATATGGAAAAATGCGACTCGGCTACGCTCTTAACCAATCAGATAAACTGTGAAATAAACAATACAATACCACATTTTCTTATAATATTTAAGTAGGTATAGTAGGTAATTACATTTCTGGTTGAGTAGGAACTATGAAGAATGATAAGAGTAAGAATAAGTAAGTAGGTATCTCATCATCAAGTACCTACAAATTATATTATGCTAGAAAAAGTGACTAGCTTACCTTTCCTGTTCAATAGGTACCTAATCTGAACAGAGACAGTTCTGGAATCGATTAATTATTAAGACACCCAAACACACAGCAATACGTTCTTCTACGAGTATCAGACATTTTTTATTTCATTGAACAGTGCCGAAAAGCCGTGAAGCGCGCGCGAACCTCGTACAGTGTCAGCCCTGCCTGGCGCACTGAGAAACGGGTCGAGATTTTGTTAAAGTGTGCGTGCGTCGACGCATAGATACTACGGCGCACACATATAAGCCGCGCGCGGAGCATTTGTATGAAGATAACCTACTTTGTTCTTTATACTATGATTCTACATTCAGCGTACATACATAGGTCTAAACGACCCCCAGTACATGTTCCAACAAGTTTAACCCTGTCCGTGCGACCTTGGCACTCTGGCACACTGCAGCACGTAATTGTTGCAAATGTCGCAATTTTGTACCATTCTGTATATCACCCCACCTCCTGTACATTGTCGCATGAAGGTCAATACTTGATGAAATGGTGTGAATAGAGAGAATCGTGACATTTGGTAGTAGCTTCAAATATTGATTAAAGCTTACATTGTAGGCTCTATGTTAATGAATTCAACAATAGAATATTTGATGATCACAATTCGACCACGTATGTAAAGCATGATGCCCGATCGGGAGCTGCGCATAACATAACGGGTGGCCGGGGCTCCGGCATCAAGCAGGAGGAGGAACGGGGTGGTTTTTAGTCAGTAAGAGCCTGACTCCCTCTCGCCTCACCCAAGACGGGGGAAGTCATTGAATGATTTTCCCCCGACAAAAAATCGTGAACAGCTGTGTAAGTTGAGCTCAAAATAAGTGAAAACTAATATTTTAAGATATGTTATTTTATAAGGATTAGGCCAGAGAAAATATTACTTTTATAAAGACGAAAGTATTATGTTTGCAGTCAGACTTGGACGTAGTTTAAATCATACGAATAGATTAAACTTAGACATAGCACAAGTAAGGTACAACTAGATTAATAAACCATGAGGTTACATGGCCACAGACAACATGTATTTAATTATTCCGAAGGACATTGTCAAGGTGCTAAAACCTGAAATACAGCACAAATACATAAACATTTCGTTCTGTGTCTAGGCTAGTGTCTAGATATATTGGGCAGTCTATCTTATTGCAGAAAAAACTCAAGGACGCTGAATAATTTGTAGACCTAACCAAATTGATTGGACCTCGCTCGGATCTATTTTGCGATATGTATTTGATTGGAAATGTTTGAAAGAAATGTGTGTTTCTATATAGGTGAAGATAGTAGGTAGTTTTATTTATAGTCCATTCATGTATTTAAACAACGATCGTTACCAGAGAGGTGGACTAGGCTCCTATTTTAAAGATTCAAAAGATTATCTTCAAGTATTGACATAATCTGTGTTATACAAGTGTCCATTTATTTTGGTGCCAAAAGTATAGGGTCGGCTTAATTGACAGACTGATGGACAGTTAGACAGGCTCCCAATATACTCTTTGCACGTGTACAGTAATCATACTATGTATGTATGTGTATAAGATATTCTTTTTGGTTTTAGGTAAATTGTATCAGACATATGTTAAAATCGTGAAGTTCCAATTACATATCAATTAGTGATCATGTCATTGACGACTTGATGACATTGCTCTGGTGGTTTTGGGGAATTACATGGATAAGATTTTCTCGGAACTGTTTTTAAATGTATGACGTTTGATGAAATGAAATCAATGCTGTCATCCTGTGTTATCACTGCAACTGAATCCGTACTGTGAATGATTTTTAATGTAGTTATCATTCAATTAAAACATATAGTTATGGATAATGGCGCTACTGATTACAACAGCACATGGTCATAGTATTGTATCAGGACGGGAGAGGACAGGTGGAAAATATTTACGCCATTGGCCTTACCTATTTCTTTAGTAGGTAACCTTTTACTTAAAATAAAGTATCTTTTCTCTAACTAGAACACTTTTGTCAAACTGTCAGTTCAAGAGATAAAACGCGTAAAATGACATCTAGTCCTTTGAAAATTGTTTGAAATTTTCGCTATTCAAAGTAGTCTTACAGTGAAGTAGGGAGCTTACCTCGGCTCCCATTTAATTCACCTGTTTCTCCCAGTCTTTGTCCATCAACTGTCGGATCTACAGGGAAATATTTGGGGAGACTTAGAATACAATGAGTGCCACATAGGCTCGGAATGGCTTTAAAATAAAGCTTTGTACCCAGCGCTTTGTTTTAAGCCTTTTGTGGTGTATTCATTATATTGATATAGTTCTTACACGTGTATGGATGCCCGTATAATTATAATGCTTCTCCAATCTGTCATTTTGAATTGTACTACAAAGAAAAATAAAGTTGAAAATGTATGTATTAAGCAAATATCACACTGAAATGAATACTTATTAACAGCTGTGTTGTCATTGAGATTTTGTGTTAAAAATCGATCTGTAGATATTTATACCGGTGTCTGCAGTGCTGATCTAGGTTAAATTTGGACAAGACGATACTTGCGTTTTGTCAAAAGTATTATGCTCACGTGGTCTTGCCGAAGTTAGACCCCTGATTGCCCAAGGGGAACATTTTTCAGATTTTGACATCTTACCGTTACGTTATTTCAATATGTTAACACAGTAGTTAAGGTCTGAAAGTCATGAAATATGTTTATGAAAAATATTGTATTGGACATTGAGATTTAGGTTGTTATTGGCAAAATAAATCGATTTTTATTGGCATGGGTACCACCGTTACTTAATGCAAAAATATGATTACATCGTGAACGGCTCAAAATGTCGCCTATTTATAGAATTCATTAAAAACTTTTACAATTTACCAAAGTTGTATTATAAAAGGTACCTCATGTACTTCAAAGGTCACGATATAAAAGGTGAACATCATTGTTAAGGTAAATAATTCTATTTTCATCAAATCTATCTGTCTGACCCGACGGTAAATAAGTAAATAATAAGTTTCCAAAATAACATATTTTGTTTAGCTGTTTATATTTCGTCTGAATTTTCATTAATTAATATGTAACACTATACTCTAGAGGTATTTATTTCTAGAAATACAATACAAGACACCCACACAGCGGTATTCATTTAAATTTTTACGGATTCATTGTTAATATTGTTTCCGTGTATAGCACAAGCTAAAATTCATGGAACTCTTAAAGTTAATTGTAGAGTAGAATTCGTATACATTTATCAGTATTTACAGAATTAGAAGGTTGTTTTTTTAATTAATTTAGTTATTTGGTTCTTGGACTTGATAAAGGGCATCAAGAGATTCTCATAGAACTTAAGTAAGAAGTAACATTCTCGTACAACTTACTGTTCGCAAACTTCCATCGAAAGGTTATAATAATTACAAATAATAATAAATTAAATTTCATAAACGGTTATTCCACGAAGGAGACGTAAATAAAAGTTAAATCCTTACCAGCTACTTAACCCGGACCTATGTAGTCATAATGTCCCAAACCTTTCTTGTTGGCAAATTCTAGAATTTTCCATCAGATACCTATTACTCGAGTTTCTATTCGATTATTAGTAGAGTTGCTTTCTTCAAAGCCTTACCATAAATCTTTTACTTCCAGACCAATACACCCTGGACAGCGACTACATCAAGCGGTACCTGGGCGAGCTCAGCCCCATGCAGGAGTCCCGTCTGCTGCAGCTCCGCAAGTGGATCGCTGATCTGCAGAAAGGCAAGGTAAGCAGTACAATGAGTTAACTTAGGTTCAGATGTTGATGAATTTGTTATTTTAACGTTAAGAGCTATGCACCTTTTTATTCAACGGAGCAAAAATGTCAAAGCTGTATTTTTATGTGACAATTTCATACCATATCAAGCAAATCATTGAGAAGTTGAGCGTTCCAGCACTTAACTGAAGTGTGGCGAAGGATACGCCTCCTATTAAATAAGATTAGATAATTACATTATAATTGAATAAGTTATGTGTACAAGAAGTGCTTGCGGATCTTAATAGATAGTGCTCTATAGTTTCTTATTTTATGCTTTCAATTAAGTACCTATTTTAATTTAAAAAAAAATAAGAATTTTCAATTGAAACATTTTCTTGTATTGTAGCTTACTCATTATAACAAACCGCGTAGCTACCAGAAGTCGAAACAAAAAGACAAAATTTAACTCGACCAACGTATGTCACATACTTCGAATGTATTAAAAACATGTGCACAGCGCCGTGGCACTGGAATTTATAGTCAGCTTCGAAACAGTCGAGCGAATTTCGGGCATTCCACACGTAGCGTAGTGGAAGCGATAAATTGTAAACTCAAGCAATCTACCCCGCATGCGGAATAAATTGGGGGAAGGGGGGACATGTGACTAGCTGATGGTAACTGTTTGTTCTTCCTACAGTGTGTAGCGTACTACATAACTTTTAAATTAGAAGGTAACCATTATGTGCCTGTTTTGATATAAGATTAGATTAGACAATTCGGAAGTAGCGAGCTCGGTTAACAGAGACGCTGCTGAGAATATCAAATTGACAATTCACATATTTTTTCTGCTCACGTATAAAGTAACACCGAAAGTCTCATTACAGCTTGGAAAGAACCGAAGATTCGAGAGTTCCGAGCAATAGATCTAAATCTCATTCTGATAATAATTTTGAAGAATAACAGAATTGTAACCAGTATCCAAAAACGTTGGATTTTTGAATATACATACATACACTTCTTTCTCTTCTATAACACCGTTCTTTATTCTCCTTAATCAGGTGCCGAGCGACACCACATTGCTGCGCTTCCTGCGCGCCCGTGACTTCAATGTAGAGAAAGCAAGAGAGATGCTCTCGCAGTCGCTGCTGTGGCGCAAGAAGCACCAGGTCGACCGCATCCTCTCCGAGTACGAGACCCCTGACGTTGTGAAGCAGTACTTCCCTGGGGGCTGGCATCATCATGACAAGGGTAAGAGGACGATAAAGAATTCCAAATTGACTAAAAATCGCGGGGTCCTCACGTGAAAATACTGAGAAAAGCTCTACTAGTTTCGAACCACAGAGGGGTTCTTCCTCGTGAGCAGCGTGTGCGCTTGCGTCGGTGCAGTTACTCGCGCTGCAAGCCCAAATGTTATTATAAAAACACAGTTTAATACCAAATGGAAAATGTGAAATAGTTTAGTACATTAGATCTAATCTAGTTCTCAAAAAAGCGGGTTAGGTTTTCAATAATAATGATGATGACACAAAAAATAATGAATTATTAATCAGTCAAGCTTCCAATACTTCGTAAGGTTTTCGGATCTCAGTTGTGAATTTTTTTTCTTCGGAAACCTTTGGCGGTATTATTTGAAGCGTGGTTAATGTGTAATTATGTGTTTCAGACGGACGTCCGCTGTACATTCTGAGACTGGGTCAGATGGACGTGAAGGGACTGCTCAAGTCCATCGGAGAAGACGGCCTCTTGAAGCTGGTGAGATTCCTATTTAGGGTTTATTAGTATTTACTGGAGAAACCAAGATACAAAATTGTAATTTAACTTTTTCACGAAACCCCTAGGTAATTTTATTTTTTTAATCTGCCTCATTTAACGCATTCACTGCCCAGTGGATTTTCTCCAGTGCCCGAATTATAAGACAGTACAGTACGGGGCACCTACAGTGCCCCGCACGCACTATTGCGTTCAATGTTTGCCCTTTTCGTGTGCCGGAAACTCATATACGCGTTCTTACGGCTCCCACCGTGTGCCCGAAACTCATATATGCGTCCGTTCGACTCTCGGCGAGTGCCCGTGACGCGTCTGTGCGTTTGTTATATACTTACGAAAATACGATAGAATATTATGTATCTGTAGATAAAAGTTAGGGTCATGACACACTGTAATGGAATTTATAATCCATAAGATTATTTATTTTATGTAGTGAAATTGAAAAATTTATCTAAATATTTATATTTACTAAGGATGAACGTAATAATTCTATAGTTGGTAAGTAGGTTTATATTTAGAACATTGTTGTATTTTAACCGACTTAAAAAAAATGAGGTTCTCAGTTTGACCTGTATGTTTGTTTGTACGCGATTATCTCGCGATTGGTTGAACCGATTTTGATGCGGTTTTCAGAAAAACTTCTGTTACATTTAGGGGATGGGTTTAGTATACTAATTAACCTACTTCAAAAACAGGAGGTTGATGTTGGATTTTTAAACGTATGTCACGACGCGATGCCAGTATATATAAATTATAGTCTTTCACCATAGATATTTAGTAAGGTACTTATTATCTCGTATAGGTTTATCCTAAAACATTTCGATAGTTGGCTATAGCGCCTGGTGGATATGGTATTTAAAATCTTCAAAGGCACCGCCGTGCATTGTATTGCCGTTATCAGCAAACTAATGTGATTCTATTGTGCGTATGTAGATAAGAGTCATATGAAATATTAGGTTTCTTGGAAAAACAATTAGGTATCTAGGTAGATTTTGGCTTTAGCTCTCGTGGTATTTAAAATCTTCTAAGGCACCGCCGTGCATTGTATTGCCGTTATCAGCAAACTAATGTGATTCTATTGTGCGTATATGTGTTATGTGAAATTTTAGGTTTCTTGGAAAAAAAAGAGATGATCGAGATAACATTGAAAAAAAATACCACCAAAGGTGATCGTAGTCTTACGTGGATATTTCTTTTTTCAATTGTTCTAAGTATATTTATATTTCGAAACGGCTGAACAAAATTATTGATTATTGCATTGGTAGTAGTAGAATAAGTTTTTTTATAATTCGTACAAAGTGTGTAATGACCTTTATCAAAGAAATCAGATAAGGAAGTACATATGTGTAAATATGGGTTTCGAAACAATAGACCCTCGGACGCGTCGACGGGCAGCAGGTAAAAAAAGGGTCGACGCATATTTGAGTCCCGGGCACATAGCGTCGTGTCACAAAACGCACAGACGCGTCATGGGCACTGAATGCGTTAATATGAGGTTGCAAATTAAAAAGTCCTGGTATTGTATATTTTAAAGACTATTGTCTTCGTTCTACTTCTCAAGAGAAAGATTTAAAAAATGTTCTAAATTGTCATTTGCAGACACTTCACGTATGCGAGGAAGGTCTGAAGCTTCTGGAAGAGGCGACGAACACGAGCGAGCACGCGGTGCAGTCGTGGTGCCTGCTGGTGGACCTGGACGGGCTCAACATGCGCCACCTGTGGCGGCCCGGCGTGCGCGCCCTGCTGCGCATCATCCAGATCGTGGAGGCCAACTACCCGGAGACCATGGGCCGCGTGCTCATCGTGCGCGCGCCCAGGGTCTTCCCGATATTGTGGACTATTGTCAGCACGTTTATTGGTGAGACATATTTTTGTAATATACGCTTGTCTTGTAATACGTATATTTCGGAAATCATCATACGATTTTATTGTCAATATGATACATTTATTTCTATAACAGGCATTTTCAATTGGTAATATAGCTTACAATGAGGCTAGAACGAGGTCAAACGCCTCGCTATCAATGGTGAAAAAAAAATATTAATACATTTTTCTGTCTCAATTTTTGAAATCTTTCTTGCTTACTGCTATAGAAAACATAGCATGTGTTAAACAGACTAAAATTTACAATCATACAGCTACCAGTCTTATTACTATGTATCTCGAAGAAAAAAGACTTATAGTTTTAATTGTTCGTTGTAGACGAGAACACCCGCAGTAAGTTCTTGTTCTATGGCGGCAAGGACTACCTCCAACCTGGCGGCCTGCTCGACTACATACCCAAGGAGCTCATCCCTGACTTCCTGGGGGGACCCTGCAAGGTAAGCGATAACGTCACATCCCTAGCCATTTACGATTAATACATTACTAATTGATGACGCAAAGATGATCATTTTTCCAGGTACAATACTTTCCTAACGGTTAGAAATACCGTTAAAAGCAAATAATATTCCAAATTCAAGTAACTGGTTATGTAATCTTTTTGGATTTCTAAACAAGGATTGCAACGAATGATAGACTCTAATACCCAAATACTCCTGTACAGAGTACTTACTAATTCTATGTAGCATATTCTGGCCAAAGTATGGACCTGCTACAAGCATTAAATTATTACAAGAGGAAGGCAGAACAACAACTGTACTATTTTAATATATTTTAATTGTATATTATTTGCTTCCCGCTGCAGTCGGACATAGTAAACGCAGCGTTAAACGTGCCGCACCAGTATTTCGACTCAGTACGCGATAAGTACCGCGCCCGGCCTCCGGTATCCGAGGGACAATACTTACTAAATACTACCTGAATCATTAGGACATTGCTAGGATTATATTAGCTACTTATAAGCTAAACAAAAACATACTTTTCATAGCACAATATATCTAACTTCATTTTCATTTTATATAAAAATCCTTTTTTCTTATAATTATGTTGAAATGTGATTTGTGATTAAAACCGTAATCAAGTGATGAGACTTCAGTAATAAACTATATTTTGATAAACTATATCATATCATATCATCATCACTCAGCGGAAATAAATTTGTGTTTGACAAAAATCTACCTCTATATTGACTTAAAAACCAAATTCAATGCCACTTCATCAACATCTAAACCTGTAGTAGTTACCTAATACAATTCTCTCATCATCATAGCCCCCTACTACCCCGGATGCCGAGGCCAGGCCTCAGTCAGTGTATGCCATGGTGCTAGTCCTCCGTCGTCACTCTGTGGTCCTCGGTCCTCAGTGTACACGCACACTCCACGCGGCACCACCATCAGCTCAGTTGGTCTTCAGTACACTCTCTGTTGCCATTGTATTGTCAAATGTATTCGTATTACTTAAATATGCTATTTGGTTTAGGCTAGTTTAGGTTATTGGTTGAAGGTTATTTTGTGTCTGTCGCATCGACAATACTTATACAAAATCTATTAAAGGTGATAAATGAGTTAGGTATAAAGCTGCCTATAACTTATAACGCAATTTGCGTTTAAAGGCAATTTATTGGTGCATAATTTTGATGTACTTATTAGAAATTATTTATTCGTTGTCATAATTCAATATCAAGACCATTTGTATTCGAAAACTAATAATCAACGTCATAGAAATTTCTTGTGTCTTCATTACGTCTATAGTAGCTCAACCACTTTGTGGAGTCAGCTTGATACACGGATAAGTCTGTCACTCCATGTCTACCACGTATCACCTAGCGTCACTAGGCTAGACTCACTACAATACATTATTTAGGACTATCAGTAGTAACGTAATGATAGGGATGATGACTTAGAATATTTTGTTTGTTTTATTAAATAGGTACAGCACTTTATCATAATGTTCCCGTAATATAAATTTATAAAGTAATTTTGAGAGACAATATGAGAAACTAATAGTAACCACTTATTGCATAGACATACAAAATTATAATATTATTACGCCACACCAAGTGTGACATCTTATACCAATTTGTGACCCCCTTGTATGTTTACTTACAATTTACCTTATCTTACATTTTATTTATACTTTGGCGTGCAGAAAGATGTAATGTTTATATCCATTTTCAGAGAATACTAGACGAGATCTTTGCACTAAAATCTATTCAACAGATTATGCTCAAAAGCGTAACATCAAACATACCACAATTTTTAGTTTAATTTTAATTTTATTATAACTACTGAAAACAACATTATATGTTGTAAAATTATATTTTGTTTTTATCAGTCATCATCTCTCATTAAACCAGTGTTACTACTGACAGTCTAAAACAAATAACCTACTTCATTACCACCAATATAACCAGTGTTTGTGTCCTCAGAGCTTCGTGCACGAGGGAGGGCTGGTGCCGAAGAGTTTGTACGTGAGCGGCGCATTCACGGAGCGGGAGGGAGACCCTCTCAGTGAGGACAGCATCTACCGATCTGTTAGCTTGGGAAAAGGACAGGTATGTTTTTATATAATAGGATTTAGTTTATGATTTTATTGATTGATGTTTGACTACTTGCATATATTATGTTCTGAATAATCTGTCTACTGGTAGATTTAAATCTAAATATACCAGATTGCTCAATAGCAAGATACAATTATCTTTATATGTTCAGCAGTTTTGTAGAGATTAACGAACAAACATTTTTACAAAAGAAAAGCTTGTAGTTCAGCTAGATTATTTTAAAGTGTTTCAAAAAGATGGCAAAACAAATTATTAGCAGCTCTTTTTGTGGAATTGGGCAACAAACTAAAAGAATCATATGGTAAGCAGTCTAACAAGTGCGTAACTGGCTGTTTGGGGATTGGGGTTTGAAGAGATGGGTATTCAATTATTATAAAGCTATTCAATGACTTTTCAACATCTATCTCATTCCTTCCTGTAGGTCCATGAAGTAATAGTACCAAACCGCGACCCTCAAAGCGTGCTGACGTGGGACTTCGACGTGTTGCGACATGACATCGCCTTCACCGTCTACCGCAGCGACCACGAGCTCTGCCACCCACCCGCTGATACTACAGGTATGGGGTCGAGTCTGGACTTTCCAGGTTTTTGGAGAAATACCTTTTAAGGTTGGGGTGTGAAAAACAGGATTTTGAAATTCTTAGCAAAAAATGTTATATCACTTCGATGGTCGATAGATTACAAGTGCGGGTTTGATTCCCATATTTGGCAAAGTATTACTAAGTTGGTCGGTTTTTCAAAAATATCTGGGTAAATAGTTCGAAGTTTCTATTGATGTTTTATAATTGACACGCGTAGGTGTTAGCTAGAATGATGGATGTTTTGTGCAGGTAAATCTTAATTGACTAGCGAGTTACAGTGGATGTTAATGACTTCGGTCTGGGTTTATCTATACTTCTGGTCTCAATCTCAATACGAAAAGAAAATACCGTTTGAAACATTCTAATGTCTTTTATTCAAAGTGGTTTCATTTCAGACTGCATTGTATGTACTTAAATACATTTTGATGTTTTATTTATAAATCACAATATTTTGTCACCACAAAAACACTCGATCATATGTTTTTAAGCACCTTACTTCACTTTTAACCTCCACTTTTACACCCATCCAATTTATCATTTTATTTTTTATTTATTTTTCTTTATTTCTGCTTCTTATGATTTCGTTTATGTTGCCCATAACACCAGCTATTGATTACAGCGCTGTGTGTAGGTGGGGGGGACGAGGCCAAGTCGGTGCTCGACCAGAAGGGGTGGCGCGAGGGGGAACACTTCCACAGGGTGGAGCCTACACTCGTCTGTCATGATGGGGAGAGCATACAGGTAGGGAGATACTCAACGATGATACATTATAGGTTATTTGATAAGTAAAATAGCTAATTTTCTTTATTTAAAATCGTATTATCATGAAATGCCAACTTACTGCTAATACTATACTGATACTGATGAATTGACAATGCTATGTACGCCATTATGGTCACATGCATCAGATCATTATTTTGTTACTTTTGTGTAATTGAAATCTGTTTGTGATGTGGCAGTACTCCTACGAATAAATAAATACTGTTATTATATTAATATTACTGCAATCTTGCTGTATTTTTATTACTTGTCTAGTAAGAAAGCGTCTGAAGACTGGGCACATTTTGAAGGCAATCTGCTATTGTTATGGAAGGGGTATCGACCACCTCGATCGATTTTTATCAAATTTTTTTGTGAAAATAAGGTTGAAAATGACTAAAAGTCGTATGAAATTACGGGACATACTTTTTTACTTTAGGCCTTAAACTTACTGTTAGTTTAGTCAGTATATAACGTTACGGTGCCCCCCGCAGGGCTCGCACGTGATGCTGGAGGTGGGCAGCTACGTGCTGCAGTGGCGCTGCGACGTGCTGGACTGCACGCACCGCGCCGCGCAGCTCATGTACTTCCACGAGACGCTCACCTCGCACCACTACAAGTATGTACTCTATTTCTTTATAATAACTATCGTGAGACATACTAAATTAACTAATAATCGCGGGTTACTCACGTGAATATACAGAGAAAAGCTCTACTAGTTTCGAACCACAGAGGGGTTCCTCCTCATCAGCAGCGTGCGCGGTCGCGGCGATGTAGTAGAGCGTAGTGAGTAGTAGAGCTTTTGTCAGTATATTTACGTGAGTAACCCGTGATTTTAGTTAATTTATGTACTCTATTGTTTGCGGTATAAAGTTCTATATCTATTGGTAACTTGTAAGCATGTTTTAGAATGGTTTCTGAACTTTACTGTCTTAAAAATAAAGTTGAAAATTTCTTAATGATATGTAAACTACCCCGGCTTAATGTAAACAGTGACTGTAGTGTCGATGCTCTGTAACCCATGATATGATTTTAATCAACTAATAATTAATTTGACGCTTCTCATTTGATAAATACATAAGTATTTAAAGTGTGATCTTAGTCAATATTAGCCAGTTATTAGACGTTGTCTCACGTTATGTTTCATCATCATCAACAGCCTATAAATGCCCACTGCTGAGCAAAGCCTCTTCTCACACGGAGAAGGTTAGAGCATTAATCACCACGCTTGCTCAATGCGGGTTGGCGATTTCAAACTTATAATTAGAAATTATAAGCCCAGGTTTCCTCACGATGTTTTTCCTTCACCGTTTGTCAGTGGTGTCTAAATAATGTTAGAAAGTACATATAACTCGGAAAAAGTCACATTGGTACTTGCCGTTGGTAGGTTTCGAACCCGCACCCTCATGCATGAGAAGCAGGCGTCTTAAACCTCCACGTTATGTTTAGTGCAGTATTATAGATTCACCATCATACCCTCAAATCTTGGTTTACTTACCATCACCAAGCTCTTATTTTTTGTTAGTACCACATTGTAATCCCCGGTATTGCCCCCAGGGGTTCGATGTCCAGCCTTCAATCTGGTACGAGTGGGTTCTCGTGCCTCAGTGGCAAGTCAGTGAGCAGCAGCTGTCCGTCCCGGTGATGTGAGCTTCCATTCCCGGGCGTGGCACCCCCCGCCCCACCACTCACCTGAGCTAGCTGGCAGAAATGGAGAAACTGGCGAAAATGACTCTTAAAGTGGCGAACTAAAAACATTGCAGGTGAATTGATCGTTCCCAACTAGATGGTAGACTAGTTACATGTTACATTATATTAGTTCAAATAATAATTATTCGTATAATTATAGCTGTCGGATTTGATATAGTTATGTGAATTCTTAGTTCGTAAGATTGTGAGGAATAAAATACGATGTGAATTATTAAATATTTTATTGTAAGACAAATGCATAACTTGCAGGCTTTGTGTCCTGTTTATCATTGATGATACTTCATGCGCAGGAGTTGATAGAATGGCTCTTGTGCTTTTGATCACGGCTTCGATTCCCACGTGGAGCGTGGTATTATGTTTTCTGGTCTGTTGACGTTTTTGTGTGGCACGCATAAATGACGTATGAAATAATTATAAGATCTCATACATAAATGAGTTTACATAGGAGCATGGTTGAGACGGAGCGATTTTCAAAAATACGAATATAAAGTTGTGATATCGTTTTAATTTAGAAATAATAATTATTTGTGCGTACTATGTAGTGTTGGACAAGTATACTATTGTAGTAGAAATACAGTAATAATATAATACTTGAATTTTTAACTACAAATAAATCGCTCCGTCTGCTTGTAGCAAATCTAACTCTTATATAATATCCTTCACTATCGTAGCCATAAAAAATTACTCAAACTTTACCGCCAAACAGATTTCAATCTTATAATATTGTGAATAAAGTCTATTTTTCAATAAATAGCTAAATATATGAATAAATTGTATGTATTTAATCGGTCGTATGTAACGCATGTTTATGTACTAACAGAATATAAGTACTTGTGGAATTGAACGTACTAAGTTATATACTTAGAAAATATAAATTATAACACGTTCAATCTAAAAACATCTTTATTGTACACGTTTGAAAGTTCAATTTCGAATAGCATGATATGAAAATAGCGATCGGTTGCTAATTTTTTCATGCTATCACTTTCATTCTAATTGCGTCCTTATTAATATGGATTAAAGTTTAATTTGGATTGGCATGTGTCATTGATTCACAAAATTTTCGGTATGTAGCCTTAGAGCTATACATAAGCATGCGTCATCTACATTAGCTACAGAAATGTGCTAAAATTATAAATATTTATAGCCAAATTATATGCTCAGAGTTATAATATATAAGATAAAACTAAAAGATAAACGATTGGGTACAAAATTGTGTAAGGAAAGTAACGCTTAGTCCAGGAGCCAAGGACGAAGTGTCAAATATTGTCATAGGACTATAATAAATGTATTTATTTGATTCCATTCCGTTATAGCTGGTATAAAATTGAACAAAATAGGCAAAAATGTATTTTTATACAGATCTTGTTTAAAGTGTTGTTGAAATCTTTTAACGTGAGCTCCTGGTCTAAGCTAGCACTTGTGTCATTTAGCGATATAAAGATCACAAATTAATAACAAATATTAGAATAATTCATAAAGTCGGTAAAAAATAACAACAATACTTGTACCTCTACTTACATCATTACAGGTTTAATGTTATGTAATACCTCGGGCCTTCATGGGGTCGTGGGTTTGAGTCCCGAGTTCAGTTTGTATCGCTAAATGGGCCGTGCTGTATATTTACGTGATGCGTAAGGATTGTAACTCAATATTTGAGAATGTTCCGTATTTGTAGCAGAAAGCACATATTTTCCGTACATTGTTATTGTATGTATGTAAAGCTATATTAAAATATATTTAACATATATCTCACTTGTATGAAAAATCTATAAAAACTAGTACATCTGCCTACCCCATTACGAGAAAAGGCAAGTTGTATAAAGTGTTTAAATAAAATCGAACATGGGACTTAGCGGTTATTAAAATAGCGTTATCCGCTTTGGAAAATAGGTCGAGTGTTATAGACAAGCGAAATACAACCTTTCGTGTATGTAGATAGGGTAAAGATTAGTAATGCACCCGTAAGTATGTTATTAGGGTAAAAAGCTGAAATGCGTTCTAGGGAATTGAGAAAGGACTTATTATTATGCTGACATTAAGTCAGCTTTAGACAATTATTATGGTTTCTTAATTAAATGCTTAATTAAAACTAGTTTATTGACTTGATCATGTTCAGCATGATAGATATAACTAGGTTCGATATCTCGGACAGGTCAAGATATTTAAAAATATCAGTAATAAGGTGAGTTATGCCCGATGTTGGGCGATATACTCGCCTCTTGACTCCAGGGAGATCGTTGATAATTGACTAAAACTAAATAAATACTGCTTGGTACATGTAAAATGTATTTATGCAAACATGTTACCAAAAAATATGAGAAGATCCTTATATGGGGCAACACTTCAACAGCCTATAAATGCCCACTGCTGAGCCAAGCGTCTTCTCATACAGAGAAGGTTTGAGCATTAATCTCAACGCTTGCTCAATGCGGGTTGGCGATTTCAAACTTATAATTAGAAACTATAAACTATGTTTCCTCACGATGTTTTCCTTCACCGTTTGTCAGTGGCATCTGAATAACCTTAGAAAATACATGCTAGAATAATAATAATAAACAAAATTTTCTCATCACTTCCCACTTATTTGATAAAAACTAACTATTACTTAATAAAATGTCTACACAGTAATAAAATTTATATGAAAATACTTATCAAACGACCCTCACGACGCATAACGAACCTTACACCATTGATACACGGTTCATATTGAATTAACAACAAGTAATTATCGTTGAAATCAATTATTTTTCAATTAATGTTAGGAGAATTGGTATCTGATTGCGGCCGCGGCCGGTAGATGGCGTAGTAGGTACTATGTAATTAAAATACAAGGTTTTAATGAAAATGCTCTGTAAATGTTGGTTGGACATAATAATATATAATTTTTGGAAGTTAAAAGACGATAATATGTATTTTACATAAAAAATTTCTATGAAAAATATTTATTAATTTTGTTTTAGCCAAGTGCTGAAATAAATTTTGGTCAGTTTCATTCTTGTATTAGTACAGTAATCTGTCAAGTTTATTTATAGGATTTTCGACTTTATGCCAATATAATAAAATTGAAGATATAATGGAGACAGAAAAGGGTAGGTGACCTCCTAGCCACCGTACGTCGGACGCGGTATGCTTACAAAATTACATTTGTTTTAGACAAATTACTTGTTAATTTACACACAATATTTAATGTATTGATTACAATACCTTGAGAAACACATTCAATGTTATTCTAACTATGAAATTATGTAATTAACATGGAAATGAAAACATAATAGAAAAAATTACATCTCAATATATGAAACTTCTTTCTTTTAAGTTGGTTAAAACTCATTGTTAATTGTAATAGTTAATTTTTGTTTCCTTAATTATAACTAGTTAGAGATATTTTGTAGACATAGTGATAAAGGTTATCTACTACAGATACAGCCAAGTTTAAACCTTATGACAATACCATAGAATTCAAATTTCAATGGCATACTACATAATACAAAATCTTCTATCTACTACTAATATAAATAACAAATAAATAATAGAAGAAAAGTTTATTTTTATAACTGACGCAAACAAAAATGAGCTTTAATACAATGTAAATACGATGCATATCCGCTTCAGCTAGATATTTTGTGGAATTGAGAAAAATGCAGTTTATTTTGATACGAAATGTAAATAATACTATTAATGCACACTGGCTTCACTCGATAATAGTTTAATAAACTAAGTTTCTTAATTACACGCAATCAGTGCAAATGCAATCGCATCAAAACTGGTCAAGTAGTTTAGCTATATGCAACACACACACAACTTTTTTTATTGCTTTATTGAGATTTTGTACAGGGATGTTTGTATTTATTTTTATTGTGATTTTATGCACAACAATAGATGATCTGATTTTTCTTACTTTTATTACTCTTTTTTTTGTAAGTAATTTTTGTTTATAATGTTTTCTCTGCTAAATGTGTTAGTACATTAGTGTTATACATATTTTAATTAAATCAATGTTATTAATAAGTTCAAACAGGGCTGGGAAGTCTCGACTTTAGTAACGACAGAAATCAGTTGTTTAGTAAGATATTTCAGTAATAGATTTTCGACTCTATTATAAAAGGATAAGATTGAAAATACTTTAAATAAAGGAATTCAACACTTATCGATTGAATTTTGTCGCTATCAAAGTTGATACTTACCAACCCAGTAGGGAATGAAATGAGTGAACTATAATTAATTAAAAAATATAAAATCATTAGTTGACTAATAACTATTAGTTGTGTGACATCGTATCGAAATGTTTTAGTGTAATATTTGTAGCATAATTACGATTATTTCTTAATTTCTAAATAATCGAATTCTGTAGTGTTGTGAATGAACAATTTAGTTTTTTAGTTTGTAAGTTACAAAATGTTAAAGAAAATAATAATTAAAATAAGCGAAGATCCTATCGAGGTGTTATTTATTTAAGAATATCAGTTTAAGAACAATAAAGTTTAATGTTAGTAGAATTTATTGAATTATTGAAATAAAAACCTTGCAAACATTATATTGGAATGTCGTTTTATTGTAAAGAACACTTTTCAATTGGATAACGGTTGACAGTATGTAAGGTATTTTTTACACCATCATTATATTTCTCTAGGAATAGTGTAAGAGAGTATTACTTCTTTTTTCTTTCTAACAATTTGGTTTTTAAAAGGATGTCGATGGGGTTACAGTTTCGTAGTTGCTCTTCGCACATGAAACTACAATTTGGAATAAGCAGGTAATAACTTCACTGGTAGTTTTTTTTACTAAGTTTCCAGTTTAGAATATGAATGAATAAAAAAAAATGCTTTGTGTATGAGTTTGATTACCGGGGGCTAGTTTCGAGACACAGAACCAGTAGGCTACGCGTCACGCGACATCGCTGCCACCGTACACGCTGCTCATGAGGAAGAACCCCTCAGTGGTTCGAAACTAGTAGAGCTTTTCTCAGTATGTATTCACGTGAGTAACCCGCGATTTTTAGTTAATTTAGTATGTCTCGCCATTATAATAACTATAAAAACGAAAGAAATACTTATAATAATTTCGCAATATCCTAGCACATGCAGCAACATAATAATATAGAAAGTAATAAAACCCGAAAGCTTGTTATCACGAGTTGCCCAACGGCTGCGATATAAAAATACATCTACCAGTAAATCTGTGTACGATAACAATACTTTATGGGCTGCTAATAAAATTGTACTTAATAACATAACCTTCAATATTTAATTTTGTTACAGTACGCTTTTTATAGTGTTTCTTCTTATTTTTTACCCTTTTTTAAGGGGGGATCCAATGACATCTCTAGTCTTGGGTGTGGCGAGAGCGAGTGTGAGACCTTAATTGACTAAATAACACGTTATTTTTGACCCTGAGGTGGAAATTCTGTGCACCTTAACTTGGATACGACGAGGTGGACTGTCAGACTTAGTACAAATTTACAATTAGAAATTATGACTACCTCGTTGGCCGAGTGGTCGCAAGTGCGACTGCCGGGCAAAGGGTCTCGGGTTCAATTCCCGGGCCAGGCAAAGTATTACTGAGTTTTAAAAAAAAATCTCAGTAGTAGCATGAAGTCTGGAAATGTGCTCGGTACATGGCAATAGGCTCACCCCCTATTACATGGTACATAACATAAATAGTGAAAAGTGGGTGTTACATTGTACAGTGGCATTAAGTGCCGAAATATGCACCTCTGCCTACCCCTTCGGGGATAAAAGGCGCGATGTTATGTAATTAGAATTTATAAGCCCAGGTTTCCTCACGATGTTTTCCTTCGCCGTTTGTCAGTGGTGTCTAAATAATCTTAGAAAGTACATATAGCTCGGAAAATGTCACATTAGTACTTGTCGTTGGTAGGTTTCGCCCTCTTATGCATGAGAAGCGGGCGTCTAAACCTCCGGGCCACCACGACGACGCACACAATAGTTCACAGGTTAATTGATTAAGAAGGTACCTATACTGTTATAATCTAATAAGTAATATGCATTAATTATACAAAGAATAAATTATAGTGTCAATTAAGTTACAAACGCTTCAGACTTACGGAAATTTTATAGTCAATATATTACCGTGACATAATTTTATTGTTAGTGAGCATTGAAACCATTAAAGTTAAGAAATAATTATTTATTACTTAGGCAGCAAACGAATGTAACCTACATTCATTATTCTTAGTTATTGGACAAATAACAGAAACAGGTAATGTGATGAAGAGAAAACAAATATTTTTTCAAACGATTCTGCTAGCGGCTTCGCGTGCGGTACTGTGGGATAAAAAGTACCCTATGTTTTAGTCCAGATCCTAATCTACCCCTGTCCGAAATCTCATCCCGATCTCTGCAGCCGGCTTGATGTGAAAGAGTAACAAACAAATATTAATAATATTAGTAGGATGTTGCAATGCCCTTAAGTAGTATTCGCACGCTGAGAACGAAAGTGACCGATTTCAAAATTTTGGTTAAATGAGTTAAGTATACAGAATCAGTCAAAAAAGTATACTCCATCATACATAAATTCGAAAACTGGCCAATAAAGGTAAGAAAAGGATACAGATATATTTCGGTCTCTTTGTCCCTCAACCGTTCCTTCCCCCAGCGCCCGAATCAAAGTGACGAAATCAGTGTTGCACCGTGAGTTGTCATGACAAGACAAATATACATATTTCAAAAGAAATTCATAACTTTTGTTACCATGTTTTAGTGTTATTGTAAAATGAACAGAAAATGCTTAATACGACGGACACATTTTCGCCTATTCCCAAAAATTGGCAATTTTGAGTTGAGTCACTTTCGTTCTCAGGGTGCGTATTGTTGGCACTTGTTAATGACGCAACATGGGCATAATATTAAGTAGTTTCTATCCCATCGCAATAAATATACTATATACATAACATAACATCACGCCTTTTATCCCCGAAGGGTTAGGCAGAGGTGTACATTACGGCACCTAATGCCACTGTACAATGTATCACCCACTTTTCACTATTTATGTTATGAGTCCCATTTAATAGGGGGTGACCCTATTGCTATATACCGGACACAATAATACATATTAGCTCATAATTGTATCTACAAACAAGACATTTCGAAATAACCCATTGTATGTATCAATTAAAACTAAAAGAAAGATCAAGAACCAGTCACAATACAGCCCAAAATAAATACATACGATTAACAATAATAATTGTTAATTAACACCAACAATTAAAATCCACTAAAACTAAATGAATCCTCCAGCCCTACCTGCGACACACAAGCACTAAGTAAAGACAGATTATGACGTGAAAATAACCGTGACCGCGTAACGATTGTATATTGTTTCCAGAATTCCAATTAGCCAGGTATCATATATAAGTATACTAAGTATATATACACGTAGCTACCAAGTATCACTGCAATTTATTACTAGCCATAGTTGAAAGTATGAAATGTTTTATAGCCCCGATAAGGCTACGGACAATTTTACGCCATGAAAAAAATCGTAGTTTTTCTATATATTGAACTTTGTTGTGAGTTACGCAAACGGAAAATCGTTATGTATGCATATATATATGTAGTTGCTGTTGCTTAGCGAGTTGCTTAGATTGGTGTAAGCAGATCTCTAAGATTAGGTATTATTATAGTTTAGTTGCATAGTTCTAATTGTAATTTTGTATACAGGGAGTAAGCGTATGCATAATTATTTTCTTATCGACTGATTTATCTCATATTGCATTGTAACTGACAGCGTTACGCAGAAAGTTATACACCATGTGTTGATAAAGGTTCTGTTCCCGCCTGGGTGAGGCGGGAGGGAGCGTCAGACTTTAACTGACTAAAAACCACCCCGTTCCTTCTCCTGCGCTTCGAGCCGGAACCCCGGTAACCCGTTAGGTTCTCCGCGACTGATACATCATGCATACAGTCATCTTAAATATCCAAATTTAGTAACCTAATTTTTGTGTAGTAGAACTTAATATTTGTAAGAAATTGTTCATTCCCGGCCACTGAAGTCATATAAAAATAAATATCACATAAGGAAACCCTGGTCCTTCGATACAGATTCCATTTAATATGATCCCAGGTCCTTTGCACAATGCGCCCGTTTCCTAATGCTGGCCACACACGAAGTGGCAGCTACAAAAGGCCCGCCATCATTGTGCCCAACAGTGTCAGGCTATTAAGTCAGGCCTGTTCATATTACCGTATGTTCAAACAAAATGCAGCCACACAGTTTTCTTGTTAACTCATTCAAATTTTATTACTTGTACAAATAAATATGTAAATTATTAATAGGTTCCCAGGGTTTAAATTAACTTTAGAACTAAAACAACTTTCTAAGTTTGTGGAAACGGGGCATCCTCTACAAAAGACTTTACCGAAATCTCCACGCTTGGTAGGCAAGTTGGAGATCGAGGGGTTACTTTAAAAGCGCCGTTGTTCAGGTTCTGTCAATTGTGTAGTCAGCTCTTACGATAGGACACCCACGGAAAGATTAGGACTGTCCACAAATGTATTCTACTCTACCGTTTACATTAGGTATGTGCCTGTTGCAATAAAGTACTTGTAGATCTCTGTCCGACCCCAAACCCACAATCTGCATGAACACAACATACGTAAAGGTAAACTAACTCGCTCCTAGTTACAAGCCCTTTAACGGTTAGTTTGTGTTCCATAACCCAGTTATTGTAACATTTACGATTGCATTGTTGTACGGCGAAAATTTTTAGAATTGTGCCCGATAATGTCTTCGCCTATAGCTCGCAGTGGTGTAATAAACTATACCGTGTTGGAACTGTACTGTAGTACAAATTATAATTTGTTGGTAGGCAACGTTGCACGTGTTTTCGGCGTCAGGGTGTTGTAAGTTCTTTTTTATTTTTTATATTTGATGGGGCGACGTTTGACCACTATCTCGCCTGGTGGTAAGCGATGATGCGGTCTACGATGGAGCACGTCGTCCCATAAGCAACCTATTCACTCGGGTATTGAAGACTCCCAGGTTATACCCTTCAACAAATACAGACTCTGGCAAAGAATTCCACTCTTTAGCAGTACGCACAAGGAAGCTTGAAGCGAAGCGCTTCGTGCGTGTGCGTTGAACATCTACCATGAATCGGTGACGCTTCGCCGATTGTCTTGTGGTACGATGATGGAAAGGACTAGGGGGAATCAAGTTGTGCAAATCCTCCGCACGCTCACCAAAATGTATCCGGTAGAAAACCGAAAGGCTTGCAACCTTACGCCTGTGTTCGAGGCTTTGAAGCCGGTCCTCCATAAGCGCATCATCGTCGATGAGCCTCTTGGCTCGCCTCTCAATCTGCTCTAACGCGTCCAGCTGATATTTAGCCAAGTTGTCCCAAAGATAAGAACAGTACTCAGTACAGGACCGAACCTGTGCTTGGTACAGGCTCAGCAATTGTTTCGGCGTGAAGTACCGTCTCACCCTCCATAGGACACCCAACTTCCTACCAGCCAGTTGCGCTTTTGACTCTATATAGGAGCCAAAGTTGAGTGTGGGCGTCAGAGTTACGCCAAGAAGCTCAAGATGATCGGTTATCGGTACGAATACATTCCGGAAAGTAGGTAGTAGTTCTATTCAATTCCGCATTTAATCACTAGAGATATCGTACCGAAAATCCCCAAAATGTGTTCATACAAAGGGATCGGAATAAGGTCTATAATGAGGTAAGTGGAAAACGGTCACGGTGACTACTTACGAGTTGACCAGTAGAGACCGAAAACCGAAAACAACAGCGCTTTCTGATTTATAAACATAAACCCTTTACACTATGATCTTCCACCTGCCTTTCAAATGTAGAGATTATTGCTAATCCCTATACGATAGAGGATGGCTTTCGTCCAATAGTGGACTGTCAAGGGGATGATGATATTGATGAAACGACAGGTAAACCGTTAACGGTTAAACTGCAAAACCATGCAGAGCTGTGCAATATATCCATAGATATATTAAAGAATTTAATTTTAAATTTTGCTGTGAATTTACCTAACAGCAAATAACAGCCTTTGAGTTTCTACTAGCCTTAGAAGGCAGGGGTATATTTCTATATTAATAAGTCAAGTCAAAGTCAAAAGAAAATCTGTGAATGAATAATATTCAAGTGAAGTAACAAAGTTAATTAAATATAGAATCTGCTGCATTATCATCATCGTCATCATCAATAGACATACAGATAGACACACTGATAACATATGCCAAAAAATATTGGTATTTAGTTCAGTAGGAACTGCACTATCCATGCAAGTAATAGTACCTACTCTAAGTAAGTACTTATTTTACAACTATAAGATTTTTAACTTTAAGAGGGATAACTTTCTAGGATTTCGCCAATTGGCCGGATTAAAAGACAGCAAAGGATAAATAAAGTAAACAGTAAGAGAGCTTCTGTTTCCTTTTCTTTTCTTTACAATGGCGATCAGAAGACTTCTCTTGATATGTCACAAACATTATTCTCAACTGCTCCGTGGGGTTTCAGTAAGAATGTGGGAGTTAACCGCCTGATCAAATACAAGCCAAACATTCACATTCCTGTTCTGTGCGTGTGTTTGTAAGAAGCTCAATAATAGACAAGCCACTGGAATATAAAGGAGAGGTCTGCTACTCCATATATCTTAATTTAGAAAAACAGTGATGGTAGGAATCTAACAATCTTATACCATAACACAACTCGCAGTATGATGGAACATAATTCACACTTTGCTAGTAAAAGAAGGAAATGTTCATTGTTTCGATGAAAATCACATAGAAATATACTAAAACTGCCACCCATACACCCAGTCACAACGTAAGTCGCGGTTACTTGTGCCCCACACATCGACACAGCAATTAACCTATTTCCAACACCCATAAACAATTGTACCACAGCCTTAAAGAAAAGAACAATAGCGGAAATGAACAAAAAACCACATACTACAGCGACTGCAGCATATGGACGAAGTTTTCGCAAAAAAGTTGTAAACTCTAGTAGTGAACCATGTGGCCAATGTTCCAATCACATCGAGCTCTTGTATTATCAAGAAGTTGACGTTAGCGAACATTATACCTCTTTAGTTCCGTTGCTCCTACACGAGGGCAGAAAATTTCATGCATGGAAAATAGTTTTTCACGAAGTTTGTAACTGGTTTCACACTTTTTGACTTAGACGATTAGAGGTTAAGAAAAATGGGAAATTAGAAAATTAAATTCTGAATACGTACACCTGTGCACGGGTATAAAAAAGAGATGTCAGCCAATCACGGTGGGTCACGTGTCGCGGCGGGCGGCGGGCGGCGGGCGCGCGCCCTCGTGCTGTCCAGGGTGGGTGGCGGGTCGAGTTATGACGCCAGACGACTCGAGCCGGGGCGAACAAACTTGCTAACAGACAAATAGTTTGCTCAATCCGCTCGGGTTGTCTCGCTGTCATGTCATGACGTCACTGGCACTCTGAAGAGCTGCGCACGCGTCGGCTGCCACACAACAACTGCTTGAAAACGTAGTAGTGTGTGCACAAGTGTTTTCTGAAACAATTCTAAAGGAGTTTTCTACTATTACTTTTGTAATGTTGTGGGATGTATGCGAGTTGGGCGTTTCAGAAATGGCTGTTTCTATATGTCAGTGCGGCTAAGTACCTAGGGACAAAATGAATATTTAGAGGTAGGTAATAACTTTCAGCTTAGAAATTCCTTACTGAGAGAGACAAATATTTGAATTCAGTACTTAATTTAGCATCATTACAGCAAATAAAAAACTTTCCTTTAATATACAGGTCACATTCGTTTTATCCTATTCACATATTATTGCTTTCCACATCCTCATTTTCACACTGTTGTCGCTCATCGACTTCATTGACCAACCGTTAAACGTCATTGTATTTATTCGGATAAGTTTACAATTTTTTTGCAACGTTACTTCAAGTTTCATATTAGATTCAAAATGTATTTCATCAAAATAGAAATTAAATAATCTATCCTTTAAACCAAGGTTAGGGATTGAAAAATCTCATAGCTTTTTCAATAGCTACGAAGTTTCCGCGCTACGATTTCGCGTAGCAAACGAATTGGCACGTCTAAAAATATTAATCAAAACACTACACAATGCTATTTGTTTTTAGATAGCATATTTTTTATGTGTATCTAAAATGCAATGTCAGTGGTTATTCCTTAAATAAACAGGAACCGTCCATTTTCATTACTTCCTAAAGAAATCTATTCTTCTAACTTAATGATGAAAATGGACCTATTAATATTTGATTATCTAAGGGTAATTTCTTTTAGTCGACTTTTACCGTACCAGTTGGATATAGAGTACAATATTGCTTATTAATCTTTGCTCCATTGTCCATTTAGCTTGGGGATGTTGTCGCTCGTAATACAGTTGTTGGGCTGGAGTAGTGGTCAACCCTTTACACAACAATTTTCTGGATATCAATGTTTTTTTAAAGATTTTTACCGAAAAAAAACATCAACATATAATTTATTATCTTATTCTGTCCCAAATGTTCCTGATATTTGTAGACTTATTGTTGTTATATTGAAACAGAAGAACCGCCAGTGCATAGTAATGAATTATTATATGAGGATTTTTTTCCAAAAATCTAACAATAGGTTTACCCATGTCAAGTACTTACTCTAACGAGCTAAGCTAGAGACTTCACTACATAAGAGGGTTTGCCATAATCGCCACATTTTGGAGGCGGGTTGAAGGTTAAACCTTATAAGGTATATCAGAGAGCACCGCTACCCTTTAGTTACTTAGTATGCTCTTACAAAACCTAAAGGAATGCCTTGTGACAAATACGTATGTACTATTCTGTTGTCTTTACTTGGAAAAGTACGTACATAAGTACATACCTACTTAATGTTGTAGTGAATTTAGTTATTCCACCATAACTCTACATAGTGGCATGACTGCGACACAAGCAAAGAGTGGCAGGTAGCCAGCGACCCACATATTGCGCGCGCGCACCGATCGAACGCTTTATCGAATGTTGATAAAACTTTAACGGCCGCAGCCCTAGCGGATAAGCCTGCACCGTGAAATCGACGCCTGCGCACCTAATTACTATACGCGATATTTGTGTCAAGTGTGATTGCGTTCTTTATAGGTTTTCTGTATTTTCCGAGGCTCTTGTTAGGCTGTGACGTCATGCTGAATTATCCATCCATCCATCCATCCTTCTTTCTTTGGATAATTTGATGATACATGTTTTTAGATTACTGTTAAGTTCGACCTTCTAATCAAAAACACACAAACCAAGTTTTGTCGTAGATATACAGATATACTGCAGCCTTTCTCTGCCTAATTTATATTTTATGCACTGTTTTGACTGTACTCTTCAAAGATAGTTTTGCTTCTCACTTTTCTCTTGTATTTGTCCTTTCTAGCACCATTACAGTAACGCATCTTAGGCAAACAAAGTGATGTGTAAGAATTTCAACCTTATGTTGCGTCATTGGACCTCCTTGAAATATTTGAACAGCTTAAATACTTACTTTCTCATATACGGAGCCGAGACATGGTCTCCGACGGTGCAACTGGTCCATGAGAAGCTTAAGTCCTGATTGTCGACCAGCACATGATGGAATTGGACTGATGATGATAAGTCTATTACATAACATAACATAACATCAAACCTTTTTATCCCCGAAGGTGTAGGCAGAGGTGCACATTACAGCACTTAATGCCACTGTACAATGTAACACCCACTTTTCACTTTCTATGTTATGAGTCCCATGTAATAGGGAGCCTATTGTCATATACCGGGCACATTTCCAGGCTCCGTGCTACTACTGAGATTTTTAAAAACCCAGTAATACTTTGCCCGACCCGGGAATCGAACCCGAGACCACTTACCCGGCAGTCGCGCGACCACTCGGCCAACGAGGTAGTCTTATATTTATAACACTACTATTATTATATACTAAAGGATTATAATATCCAAATACTTAAACGTCACTCCATTTTACCCTGTCGTTTGTCTAAACACGGTTCCACGCGACCTGGAGAGACAATATATTTTCTATTGTGTCTCATATACCGGTATTACAAATTCTTTCTAAAATGACAATATTTAAATATATCTTAAAATTGAGTAACCTTTCAATATTCGGGCGGAAGTTAAGTTTCCCAAGACCACGTATTCGATTACCGGATCGAGCAAAAATGTTTATAATAGATTAGGTTTTTAGTTTTCATAATAGGTGTCCGATATTTATTAAAATCTAGCTGACCCGGCAAACTTCGTATCGCCTAAAAATAAAACCTTTTAAACCTTCTTTGGAATACCACGAACATTTCAAGACGAGCCAAATCAGTTCAGGCAAACGAGCAGACAGGTCACCTAATGATAAGCCTTACATAGATACACATATAATAACATCACGCCTTTTAACCCCGAAGGGGTAGGCAGAAGTGCACATTACAGCACTTAATGCCGCTGTACAATGTAACACCCACTTTCCACTATTTATGTTATGAGTCCCATGTAATAGGGAGTCAGCCTATTCCCATATACCGAACACATTTCCAGACTCCGTGCTACTACTGAGATTTTTAAAAACCCTGTAATACTTTGCTCGACCCGGGAATCGAACCCGAGACCCCTTGCCCGGCAGTCGCGTTGATGACCACTCGACCAATGAGGTAGACTTATTTTTATTTATATAGATAAAGTAAAGAAACTATTAGTACATCCCCGTGGCAATTAAGTGGTTAAGTTAAATAACTAATAGGTACGGACGCCTGTACTATTAATGCAAGCATGTTGCAATCTGGTACAATGTAGGAATCAGCTTCAGGTCAGGCGTTTGTATCGATGTTTATTAAAGTGTTTTGCTTTGTGTTATGCGTAGGTGCTTAGAGGTTAATGTGCAATATGCATGTATTATACGTATAAACATTCATCAAGAATCACTCTTTCTTTTAAAAAAACCGCATCAAAATCCTTTGCGTAGTTTTAAAGACCTAAGCATACATAGGGACAGACAGACGGCGGATAGCGACTTTGTTTTATACTACATAATGTAATATTGATTAGGCTTCGATGGGACTAACATATGCTGTGCGGTATAAAAGTCCCTAAAATTATAAAGGAAATAAAGAAAAAAGACAATTTAGGTATATATCAGCGCCATGTTACCCGCACTGCTCGTCTCTTATTGATTGTAGCGTGATGTTTTATAGCCTATAGCCTTCCTCGATAAATGGGCTATCCAACATAAAAATAATCATTCAAATCGGCCAAGTAATTTTCGAGATTAGTGCGTTTAAGCAAACAAACTATTCAACTTCATATAATTGTTTAAGTTGTGTAGGATTGTTAAATATCAAATTAATCAGTGTTGTGATTAATAATGGAGCCACGAGTCGTGACATGAGCCACCGGATAAACGGAAGTGTGTCATTGTTATATGAATATGTGTTACTTTAATTATATGTCGCATTTATATGTTAACACTCTAAGTTATCTAAGTACATTATATACAAGCTTTAGGTAAGTAGATGGATGGAATTTCTTGCTCGTTCTTCTCCACTCGAATCGACATTTTGGAACGAGTGCCTAGCTTCACTGACGGACAAACTGACAGACTATTATTTATTTCATATTTGTTGACGTTTCAAAAGTACCAAATTATGGTTTAAACTGTCAAACACCAAGCGGTCACCGGTGACCGCGACCTATTGTTCTTTAATTGTGTCTATAAAACCGGTACTCGACGAGTTAATTGAAATAAATGCTTTTGAGTTTAAGTTTGAGTTAGAGTAGGGTATTCTTTGACAGTGAAATTTTAATTTTCGAAGGGAGCTCGATCGCATTCTCGTCCGTCATTGGTCGAGATGAATTTCACATTCAATAATATGACGGATCGCGATCGAATTCACTTCTATGTTTTGAATTGAAAGTTACAGCAGATTCTAAACTATTATCTGTGTACCCAAACTTTATTCAAATTCGTTCATTCGTTTTTAAGTGAAAGAATTACAAACAAACATACATGTATGATGTATCCATACATCATCACAAATATCCACATTAATAATATAAGTAGGAAGTAGGATAATAGGTCTGTATAGGCATGGTACCGATATTTAGATACCTACGCATTATCCGCGTAGGAAAACTGTTTTATAATTTCCTAATTCTATGAATGAATTGTGTAAGTTAACGTATTTATGTAATTTACCCATGTTAAATAACATTAAGTAAGTATGTATACTGTTAACTTTGTTTTTTTTTTTTGATAAGCCCCCAACCTCCTAACCTCCCAAAACCACTGCAACTTCTATAAGCCAGGAAACTAAAGTCCAGCACGTACCAGGATCCACGTCTTGGATTCCGCAATGAAAAAAATCAGTAGAGAAGAAAAAAACTATAGTTTCCACTTTTTCTAAAAACTACTGAATAAAGTATTGAGATGTCGTTTCCCAAAATATGCGAGAAATCGTGTTCAGTAAATGTATGGACTACTTTTGATCAATAGAACCATAGGGTAATAGGATATAACTATAACTGGTTTTTAACCATCATCTTCATCATCAAGTGCCAGAAGACGTCCACTGCTGGACAACGGTCTCCCTTCAGTCCTCCACGCCGAACGACAACTTTGCCACGTGTAACCACTGGTTTAAAATTTCATTTAAAAAATTATAACGTGTGATATTCGATGAAATAGGCTGAATATGATATGTCAGTGTGTAGGCTGTCAACTTTTTGACATGTAAGTTTTACCTATTATGATAGACACGAAACTTAACACTTCACGCGTAGCGGCTGACTTAACATTGTTCTCATGTTCTGCTTCAAAGTTTAAACAAATGAAAAGGTTATTTATTCATTTTTATTTGTATTGTTAATTGTCATTGCTAAATATAAGACAGTTTACTCATGTCTTTTGCAAACATTGACTTCATGTGCAGAAGTTTGTTCAGGGCTTTCAACTGACAAAAATAGATAAAAAATATAGTAATGCAACTAGCGTATAAGGTAAACGTGTGAGAATAGGTGAAAGCGTTTAAAATATTTTAATTGAAATCTGACTATAGGAAAAAATTAAGCAGTAGTTACCAAAGTACGTCATTATTGTAAAACATCAAACGCTGGAGGTAATTGGCCCTTAGCGTACTGTAGCTAGAATATCTGTGATTTAGCAATTCTCGGTAACCACCTAACTAAGTAGATACCTGGGTACTTGTACTCACTGCAGGAAAACATCAAGTGACGCATCCGCTGCCGTCATGTTTTTATAGAAATATTTATTTTCTGTGTTTATTTATACATCTTTCTGCCTACTTGGAACTATATTAAACTGTCAAACACCAAGCGGTCACCGGTGACCGCGACCTATTGTTCTTTAATTGTGTCTATAAAACCGGTACTCGACGAGTTAAGAGTGTTATCTGACAGATAAGAATGTTAAACAATGCATCCACTGTTCCAACGCCTAGGCAACAGATACACTACTGGACTAGTGATGCGTGTACTGCGTTAAACGTTTAGTTTTGCAAACAGTTTTTGACTTTCACCGTTTCCATTGTACAAGTTGCTACTGTTTAAGGTAGTTAATTTAATAAAGTGTCAGTTGTAGCGGGGTGGTTGTTAACAATGGATCTCCTCGATCGGTTAATGTTAACTGAAGTATTATCCTATAAAGGTCAGGCCAGAGCGTGGCCGGCGCAGTGACCACCGCGCGGCCGCCAGCGCGCAGCGCGCACGTTATCAATCCTACACGGCTACACGCTACACCTCTCTACACAAAAATCTCGAACGGGAATACCGGATACCAACGCAGTGCTAAGAAAATATAACTGTCTCTTTCCAATACATCGTAAAAGGGCCGCGTTTTTGTATTCCGTCCTTGTCCACAACCGCGGCGCGATATCGCGCTATGCTTATAGTTAGAAATATGTAACTGAATAGTTTACTTTTGTGTGTAGTTTTGCCAAGTTGATGTCGTTCGGAATTAGAATAGCTGCAAGTTCGCCGCTACTCCGCTGCTAATGTGTCAAGTGTATTGAAAATTAATATTTACGTGGAGTGCAGTGTTCCGAGTTCGGGGGAATATTTTATTGTGCAAGTGAGAGATGCGCTCGGGTGTGCGATGGCGCGGAAACGGCACATATTTTAGATTCCAATAATGAACGAAAGTTTGTGATTTTACTGCAGATTATGTGCTGTGTATATAAATAACAGTGATTTTTTATTGTGAAAATGTTCGACGGGAGATTTTCTCTATTTAACGTGAGTCACAATTATTTAATTTGGAAATTAATTAGAAAATGTAATGATTTTTTATTATTTTTTGTCTGGTATCTGCTTATTATTTAACATCATTCTAGCGGATGTTATATTTATTATTACAGAGATTGAGTTTATTGCGATAAAGCTAATATAAATAAATGTTATCAAATATGTTTCCTTGTGGCAGACAAACAAAGAGCTGGCAGGGAGCCAGGCTTACAATCATATAATTTTATCATTCAGTATTTACGCTACGAATTGTCGATTACTTATTTAGGCTGCAATAATCGAAACATTAATTCATTCGTAATCAATTTACCGATTACTGACATGCCCTTTATTTTTTAACTTAATTTGTTATTTATTTCTTGGTCGCAGGCAATAAATCAATTGTCAGTTCGTCACACTCCTATACATGCGGGTAGGTCTGTCTCAGTAGTTGGTAAACGCTATAATTTTGACAGTTGAAAAATTATAATCTGTTCTTCCGATTACAAACTTTTAACTATAGTAGTAAATAGTTTTATGAATGTTAAGGAAAATTATCAAGTAATATTAATTATTGAAGTCTTTTCTCGATGATAGATGTCGTTTTATTTCCTGGAAGGAATTAATTGGTTATCTATTTTTCTACGAACTTGTTTTTTGGTACTTATCTTATTGCAAGTTTGACTCATCCTTCATTACAGTTTAGTTTGAAAAAACAATACCTGGAACTTGGTCGGTTTATAGGCAACACATTTATATTTCCTCAAAAGTTAATTCCATTTACTAAATTTTTATTACCTATTTTTAGTTTTTACTAAAGCTTTCGACACGATAGATGATTGATTTACTACAAAACTTATAAAATCACATTACTTACTTGGTTATAGTAATTTAATGATAAATTATTGGCAAAAAAACATATTCAAAGACTACCTAATTGCACTTTTATTGTCAATATTAATGTGGAGTACCTCAAGGAGCTCATTTAGGTCCTCATTCATATCATTTTACTTTCTTTTTTATAACTTTGAAGTTAATTGCCGGTTTTTATACCTTAAGCTTATATTGCCTAAGTACTAATGTATTTAAATAATAAAGTTACAATTCTCCTGCTTGAAACTGCAGTTTAGAGACTTTGTTGTTATCTGTACATGATACGTATGGTATGGGAGCTGGTTATTGCTTGCTGCCCATCCACGTGCATATCGGGTGGCGCATACATCGCAATATTTTTATACTATCATACAATGTAATAGCTGTCAGTAAAAAGTGATTTTGCTACCTAAACTCATACGGTATTGATGTTATTTGTTATGAGACAGTCGATAGGTGGTAGGCCTCTTATACAATATCCAAAATTAACGAAAAATGTTAGAGTTTAGTAGAGGGACACAAAATATTCACATTCCAGAGAATAACACAAAGCTCTGTACAAAGATACCGTGTTTACAAAGGCAACAATAGAACAATGTTGGTGAGAGTCTGATGAAAGGGCGATGTTAAACAAATAAAGCATTTATTTCGTTTTGTTAAACTTTTCGATTGTTTATACAACAAAAAACGAGACAACGAGTCTATTTGGGTATTTTACCTACCTTGTATTTACATACAAATCTGTCTTGAGTTATAGTAAGCTATCTTAATGAAAATTCAGCTGGAATGGATATCGGCCGTTAGACATTTTAGTTTTAGATTAGGACGATCGTTAGATACTTCTTAAAAAGTATCCTTATCCTTTATTAAACAATTACCAACGAGAAACAACGCTTGCGTTGTATCGCACGATCCTCAAACTCCTAATCCTCAAAAGGCCGGTAACGCACTTGTAACGCTTCTAGTGTTCCGGGTGTCCATGGGCGACGCCGATTGCTTACCATCAGGTGATCCGTCTGCTCGTTTACCGGCTTATACCATAAAAAAATATCGGTCTAGAACTTTTCTATAGACAAGGATGTTAAGAAAAGTAACTATATCTTGTCTGTTATAGAATAGTTGAACATCTTGCGAGTGTAAAGATATTAAATTATGTTTAAAAATACCTGACATCTTCTTGTGTTATTAAAATATGTGCTCTCAGTACTTATATCAATATTGACGTAACTCCTTTTATTTTTATCTCCATTCTTTGTGCTACGTCTGTGTCTATCTACAATTCATTATACATGTCAGAGATATCAAAATATATTAGCTGGGTACAGGTGAATTTGCTACTTATATGAAAGCATTTTCGATTTTATCTTGATTGAGGATAAGGTTCGAAATGTATTGTAAGATCAAATAGAGGTTCATTCATAAGTGTCGGATAGATTGAAGCGAGGCATTCCATTCTCAAGGCTCACCTTAGGCTACTATAGGTTACCTATGTGTGAATGTAGACATAGGTACATCTATAGGAATTATCTAAGATATCTACAGCGGTGAGTTTCGGAGTGAAAGTAAACGTTCTTTTTGCAAACAACAATTTCTTTTTTGGAAATATTTTTGGTAAAACATTTTTGGTTTCCTGTTGCTAGAAAGTTTAATGTTTCTTTTTGAACGTAGTCGTTTCTCTGCTAGACATTTGACATTTAAAATATGAAAGGGATTATTCCACTAAGATCACCACGTCCTAAGTACATCTGCTCAACTTAAATGTCAATGTTTGAATATAGACTAGCACAATGAGCTAAATTGTTGCACAACTGATGAAGCCGAAATGATACAAGCACCCATTGAAAGACCACTAACAAAATCTTTAGCTTTAGCTTTACTATTATGAAAATAGAATAGGCAGCTCACAATAATGAATAGGTTCACTTCCAAATCAATCCAAAACCAAGTGTCAATATTAATCACCACTTCATAAGCCACACACACTTTAAATAATGACCGGAATGACTCACACCAAATGGCTATCTAATAAGAAATATCCAGTTACTCATCACATCATGATCTTCATTCGTCTCGTTCGCCTCGTCACATGGGACGGACAAGGCCGGCAGTACGACATCCGTCGACTAACTGGCGTCCTCCGGTGTATCTTAGCCTAATAAGATAATGTGCCTGCACTTTAACTAGACCTCAGAACTGAGTTTTTGTGGCTTTAATGTCGTAAATAATTTGGAGATATTGTGTTATGCCAGTTACAGAACTAAGGGTTAAGATTTTGGAATGATTTTCGTAATTTCTAGTGCAGTGTGTACACAATCTGGAATAGAGTAGTGTTTGAATAAAACACGATAGATAGACGAACTGGAAAGCTCTCTAGTCAAGTATCTTGACCTGTCTATAAACGTGTATGGGTTTTTGCTATTTGTGACCCTGAATTAAGTCCTGCGCTTCAGCAAATTCTACTGATAGGATGGCAAAAAGGCTAGAGGCAAATTATATAGAGTAGGCAGAGGTGCACATAGAAGTAACACCCACTTTTCACTATTTATGTTATGAGTCCCATGTAATAGGGGGTGAGCCTATTGCTGTATACCGGGCACATTTCTAGACATCGTGCTAGTAATGAGATTTTTTTTTAAAAACCCAGTAATAATTTGCCCGACCCGGGAATCGAACCCGGCAGTCGCACTTGCGACCACTCGACCAACGAGGCAATCTACCCCTTCGGGGTTAAAAGGCGTGATGTTATGTTATATAGGGTCTATTTATAGATAAGTATTACAAAATGTTATATAGCCATAATATCAAAGTTGGCTACAAGCAACGTGTCGTGGGCTCGGTTCCCGTAAGGAATAAATATTTGTTTAACCTAATTGTCGTATGTTTGACCTACGTACGACCTACGTTTGGCGTATTTATGTCTGTTTTGTTTTATAATGGCCTGGGGTTGGCCAGTTTGTAAAACATCTGAAAAAAATATTCTAAATTTAAAGCTTGCGAAAAGATCTAGAATTTAGATCAAAAGTTTACACCGTCTGCGTTTAAATAAAACAACTCGAAATTCTATTTATATACTGGCAAAAATATACAAAATTGCAACTCCTTTCCCCAAATAGAATGTGAATTGATTGTGATATGGTGTAAGAAAACGAATGACATTAGTGCAAATTCAAATTTAAATTAAAATAACCAAGCAAGTTGTATGCTTTATTAAGTTATTCAAAAGCAAAGTGTTTTTCAACCATGACCTTTTTTACCCGTCAAGTTGATGGATATAACTTAAATATACCGTCCTATTTGTACACATAATTGTGCGTAAATATACCTATATAACTCACTTACATCTGAGTAATTTTTAATACAAATATGCAAAGTCATTTTATTAGCTTTATCATAACTTATTGTGTTGGTAAAAATAAGGTCATTTCAATATTTGTCTTGTAGAAAATTTATCTGTACCACGGAGACTGGTATTGTGCCCTGTATATTGTATATTGAGGATAATAATGGATGGTGAGGTTCACCATCCATTATTATCCTTGGACTCACATAACTGTGCAAAGTGATACATCCTATGTAGCTTTTATAGTAGTATAGCTCGGTAAAAACTATGAATTATTGCAAGCACTAGCTAAGTATAAGTCCTGGTCTCTAAACAAAACCTTTTCTATTTCAATCCCATTTGAAATAAACTATTTAAAAAACTGTTAAACCCTATCCAAATACAAGTGGTTACGAATGCATCATTGCTAGTGTTTCACAATATTTTATTCATATTTGAACGCAATTTGATTCGTCTGTTATTCCCCGTATAAAAATCTCGTGATGGGAAACCCAAAACGTTGTTTGTAGGTAGGTTCTATTCTTTTATGACATACTTACCTGCTTAGATAAATCTTATTGAAGATATCCTTAATAGTCAATAGCTATAATAATAGATCACGGTTGGAGCAGATGGTGGTTAGACACAGAAAAATTCTGTATGACCCATAAAAATTGTTGGTCCGTGTCTATAGGTGTGGTAACTATATCTGTCACTGTGGATTTGTGTGTTTCTAAACCTACCCAGTACCCACTATACAGGAGAATATCCTAGGCATCGTTAGGGACATGTAATTCTTTCAAGTACTTTCATATTTTATTTAGTTAATACAAATGCTTCTTTAAGCTTTTACACGGATTTTCAGTTCTCAAGTGTCACTCTCTTATGCAGTATCATGATATATTAGAAACATTTTGAGCTGAAGTGCTAAGTAAAGACGAGTTCTAAGTAGACATTTGCCTACGTACTGACTGAGTAATAGTGAACAAGAAAATATAACGGCTCATTCATATCGCTCTAACCCGCGCCAAAAAGTCTGCCACGGCACAGTCCTGTCAATCGTCTTAAAACTTATTAATTGACACTCCAAATGAGTACACAAATATATGAATCAGTGTCACAATGTCCCGCATCGGTCAGCATTAGTTATGTGATGACGTCATTTCACTATAAATTGTCTAAATATAACCAGGAGGATGCCGCAGGGCTGACGGATTGACCAGGCGCTGTTAGATTGTGAATGAGTTTATTGTAGAACCAAATGTTTATTGAAGTTAACTGCGTCATTGGTTTAGTGTTCGTGTTTTAAAAACAAAGTAGAGTACAATATAAAATAGCTTTATTGTACACAGTATCAAATACATAACTAAGTACCTAATCTATATTAATATTATAAAGCTGAAGTTTATTTTTTTGTTTGTTTGTTTGAACGCGCTAATCTCCGAAACTACTGATTCGAATTGAATAATTATGTTTGTGTTGGATAGTCCATTTTTCGAGGAAGGCTATAGGCTATAAAACATTTCACTACGACCAATAGAAGACGAGCAGAGCGGGTGAAACAATGCGCAAGTAGCTTAAAAAGCTTTGCCCCACACTAGAATTTTCTCCTGTGTCGTGTGTCTGCGTTTACAAACATACAAGTTCACAAACACATGACACTCAGGCCCAGAACAACAATCTGTGGATCACACAAAGAGTTGTTCCGTGCGGGAATCGAACCCGCGACACGTTACGCGGCAGTTAGTTGCCCAGCCACCGCGCCAACCGTGCAGTCGATTGAAATATTAATCTCTAAAAGGTCGGGAACACACTTGGAACGCCACTGGTGTTTCCGACGTGTCCATGGGCAAAACCGATTGCTTACCATGGTCGATTGATTTGTTATCCGTCTATAAAAAGTATTATAGCGAGCGGTCCTTACCGGTTTCCTCCAGTTCCATTTCTCGATTTTTCTACTGATTAGGCCTCTGATCTGGATCATTTCAATTTAGTCTACCTACCGTACCTAATTCCATTGTAATCTGTTCAGTAGTTTAGCCATGAGGACAAATAAACACATTTTTTATCACTAAGTATTCGTAGTTTTAGTATGTATATAAGCATATAAACATTAGATTTTATAATGAACTGTGTTTAGCACATTGGGACGTAACGTCTTCGCACATGTTTAATATTTTAAACGATGTTTGACGACTGGAAATTAGCAGTAACAATGATTAACAATATGTATTGTAAACAAATGTTACTAGTATTCAGTTAACTTAGTGTTAAAATCACATTGTAGTGCATATCATATCTGACCAAAAGGTCCAGAACTGAATTCCATATTTACAAAATTGAACGTGAACATTGACAGCATGAACTTGTGTCCGGTTTTAAAAATACCTAACTGATTTTCTAATATTACAATGATGATAACAACAATAACAACGACTACTCAACTTTTTAAAAAAAATCTCAGTAGTAGCACGGATATATGGCAATAGGCTCACCCCCTATTACATGGGACTCATAACATAAATAGTGAAAAGTGGGTTTTACTTCTGTGTGCACCTCTGTCTTCCCTTTCGGGAATAAAAGGCGTGATGTTATTTTGTAATATATAGTTATGAGTTCGAATTACACTATCTATTCCTCAAAACAAGAGGCAAAGAATACTTAATATATATGATATGTAATTGCAGATCGCTTTTATGGTTATAAAAACTAAACGGATTTTTGTGCGATTTTCAATGAATAGAACGATTTTGAGAAAGATTTTCGTGAATAACTTGTGAGAGAAGTTAAGTAAAGCTGCAGGGAAAGCTAGCTTGTAATATAAACACTGCATATTACGTATTTATGCTAAGAACAGAGGAGCAACTAGTGTTATCAGCAGGTTCCGCATAACTGATGCAGATAAGAGTGCACATAGCACGGGGCACGGTACACGCACACATCACGCCATCGTTAACTTACAATAACATTGCAATTAGAAACTGTATTACACTAATTAACAATAATATACAAATCAAAGCCCAGTCTGGAACACTTAAAACAACGACATTAGGGAATGTAATCACTCGTGGTCTCGCTTGAGGCCCAATCTCGCGAGACTTGCATCCTCTAAACCGACACCGTAAAATCAATAATATCGTTCCATCCAGTTTTTTTTTAAACATTGCCCCACAGTAGGATTATCTCCTGTGTCGTGGGTGCATTTACAAACATACAAGTTCACATACACATGACACCCAGACCCGAAACAACAATTTGTGGATCACACAAAGTGTTGTTCCGTGCGGGAATCGAACCCGCGACACGTTGCACGGCAGACGGTAGCCCAGCCACCGCACCAACCGTGCAGTCGATTTTGACTTAGGACAGAGAAATTAGATTTTCTCTTCTTTCTAACTTTGTCATATCAACTTCTATTTCTTTCACCATCAACAGCTTACTACTGAGGTATGAATCTCTCCTTATAAGAGGGTTTGCCATATTATTCACACTTGAGGGGTCCCTACAGCACTGCTGTTCGATATCTGTCAGCTCACCGCTCACCCGTAGAATCAGCAAAGGGGCGGTGACAAAATATAGTAATATCTACTGCATTATTTCTACACGGATTTTCTTAAATATTATCACGATTTTCGTCGATGAAGCTAGTTGTTTAGCCCTGTTTCTCATGTTACACAAACGTTGCGTACACCGACCGTTGGGTTACGACTTCGAATGGCTATTTATTTATCTAATACTAAACCTGTTTGCTTTCTACGCCTAAGAAAATGTATGCTGTTCGAGTGGTCGAAAGCGAAGAAAATTCACCTACTTGCCTTGTGTGTGCCAACGTTGAGTAGTGTGGTTCAAAATGTAAAGTTCGAGCATCTTGGCTTTATATTTTTGGATCTTGACTGACTTATTTATTTATTTATTTATCTATTTATGCACAACACAGAGACAATACAAAGGAGAATACATATATAAATAAATTGGAGGTACATAGGTACTACATATTCCCGTAGGAATCTCTTCCTGCAGTCCTTCGACAGGAAAAACGGTAAAAAATTAGACAATGTGCGTAACATGACATGAACAAAGAAAAAGAACAAAATTTAAGCCAATAAAAACTTAAAACTACATACACAAAATGAATCCGATAAATAATGTATTAAATAAATAGATCTCAATAAAATACATAAACCTATATCTACATATGATAGATACACATCAAATAATACACATATTAGAGTATTACAAATAAACATATTACCTCTATATACATATATATATATATGACACTAATTTGCACAAGATGAGGAAAGGTAGTGCTCCCTTACGAGTCTTTTAAAGATTGGAATGGATTTATTTAGAGTCACGGATATTAGGTGGTAGGGAATTCCAAAGTCGCACCGCATGAACAGTGAAGGAATAGGAGTAAACCTTAGACTTAGTCTTTCGGGAATGCGTCTAAATGTGTTCTCTTTATTATTCATTGCCAAAATCGATTTACGTAACATGACAAGACTAGAGGTTTCTGTTAGTCTAACTGTCGGATAAGTCGACATTTTTCATCAATTGCCTATACATAACGTTGTAAAACAGGCGCTACGAACTCAATATCTATTAATTACTTTAGATTTACGTAAATACAGGATCAGTAAACATGCCTGTGTGTTATACAAATGAGTCTAGAAGCCCTGTGCGACGTAGTTTTCCACAGAGAAAACATTTTATTTGCAATTCATGTCTTGCACAAATAAAACACATGTAAGGACAATGTGACCCCATATTTATTCGCAGTTTACATATTGTAACGGAAATATGTACCAACTTATACTTTTTTTTCTTAAAAGCCATATCTAGCTTAAGACTTCTTTTGATCATGGGTGCATTTACAAACACGTGAAACACCTCAAAGTTATCAGACTCTGACCTGAAACACTAATTTGTAGATTAGGAGCAACCATTTGGAATGAAATCGAACCAATCACACTTCATACAGCTTCCAGTTACTTCGCCAACCACATCAGTGACTTCTTATAGTCCTATATCTCATCGTTGGTGCAGGGAGTCCTTCACAAAGGTCTTCTATCTTAATCAGTCTTGAGTGTCATGCTTCTCCTATCTCCACGTCATACCGATGCTTGCTGCTTTTGCCAAAATAAATTAAATCATTAATCATTAAAAATGTCTATAAAATACCATCGTTTTAAAGTCGACCAATTAGATTAGCTATAAAATCTGACCCCAGCGACACTATAAACCGTAACTAACGAAATTGTATAACAAAGCAGACGCGCCGGCGCATGGCGCGTCAATTAAAAGGTCACGCGTGCGCACGAGTTGCTGTCATATGAGCTGACATGATTATATTGTGCTGATTGAGTTATTTCATCATTTTATTAACAACTTCTTTGACCGGGTATGATCTATTGTTGAGGGTGTTTTAGGGAATAAAATACGTGATATTATGTTTTCAAGTAAACACTTTTACATGCAATGCTTAGAACATAGAATTTTCAACCTGATGTTTACTAATTATAAGGATCTGTTTTCAATGTAAGCTTCTGTTAATTCGAGTAAACAGAGTCATAGGAAATTGGACCTTAAAACAAATATTTTTTTGGGTCGGTTTCCTCTGTAGTTGAGTTGTTAATTTGAATAATGATTATGGGTGCTACGTATAACGGCTCTGTGTTATAACTGCAATCAAAATAATTAAGTACCGCTTCGTCCATTTAGTTTGCTTTTTGAATAAATATTTAAGTACCACCAGAGCTTAGTCATAGCGAGTTTCTAACTTAGAGGCCTTAAATACAGGCAGAAGTTTGAAAAGATAATATGAAGAATCAGTTCGTGACTGTGTTGTGGAAAATCTTAAGGAAATGTTAAAGGAATACAAAAGCTACGTATCAGCAATTTCAGAGAAAAAAACTAAATTTAAAAAACTCACAGGACTTGGCGGCCTTGTGACAGGGCGAAGGCAAAAATTTCATTTAATTATTTTTTAGCTTTTCTTTTCTAGCTTTTTCTTGTCCTGTTTTATTAGTTAAAGGCTTTTTATACTTTTCTTTATACTTGATAGGTCCGAGGTCGACGTTTGTTCACCATTTTGCCTGGTGGTAAGCAATGATGTGGCCGATGATGGAGGACGCCTACCTATGACTAATAATTGTGACCACGTGCTGAATTTCGGCATTTCCCATCCCCACTTTACTCGTATGTATTGGTAAGTCAACTGGGACTTTCCAAATATCGATCAGAGAGCAGATTCGTAGTTGGAGAAAGCCCTACCTTATTTGTCAGTATTTATTCACAACTTTCTTCTAGGAATTGAAAATTCGTAGCTATTCATTCATATAGGTACACTTGGCTTCCATGCGATTTTTTCTTTGTGATGTTTATTACTGAATAGGCTACACTATGTATAGAGTAGACTATACGTACATACTTTTAACTGTTCAACTCCCAAGCAGTCACCGGTGACCGCTCTCCACTAACTCCATTATAGACCTTATTGCTGACGTTTAGAGACTATTTTTGTATGAACAAATTTTGGGGATTTTAGGTACGCTATCTTAACTTGTTTGTTGTCAGTATAATATGTTTGGTTGACAATTTCAATTTTTTATCATAAGCCCAGGTTTCCTTCTCCGTTTGTCAATGGCGTCTAAATTATCTTAGAAAGTACATATGACTTGGAAAAGTCACATTGGTACTTACCGTTGGTAGGTTTCGAAGTCGCACTGTCTTGCATGAGAAGCGGGCGTCATAAACCTCCGGGTAACTACAACTACTTCACCTTACCCGTACTTACCTCCAATTTAAAACAAGCAATTACTTAATATCTTGAAGCTTCAATACATTAAATTATCACATTTATTACAAAACAATACAGTTCCTTTTTCATCTGAGAAAACTTGCCTCATGTCTTGTCACCATTTTTCTGTCACCCGCATCCGAGCTAAATATTTGTGTTCGATATACAAAACTGTTGCTAACGCAGGTTTTAATATTTTCTTATTATAGATAGACAGAATGACAAATATTTGCCAAAGATATCGTTTTGATACAACAGCTACGTATTTGTGCACGTGGGAGGAAATTCACGTGAGATTTACATCATTAGACACGGCTTGAGATACGTCATACAGTGGTAATTAAGTGTGTGATGATAGTGTCTAGTCAGCTATTATTAGTAGTTTTTATGCTAAGTTATGACGATGATGATGGATGTCCAGTCCAGTTTGAGGGCTTTTTTTAAGGGGGGAAATTCATTTAATGACTTCTCCCGCCTGGGTGAGGCGGGAGGGAGTGTCAGACTCTTACTGACTAAAAATTACTTCGTTCTTACTCCTGCACTTCGAGCCGGAGCCCCGGTGACCCGTTAGGTTCCCCGCGACTGCAGTTAATTTTATTAAGATCATGATTGAAGCAGTTTTTTAAGTATGATCATCAAGTTTTTCAGATCAAAATAAAGGACCTACGAACAGTCGCTGTCGGCGCCCAAATTGGTGTCAAATATCTTTTTGACTAAATGTCATTGCACACCTAGCAAGCACGACTCAGGCACGGCTCTAACCCTGCAATTCATAATGGCAATATAATATACGGCACGCTTACAACCTTTTTTGTATTGTTTCCAAAGCAAAAAAATGCCGTGCCATAGCCGTGCTTAAGCCGTGCTTAAGCCGTGCCGGAGCCGTACTTGTTAAGTCTGTGAAGACTTTAAAACCAACCTTCTATTAAACCTAAAATGCGTTTTTATTCTATGACAAACATTAATTCAATACATATATTAATTACTAAAAAGCCTGCATTTAAATAAAGTTACGCGATTTATATACCCGATCTCAATAAACAGGTAAATGAAGCAATAACCACTTATAAACAACAAAGTCTATAATCGCGTGTACTTTACAAACAAACAAATAAATTAAAACACATTACTATACTACGTGACCGACGTAGTACAGTCAGCAGTGTGCTACTTAACTTCGAACCTGCACCTACTGCGAAAGTGATCCGAGATTTATAACTAAGCGAAATGAAAATACTAATAATTAACTAATTTATGAGGTTTTTGCTCTGAGTATTTTGTGCTATGTATCAATATTGTTATGTAGTAAACAGTAGATAGAATAGTTACTTATTTGGTATTCAGGTAAAAAAATAAAGGTCGGGCAAAGTATTACTGGGTTTTTAAAAATTCTCAGTAGTAGCACGGAGTCTGAAAATGTGCACGGTATATGGCAATAGGCTGACCCCTATTACATGGGACTCATAACATAAATAGTGAAAAGTGGGTGTTACACGATACAGTAGCATTAAGTTTTTTTTCTGGGATAAGCCGGTAAACAAGCGGACGGATTATCTGATAGTAAGTGCGTTACTGGCCTTTTGAGGATTGGGAATTTGAGGATTGTTGGGGATTCAGGGATTCAGGGATTGGGGTAATTAGGCCTCCGGTAACTTCACTCATACGACGAAACACAATACAAGCGGGTTTTCACGTCGGTTTTCTGTTAGGCGGTGGTAACACTCCGGTCGAGCCGGCCCATTTGTGCCGAAGTACCTATGGCTTTCCCACATTTACATAGACTTAGTGCCGTAATGTGCACCTCTGCCTCTTCGGGGTTAATTGATTATTATGTTGGCTTCGTACAGAAACTGTAACCATTATGGTTGGATACTAAACTGATCAACGGTTACAAAATATATAGCTTTATATAAAGTATTTGAACAGTAGTACCTAACTGTCGCTGAAGAAAAACTATTTATTTCCTTACTTGTATACTAAATTGCTTGATTGTATATCCCAAATATCCATCATAATTGTACGTCACCTATTCAGTATTGTCTTGACTTGATCATCGAGGCACCTGCTATATTCTAGTCTATGCACTCTGACTTTAATACCAGTAAGTAATTATCATATTAAAAGATCTAGTAGTCAGTTATCAGGAAGTGTGTAATTATTCTCTTCATCCTGTTTTGATGGAGCTACGAACCGCTTCTGTTCTTAATAATATTTAAGTTTCTTCATACATGTACAATTGTACATACGTAGTCCACTAAATTCAAATTTTGTACTGAGTTGTATAACCAGGAAAACGTATAGTGTTTGATATTTTCAATAAAAATAAACGAAAAGTAAAAACTAAAACGCGATTTCTCTACGATTCCATCATCAGATCCTGACCAGATCTCCTCTCGAGAGTATAACCTTTAAAACAAAACAAGAATTTTGGAAATCAGTTCACAAATAGCGGAACATTCGATGATCAAACAAAAAAAATCAATCATCCGAACATAGTACCCCCTCCTTTTAAGTAGTTAAAACCCACTAAAATCATCAACTTCTATAACTTAGTATGAGTAATAAGTATTTATACACATTGGGTGTATATGTTACTGTCGTCTCAAGCCATAAAACCTAAAATCCAAAACTTAAAATGCAAAGTTTTCCTTCCTCTACCTCAACTTGTATTAGACACTTGAATAAACACACAAAACGACTTTTCAATTTCATCATCAACAGCATTTTATGAGTAATGAATGATCTTCTCTAGGGTTGTCACAAACGCCACGCTTCGTTAACGACTTGGGAATCGCAGATCATTGAAAACGCTGATGCCCGTCTTTTGGTAAACGTTAGACTATTTCTCACCCGTCATTGGTCGAGACTATTCTCAGTCTTATTACACCAATGAAATGGCGGATCGCGATCGAGCTCACTTCGAGAGTTCAATTTAACTCTTACAGGATAGCCTAATTGGTCACAATTTTAGGATAGATCTGGGTCCAGTTCTTCTTGATTCATACCTACTACAATAGTCACCCATCCATGTTAACATGCATTCATATATTCCTTCATAAACTTACAATAATCTTAGCTATTTATACATATTGTTCAGTAAATAAGGAAAATTCTATCTATTATTAGGTATTGTTGTTATTTCTGTCCGCAACCTACTGACAATAGCTTCCATAATTGTCTATATAATAGAGTTATTATGTAAGTACATAATGAGCAGTAACGGCCAATTATATACTTCATTTTATTTACTTGTTTACCTCGTTCTACTGTTCGTGTATAAATGTTTGGTACTTAGTGTATGTAAATCCTATCAACAGCCTATAAGTGGCCACTGCTAACCAAAAGCCTCTTCTTACACAGAGAAGGTTTGAGCATTAATCACCACGCATGCTCAATGTCGGTTGGCGATCTCAAACTTACAATTAGAATGTATAAGTCCAGGTTTCCTCACGATGATTTCCTTCACCGTTCGTCAGTGGTGTCTAAATAATCTTAGAAAGTACCTACATATAACTCGGAAATCGTTACATTGGTACTTGCCGTTGGTAGGTTTCGAAGCGACGCTCTCGTGCATGAGAAGCGGGCGTGTTAACATCTGGGCACATACCTATATTTTATAGGAATTTTATTAAGATCAGCGTAATTTTACTACTTTTATACAGGATTTTCCATTTTCTCAATTTATATATGTATAGAAACAGTTTTAACGATATAGTCTGATTGATTTCTTAATTTTACTGTGAGATATAATAATATGTCAGTAAACACTCAGTCAGTATTTCGTTAAACGTTTGGTTGAAATTCACATAAATGTTTCAACTTTATACTTCTATATATAGTTGAAAATGTACTGAAGAAATTCTAGGTATACCGCACTGACGTCATACAATATGAGTTATAGCTGTTCAATAAACATAGCGGTTGCTTTGAATAGTAAGAGTGGAAGTGTCTCGGTCGGTACCTGCGTTTGGTTATAAAACTATATTATATATGAAGATATCATTCATTGTCTCAAATTGCAGTGTGAATCAAGGAATGATATGGTGAAAATGGAGAAAAATTGACGTCATGTCATACCACTTCGTTCAGAGTTAGTAAATAAGGAAAAATATAGCTAAAATTATGATTTTAGTACTAGGAGTGGTTTGAAGAATATAATATTTTCTGTAGGTAGATATTTTCAGGCTCCCAGAATAGAGGTCCATCGTTTCGTATTCAAACAAAACGTCACTGAAAAAATATGTGTGTAACTCGTGATAAAAGTAATTAAAAAAATCAATATTTGCCATAAATACTAGCAGTAACTAACTGCTTACCTAATGAATAACAAATTAGCGATATACTACATTATATTAATTAAACGCTAATGTTAAAAGTTACCAACAGCACTTGCAAAACTTCGCAACTTCAGTATCAGACCGGCAATCAGGGGCGATGACCTCATCAGTTTTTTTGATAACTGTCCGGTTGCCATGGCGACGTTTTTTGTTTACTTTTTTGTTTATACTAGTTTGTATTAATAGTTATGCGGTCAGAGTAGTTATGTACCGTCATTGTACTGTACAATTTGTTTATTTTTTTTGTAAGTTAAGCTTGCGATCGCCAATGAGATGGGTTGGTGAGTGGGTGTGGTTTTATGCTTGTAGCGTTTAGATTAAATGTTAATCTTTATTGATTCGTTTTAAAAATGACTTAATTCGATACTTGCCAACTAGTCAGATTCAATACTTATTTCGAACTGTCAAAAACAACAGTTTTCTATGAAGTACGAGATTGTGTATTGTGACGTCACGTTTTTTAGCGTAAAACGGAATACTTATTTCTTAAAAATTTGCAAAAGTACTAAAATTAACTTGGTCATAAAATCAATTAATGAAATTGTGATTATTTTTTAAGATTTTTTATTGTATTGAACAGTCGAAATAGTTTATTTTTAATTAGGAAAGGTCCCAATTTCATTTGCTGGTCTAGTGGTAACAAATACGACTGGAGAGCTCGCAAAAAACTTTTACTAAGTACCTAATAAGTTGAAATTAGGAGTTTTATTCTACTCCATATCCGAGTTTACCTACCTTAGTTACTAAGGGGGGACAAAAATATTTCGTATCGTCGTTTCGTAAAAAAAAATTCTAGTGAAAGCAACTTCATTTTTAAAAGATCGACAACGGATAAACTTGCATCTCTTGTGGTGTTGCAGCTTGCAGATGACTATCAGTCAGTTACCATCAGGTCTGTTCGTATGCTCTGTATCCCATAAACCAAGGGTGGGCAAGGCGCAAGTAATGCCCCAAGTGTTGCAAGCATACATAGGCTACGGTTACTTCTTACCGTCAGGTAGGCCGTGTGCATTTTTTTAAGGCATAAGCCTGTAAACGAGCAGACGGATCACCTGATGGTAAGCAATCGGCGTCGCCCATGGACACCTGAAACACCAGAGGCGTTACAAGTATGTTACCGGATTTTTGGGGATTAGAAGTTTGATGATCGTTGGGGATTCAGGGATTGGGGAGATTGGTCGGGATTTCTGTGAGGCCGGGGTATCACTCCGGTTGAGTCGGCCTATTCGTGCCGAAGCATGGCTCTCCCACACATAAAACCTCTGCCACCGTCGTGGTATAAAAAACACTTCTAAGATAGTAAACACCAGTTCAGTTTGGACAATACATACATACACACAGTACATAGTTACATAGTTCTTGTGACAAACAAGGGCGTGCCTACAATTGGTCTGGCCGCCCGCTGTGACCCGTTACGACCAATTTGCTGGCTGATCGCCTTGGGAGCGTTTGTCTGTATGTCTGCTAACTCTGAAGACATTGTTTATTTGCTACCTTTGTTTATTAGAGCTAAATGGATGTAGTTGCTTTTTACTTTTTATTTTTCCTTTTTGAGACTCGTATTTTTTAGTAGTGTCTATCAGGGATGTTATGGAGCTCCGTAACCATAACCGAAACTATCGGATATCCGATATAAAAAAATATCCGTAATCGTAAACGAATCCGTAATAAAAGTTTCGGATACTATCGGATAGGGGCGTGACGTATAAATGAAACCATTATATTAGCTATTTGTATTTTACTTTTGAAATTCCTTAACATTTTAATATCCGTTACTGAAATTATCCGAAACTAACATAATCTTATACTATTATATGTATAAAGCTGAAGAGTTTGTTTGTTTGTCTGTTTGTTTGAACGCGCTTATCTCAGGAACTACTGGTCCGATTTGAAAAATTATTTCTGTGTTGGATAGTCTATTTATCGAAGAAGGCTATAGGCTATAATCCGAAATAATTTCATATCCGTGTCCGTAACCGTATCCAGTATAATAATCATTTCTATATCCGTATCCAATCCGTATCCGAAATTTCATATCCATAACATCCCTGGTGTCTATTGCCATGCGAAGGTTGCCTTATGTTAAAGGACATTTTACAGAGATCGGATATCTTTTTAATAACGTTGAACCCTTTAAAACTGCAATGTAAAGATCAAATCCTTTTATGAGGTCATGAGCTGTTGATAATAACGATAACATCTTTCCAGAAAGCCGTAAGAATAAGAATAAGAACGTTTATTTGCACGAAGTATGGTAATTACAAGTAATAATAATTATAAAAAATAGTCCCACATACATCGCCTACTGTTTTGGGCATGCAAAGTTAAATTTTACAATTAATACCTACATTAAAATATTACAATTAATAGGAACTAATTACAAAAATGCTTACAACTAGGATAACATATATTACTTCTCTTCTTTACTTTTTCACATACTTATCATTTCAGTGACTTACTAAATAACCAACACACTAATATTGCACACATTAAACTTTCATTGTCCGAAACTAGTACAAGTAGGGAAGCACCTATATATTTTCAGGAAACAATCAGTCTTTAAATAATATCTTCACGTACTATCAACCTGTCACACTCATTCTCAACACGTATTACAACACAAAATATTTGTTACACATCATAACAAGAAAAATTTACATGATAAATAACCAGAAATGTCGACTTGTCACTGCACGAGATGAGATATGAATTTTTAAGTTTATTTGTACTATAAAATAGGTCTTGTGAGACATATTCAATTAATTATGACATAACTAAAGTGCCGCTTGATCAACACTTAAAGTTGGCTGCGCGACGATCTATGAGCTCCTAGCGTTGCTTGAAACTAGTCGAGTCAATGCTGGCGTAAGGGCCACTGACACCCCGAGCAAAAATATTGTGACGCCCACGTGAGGGAAGCAATATCAAGTGTTAGTTTTTTGCTGATCCCAAGTAAAATTATATTAAGAATTTCATCTTTCCTTCACCCAGAGCTAACGACGCGGACCACAAATCCTCACAAATCCATCTAAAAAAAAATCTCAATAAAAATATGCATATGCACAGAGCGTAGAGCACAGTTCTGAGGTTTTGCACCAGGAGAGGTAAGAGATTCCAACGTCAGACCTTGGCGCCCCCCAGAATTTGTCGACCTGGGCCATAGCCCCATCACGTCCCCCCTAACCTAGCCGGCACTGAGTCGAGTTCGTCAAACAGTTACGTGTGTAAGATGTGAAACACTTAATTCTTAGAATTTTACGCAATCGAGATAAACACAGTTCTATTTATAATAGGAATATAATACTTTATCTAGATGTAAATACGGAGATTCCAAGGTTCTTGTCTGTTTGGTACAAGCTAACATTACTAACTGATAAACTGAAAACGTGTTATTATTTTATTACAGTGCGATGCCATGTTGTAACTGCTATGATTTCATTTGTCTTCAAATCTTATTTATGATTCGGTGACGTGAATTTAAAAGGATTTTAAGTTTTATTTCGATTTCATTATCTCTAATTATACACAGTTTTCCTACACTTTTAGGTAGGTATGTAAGTATTCCTATCCTTTCTCTTAAGTACTAAACTTATCCCTGGTTTTCCCTAGACCAGGAAAAGCTCTTTGCTCAAATGTACTTTGGTCAGAGAACAATTCTTGCCACACGAAAAAATATATTATAACTTCAAAGTTCAAATATAAAAACAAAAAATAAAAATCAAAAACCAAACATTTTAAACCATGAACCGAAAGCAGCACAAATCACGTTATCACCTAACATGACTAAAATGCAGTTTAATCCGGTTAAAACTAGTTTAACACATACAAAGTTCGATGCAATTTGTCCACACATTCACACTAGCTGCGTATACGCAACACATTAGCATGGATACGTCATGCATATTGATTACCCATCTATATGCGTACCGCAGTTCGACACCTGGGCGTTGCACGGTACTTGGAACTTAGAGCCTTCTTAGTCTGCTATTTTAATAGTACAGTTTTATTGATCTGCTATTTATTCTCAGGATAGTCGATGTACTTGTGTTGTAAATGGCTTTTGATTTCCGATATCCTTGAGGATGACGTCATTAAGTCACGCTTTTGTTGTTCAATGCGGTACCAATGCGTGCATTGTGCTCATGTAACTAGGTTTTGCCTGATGTCGTAAAAAATCTCGAGCTCTTTTGAACTCTAGAAAGAATCTAGATGAAAAATTTTAGCTTTCTGAATTTGAGATAGTGCGGCTGAAATATCGCTGGCATTGTGTCTTGTGTTCCACCGTCCGTATGAATGATAGGTTACAGAAGGTACAATTAGACTAAAAAGGCTGGTAACTCCTCTGGTGTTGTGGGTATCTTTGGATGGCTATGATTGCTTACCTGATTGTAAGGCGTGATCCGTCAAGTCATCAGCCGGTCCATACTGATCATACCAAAAAAAAAAATTAGGTTCAGCACTTTCGGCTGCATGTTATCTGTTAATAACCAGGAGTTACCAGTGGTTCTTAAAGATTGAATAATTCCATAGTATTGAACCTATGAAAGAAAAAGTATTTATTCGACGGACATTTATGACTAATCGCTTATTATTCCACCCGGTATTCGACACCAAAACGATGTCGTTTTACTCAGCAGTAAGCCATTTACTAGCAATTATGAGTTTATGAACTAAATAAATATTGGCCAATAGGCCTTTAATTACAGTTTGTGAACTAAATGGGTAATACTAAACAAACAAGTAGGTATTGTACTTGGAGTGACTAACACTATTGAACAATGTTAGTGCTTTCAAATTGATCGTATGTATATACACAGGGCCATTGTGATAATGGGTATTGTATTATTTTCAAAATATTACACAATAAGCTGAATTGAAAAATATGACAGGCCAAACACGGTATGTGTAAGGAATAATATCTAGTAATTTCTCAATGAAGACCTTTTACTATTGTTAGTGAATAAACATAATAAGATTCTTTAAACTTAAGTTTTTATAGCTATAAATAATAATAAACAGCTTAGATATGTTTATAATTTCTGGTATTTTCAGTGGAATCCCGAACCAAATAAAACAAACTAAATGTTAGTTCTTACAAGTCACTAATTACTAAATTCTACAAAGTATAGGTACTTTTACACATTAATTTACGGTTTTTTTTAATAGATAAGAGTGATTCTTTAGGAAGGTTAATATGTACAATACATGCATATTGCACCCGTGCGAAGCCGGGACGGGTCGCTAGTTAATCATAAAATATAAAATCCTTACTATTATAAATGGGAAAGTGAGTATGTTTGTTTGTTCCGGTTTCACGCCGTAACTACTAAACCGCTTGCTTTGAATTTTCGCAGACGTAAAGTTAGAAGTCTGGATTAAATAATAGGGTACTTTTAATCCCGAAAAATTACGATATTCCCGAGGGAAAACAAAAGAATTGGTACAGATGGCGCTGTGTGTATTGGTATATGTCACATAGGCTACTTTTATCCTTTTGTGACGTGAGCGAAGCTGCGGGTAAAAGCTAGTTGTTAATAATTGTCCTGTTCAAATATTTTATCTTCAACAGGACGAGGCCTAATACAAGTTAATAAAAAAAACATATATAGATCAAAAACACGGAAATCACGATGAAATCCACATGTTTAATAATTCAATCGGGCACCAGTTAATGCACTATTAACGTTACGTATTGCTAAATACCGATAGCTGTCGTGGTAGTATCGGCATTCAATGCTCGTGCCACATCATTTCATTAAGTGCTTGGAAATCTTGCTATTAAAGTAATCGATTTACACAAGCATTTTTATTATTTTTATAGTCTGAATCTTCCTTTGATTATAGCAAAATGATTGATGATCTTTTGTTTTATTTTTGTGGTTCAGTTTTTGGAAATCCTAGAATAGAACAAACTGAGCGGTGTATGAGAGTAAGCGCGAGTTCTATCCTAGGTACTACCTACATGGAACTCAGAACCAGTGAAAAGTAGATGTTTCCATTAATACTCTTCTGTCTATTTCTTCATTAATTAAAAGGCTCGATGTTATAGTAAGGCAATGTTGTTTAGCAAGAATGACGATGAAGACAGTGGATGATTTTTTTTCTTATTGTTTTACAAAACTGCCCCACACTAGGATTATCTCCTGTGTCGTGGATGCGTTTACAAACATACAAGTTCACATACACATGACACCCACACCCGAAACAACAATTTGTGGATCACACAAAGTGTTGTTCCTTGCGGGAATCGAACCCGCGACACGTTGCACGGTAGCCGGGGTAGCCGGTTGCCCAGCCACCGACCCAACCGTGCAGTTTGGTTGCAAACTGCCTGATATGCAATATGTTTACCTCTTACCCTTGGGGATTCCTAGCATAACAATTTTCAATAGCCACGGTTTCTACTACAACAGACTGACAGAACACAAAACAACATTGTTGTTAGCTATATTTATCACAAAGTTTCGTGAGACACCGCAACCTTGCTTTGTAAAGGGCCCTACAAACTATTACGCAGTACATTTTCAACCTTATTACTAAAACCACAAGGGTGTTGATAAGTCACTGTTAACATAGTAAGTAGGTAGTATATTTAAGTACATATATATGCGGTGCTTGTATACATAAAAGCTATTTATAGTCGAGGCGTGGCAAAGAACTGTGGTGCATACCTGTGATGTAGACTAAATGTTTGCAGAGCCGACAGTAAGTACATTCTGGCGTAGTTTATGCCTTTCCACGTTTGCTTATGAGTCGTATGAAACTATGAAATGTTGTGGTCGTAGGAATATTATTGATGTTTTCTAGAAAGTCAAGGATTCTTAGATACGGCTAGACGAAAAGACTATTAAACTGTTTAATGTCTGTTGATCATTTAATGTGTTTTAATTGCATATTTTATAGTAACTTTTAAGAAATTTGTATTTTCCGGTCTTTTTTAACACTGAAGTTTAAATAATATAAATAATATAGTTTTTAATCTGATATCAGAGGCACGATAGTAGTCGCCAAGACGAACAAAAACGTACCCAGTCATTTAATGGTTATTTAACTACTTTTTATTTTAATAATAGCTATCTAATTTCTGTCAGCCCCTAAAATACTCCAATTTTTGTTTTATTTCTTCGTGGGCTATCAGTACGAGTTACCAGCTCTGTTTACCCCATCTATTCTTAGTCTACACAATAATTATGTGCATACGCAGCGACGTATATTTAGCTATCGGTACAAGTATTTCGAGCCAGTGTGTTGCTACTTGCGAGCAATGGATACTTATCTAGGTACATTTTTAACTTTATCACAAGCCTAATAAAGTTGGAAATCTGTTAAAATGGATTGGTGTAGGTTGATTTGCTGTTGTCCAGTTATTATTCTAATATTGTAGTCTGCTATTTATATGATAATGCTTGCCTACATGACATGGATATTTGCATTTTATGTGTAAGTTTATGTGGTTTAGATCTATTCCCGATATATGGTAATACAGTTGTCCTATTATCTCGATAGGTTGGACTGCCTCGTTGGCCGAGTGGTAGCATGTTCGATTCCCGGGTCGGGCAAAGTATTACTGGGTTTTTAAAAAATCTCAGTAGTAGCACGGAGTCTGGAATTATGCCCAGTATATGGCAATAGGCTGACTTTCTATTACATGGGACTCATAACATAAATAGTGGGTGTTACATTGTACAGTGGCATAATGTGCACCTCTGCCTACCCCTTCGGGGATAAAAGGCGTGATGTTATGTTGTATGTTGCATGTTGCAGTAGGTAATGGTAATGGTAAGCCCTGGACATGAAACCCAACTTCTAATAATACATAAAAAAAATTAAAATTCACCTCTCTTCTATACCGGCTACCCATGTATTGTGTCCACAGAATTAGAGGTATATAAACTATTAATAACCAATAATTTCAGAACTAACTGTATTATGTTATCCCCGTAAAGTAAATTAAATTTAATTAACTGCTCGCTCCCCGTGGCGACCCTCACCTAGTTGGGAACGAGCCAAAAATAACAAAATTCAAGTTTGTCGTTTTCAATGTAGTTTCCTGGTCATTTACTGTTGTATTCAGTATGCACTTGTCAAGAATATATTAAATTATTATCTTTTCCTGTATAAAGTTCAAGTAGTGTCAGTAACATTACCTTGTGACTTACAAGTATTTTAAAAATTTAACTGTAATCATTCTTATTTTAGAAACTATAACATTAACGTCGATTCCAAAGTCTGCATAATAATTATACCACCCGGTTCCGGCTTGAAACTAGTTGAGGATTCTTAAACAGTTTACATGATGCTTTTAAACTCCCAATATTTCTGTTATTGTATACCACTAACTGCGGTACTCAGAGACTAAGTGTGGGAGAGCCATGCTTCGGCACGAACGGGCCGACTCGACCGGAGTGATCACAGACGTCGACCGACGTGAAACAACGCTTGCGTTGTTTCGTCGTGTGAATGAGGTTACCTGAGGCCCAATTTTCCACCCCCCGTTCCCCAATCCCTGAATCTTCAACAATCCTTAAATTTCTAACCCCAAAAGGCCGGTAACGCACTTACGTAACGCCTCTGGTGTTCCGGGTATCCATGGGCGGCGTCGATTGCTTACCATCAGGTGATCGGTCTGCTCGTTTACCGGCTTATATCATAAAAAAGACGATTTTTTATACTAAGTGGTTGGTTAAGTAGCCACTGGAACAGAACTCTGACTATGGCTGTAAATCAATTGAAATAAAACGGGGATATATATTAAGTACTCAAGCCTACCTATTTTGAATCAGTAGTAGATACAATTAGTAGATAGTATCACTATATTGTTTTTATCAAACATACAATAATAGTGTTGTTGTGGAATGTAGCTGACATTCCATTCTATCTCGCAGAGCATTAATCTGTAGGATCAACTGTGGATCAACTGCTCCCAATATTTCGACGATACAGGCCAAATTGATAAGATACGGTGTGACGTCATATAAGTTTGTGTTATTGCGCTCGTCTCTTAAATTAGAGGCTTGAGGTGTGTGACGTTAATAATGATATAATGAAATAAGTGTTTAGCTAATTAAGATAAAGATTTAAACTAAGAAATTGTTCTTATTTCTATGAAATTGCTTGTTATTTAAGAAGGTTTTAATAATTATGAAGGTACCTGTGGTATGCCATATACATATTATACATATAGTTCTATGGAAATATTGGGAATCGTGTTTCCTGTTCGGTATTTGGTCATAAACTCGTCCGCTATAAAAATTGAACTAGTGAAACATTGACTGATTCACCTTGTAGTTTTCTGTGTACGTCTTAAAGGGTATAGGAAGCCATTTCGCAACATGCAATTTTGAAAATGTAAAAGATTGTTTACGTAATCTCCTTCTCTTTGTTTTGAAAATGTAAAGAAAGAAAGAAAGAAAAAACATTTATTTAGCACCAGGCACGATGCAGCATAAATAAAAAATAAAAAAAGACAATCAAGATGTGACAGTGACAATTTAAACAGAAGAATTAGAAGAACATTAACAGAAGTATGTAGTGTTTCTTTGAGTATGTTTATTTTCTTTTATTTTTTAATTATGCTACATCGAGGGGTTTGTCTTTCTGCGAATTTATGATGGATATCTTTAATCTGTAACTGGTCCGAGGTGGGAGCCTGGAGATCTGTCACACAGGGAATCCTAGTATGGACTCCAGGCTCTCACAAAGGAGTACATTGTTTGCATCTGATTATTGTATCTTATTTCTGTAAAATATCCTTTGTGTAGAGAGGTAATAAATAAAAAACTAAATTTAATTTAATTAATTTAATTTTATGATGAGTTTATGAACTTTTGCTCTAATCGAGGTCAATCCAGAAACAGGTAAAACATAAATTGCAGCTGTTAGACCAAAACAGGATAAGTATTCGTAACCAGACTAAACACATTAGAAATAAACACAAATTACTGACTGAAGAGCAGCATAAAAACGTGAGTCAAGCTGAGAATCTTACCTATTTCTGTCCTCGGAGGAGGAAATCCTACATTAAATAATTGGTCTATCCGTCTGTACGGCCTCAGGTCTGCGCGTACGGCCGGTAGTAATGATCTTACAATTATGTGCTTTAACATTTTGAGCACAGGTGTTGATTTGGTATAATCGTGTGTCATTTGTTATCTAGTTTAGATATTTAGGTAAGTGTCTAGTGTCTTCTTTGATGAGTAGTTGTTCTGCGTATGTGGCCTACAACGTAAAACTATTACACAGTTCTATAAGGTTTCACATACATATAAATACTAGTCTACCCGACAGACGTTGTCCTGCATATCCACTTGAATGTATAAACAAAAATTAATTAAAATTAGTTCAGCCGTTTAGGATAAATAACCTAGAAACCGACTGCAGCGCCATCTGCCGGGCTGATTTGTGAATCTAAACCATTCCCAGATCCCTTTGAACAAACACAAAAAATTTCAAAATCGGTCCAGTCGTTTGAGAGAAGTTCAGTGACATACACACTCACAGAAGATTATATACGTAAAGATATATATATATATATATATTATATTATATATAATATACAACATATTTTTTGTCCCACACCAGGATTTTCTCCTGTGTCGTAAGTTCACATAAAAGATTTGGCTATCTCTTCGGGAAATGACAGATATTTCTTAGGGTAAATATGAACAAGACTTGCGTCAAAGATAGCAGGCAACAAGTTTGCATCAGTACAACATTAATGTCAGCTATTAAACAGTAAATAGATATATTAGATACACATGGTACGAATCTCAGCCACATGGCGCGATCCGACCACAATGTGTGCCACAAATAAACATAAGTACATACATGTACAAATGTACATACGTAGCTATGAATAGATTATTCATGTAACCTAGTCAATGTTATTACATCTTTATTTTGTATCTAGCTTACGAAAGCATTTAACCGAAAATGGCCTTTATTTCAATTATGAAAGTCATTAAGTATATTAGCACATATTATATATAGTAGGTATACTAGCGACCCATGGCGGCTTTTCACGGGTGCAAAATGCATGTATTACCTATAGGTACATATAAACCTTCCATAAGAATATCTATTAAAAAAAAACCGCAACAAAATCCGTCGCGTAGTTTTAAAGATCTAAGCATACATAGGGACAGATAGACGGCGGATAGCGACTTTGTTATATATGTCGTAGGATAATTTGATACTTCGAATCTTCGCGGAAATCCTAGGGGTTTTGCGAAAACGCGGATAATTAGACATAGACGAAAAATTATCAAATCTTACTGGACAAAGTCAGGATTTTTGCGAAAATACTCGTTACTATAGTAAGATTTGATGTGTTCAACACTGATTGGCTACAATTTTGCTGGCTGACTTCTAATTGGTTCCTAGTTTGCCGATGATTAACTTCAAGTATTGTATCATAGAGTTATGAAGGTTTAGAATTATAGGTGAGAAAGGAAAATCACTAAATAGATTTTTATAAACTTTTTATTGAAAATTTTAGTATGTATGTTGTTTTCTACAGACAATAGGAGATCTCAGTCGTTGTAAAAAAATAATCCAATTTTAGGGTGTAATCCATAAATTGGATGAAACTGGTCGTTTAAGACGACGAAAAAACATTTAAGACGTCAACCAATCAGAGACGATCTCTTATTGGACGCGCTGACCGACCAATCAGCGTTCTTATTTCATAACAGCCAGCGTTTCATTTCGCAATCTTACTATAGTAACGAGTATTTTCGCAAAAATCCTGACTTTGTCCAGTAAGATTTGATAATTTTTCGTCTATGTCTAATTATCCGCGTTTTCGCAAAACCCCTAGGATTTCCGCGAAGATTCGAAGTATCAAATTATCCTACGACATATACATACTATGTAGTGATATTAAAGAAGGACCAAATTAAAACTACCCTTAACCGACGAGCGTGCATGAAAAGATTGATGACTGTTGATGAAGCGATAGAGGTATGTAAGGGTCGTAGCAATTGGCGTTCCATAGTCTCTACCTGTCGCGGAGAACCTAACCGGTAACCGGGGCTCCGGCTCGACGTGCAGGAGAAGGAACGGGGTGGTTTTTGGTCAGTAAGAGTCTGACACTCCCTCCCGCCTCACCCAGGCGGGAGCAGTCAAACGATGATTTCCCCCCCTTAAAAAAGTATTAACCCCCTTAAAAATAGTTAGAAGAATGTATGTACTTCTTTTAATGCTATATCAATATTTAATCAAGCAGTGATCACAATATTGTAAGGGGAGTCTGTATGCAATTTATTATCTTTAATACCCAGTTGTATGTTAATTTAAAATGAACAAACAGATGTCTATACCGATGTAACTGGAAAACATACAACAAAATAACTATAATAGTTCTTATTTATATTCTTTATGAAAAGCTTATTAGCTTATTAAAATTTTTTGATAGGTCACAAAAGGTGATAAGTGGTTCATACTGTCACTGTTATTAATAACGACAATTTCCACTGAGATTTAATTGCATTAGATATAATAGAATAAATTAAATATAATAGAATAAATTGAATTGTTTGAAAAACTTAACTTTCTGTTTGTCTACAGGTCTCAGTATGGGTTCTGACGGTATACCTCGTGTTCCACGTGCCCCTCATAGAGATGAGGGTTGATGACTTCGAGCAGCAGGCACTGGCTCAGGCCAGAGAGGTATGTACTTAACCTGCAATTTAAGACAATATAAACATCAACGTTGCTGACCAGACTTGGCGGGAGCACTACTGTGCCTGTTGTAGGTATTAGCAAATTCAATTATCGAATTTTCGTTGAAGAACTATTTTGATAATAACTATCGTGAGACATACAAAAACTCGCGGGTTACTCACTTGAATATACTGAGAAAAGCTCTACTAGTTTCGAACCACATAGGGGTTCTTCCTCATGAGCAGCTACCTCATAGCATGAGTAGGCTGCGCGACATCGCCGCGACCGCACACGCTGCTCACGAGGATGATTTGATGATGACTTTTTTGATGGAAGGAATCGGTAGTTTTTTTTTATGGCATAAACGTGTAAACGAGCAGACGGATCACCTGATTGTAAGGAATCGGCGTCGCCCATGGACACCTGGAACACCAGAGGCGTTACAAGTGCGTTACCGGCCTTTTGGGGATTAGGAGTTTGAGGATCGTTGAGGATTCAGGAATTGGGGAGATTGGGGATGGGGAGGGTAATTGGGCCTCCGGTAACCTCAGTCACACGACGAAACACAACGCAAGCGTTGCTTCGCGTCGGTTTTCTGCTCGGCCGTGGTATCACTCCGGTCGAGCTGGCCCATTCGTGCCGAAGTATGACTCTTCCACTACTTAGTATATTTTTATCTTTATTTCTATACGTCATCGTACACTAAAAAGTAACTGAAATTGAAAATACAAAGTTCTCTATTCACATATTGTAAATGAGCCTCATGAATTTACCGGTATACGTATATTTACTCAACAAAAAAATCATAATATTTACACACATATGCAAATTAACTGGTTATGCTAATTGGCACAGATAGTCTATCGCATTCGTTAGCACATCCACTTTATATTTCAATATTAACTACATTTATAACTACCAGTTTCACCCACTTAAGTATACCTACATAGGTCTTTATATCAGAGGGTAGGCAAAACGAATAGAAGTCTACCTGCCTCCTGGCCACCACGACTCGGGTAGTAATGTAGATGCCGGTTTAAGACGTCTGCTTCTCATTTATAAGCATGCATCCAATGACAAGTACCAATGTGCCTTTTTCCGAGTTATATGTGCTTTCTAAGATTATCTAGGATCATCACTGACAAATGGTGAAGGAAAACATCGTGAAGAAACCTAATTATAAGTTTGACATCACCAACCCGCATTGAGCAAGCGTGGTGATTAATGCTCAAACCTTCTCCGTGTGAGAAGAGGCTTTGCTCAGCAGTGGGCATTTATAGGCTGTGATGATGATGATGATTACTAACCACCTTTATGATTTGTCATGTCTATCATTTACCTACCGAAGCTCTGGACAACCGCAGGGGTTATTGGGGTTCCGGCTCGAAAGTGACCTACCGAGACTGATAATTCCTTTCGCCTCACCCAGGTCCGGCGGAGTCATTTGAAGATTATTACCAGTTAAGAATAAAATTTCCGCCATTTATCAAAGTAAATTTGTTACAGTCCAATCCAATTTAATCTGACCATCCTTCTTTACAGCAACCACCAGTGTCGACGGAAAAGCCGGAGCCAATCAATCAGCACCTGAAGCTAAGCAAGTGCTTCCACATGCCTCGCTCCAAGTGCCCAGCAGAACCGAACTGCACCAAGGTCGGCTCCATGTCAGTCTTCTGTTGTGACCTGGACAGCGCCCGGCTGAAGGAGGCACTGGCTTCTTCTAGTAAGTTCAATTTACCTAGGTTTTTGTGGAATAGGGGGCAAACGATCAGATTACCTGATGGTATGCAATAAGCGCCATCTGTGGTCACTCGCAACACCGGAGACAGTTTATCGCACAGTTTTCTGTCATGTACCTATGGCCAATAAAACACATGAGGTATTTTTATTACTAGGTACTAAATTAATTACTATGTTTTCGGCTTACTCACGTAACTGTCTGACGAGCTAGAGACTCATCTTCATGAGCAGCATTCCGCGACACGCCATGAGCCATTCTCAAAGACCAGTTTATCCATTGATGAAAATCGCATAAAAATTGGTTCTACAGTTTTTGAGTTTACGATGAACAGACAGATGTGAAGAGGGACAATTAAAATGAATAACTAATGCACTGTACTAATGACCATTTAATTGACACTGAGTAATTCAATTACATAGCGAGGTACACACGGCTACACATCGAGCTTTACATAACCAGTATAAACTGAACGTTAAATGTGCGGAAAGATGATGCGACGCGACACCACGATAAACTGGTTTTGTATAGATTGATGTGTGGAGGTACCTACAAGTATTTACCTAGTACATACCAGTGTGTACATATATATGCATTTTATTTGTCCATTAGCTTAGTAAATACAGAAGTAATTCCAGTTTACTATGCATTTCTAATGAGTTGAGTACACATTCAGTTGTTTGTTTTTTTTAACAAACAACTGAATTTGCCCTACAAACATACAACTTCACATACACATGACGCCCAGACCCGGAACAACAATTTATGGATCACACAAAGTGTTGTTCCGTGCGGGAATCGAACCGCGCCAACCGTGCAGTTTTTATTCCTGTGTACCTAGGAAGTAATATTGAGTTTTAAAATTTTGAAACTTACATTACGAAGTCAGGATTTAAACAAAGATGTATATCCTTATAAAGTTTTATATTAATCTGTGCACCTCTGCTTACCTTTCTAAATCGCACACATGAACATAGCTAGCTATTATAAGCTATGTTTTAAAGATAACAAAGTAGTCACCTAATTGACTGCCTCGTTGGCCGAGTGGTCACAAGTGCGACTGCCGGGCAAGGGGTCTCGGGTTCGATTCCCGGATTGGGCAAAGTATTACTGGGTTTTTAAAAATACTTAATAGTAGCATGGAGTCTGGAGTTGTGCCCGATATATGGCAATAGGCTCACCTCCTATTACATGGGACTCATAACATAAATAGTGAAAAGTGTGTGTTACATTGTCCAGTGGCATAATGTGCACCTCTGTCTACCCCTTCAAAGATAAAAGGCGTGATGTTATGTTATGCACCTAATTGCTATAATCAGGACTTCACTATCAGAATAGTTAAAAATAGAAGAATATGTAAATATCATGTTAATTACAAAGTTAATTATATGCAGTTACTGCACAGTTTAACTGTTGAACGTGTTGTTTGTGATTAACGATTTAGTTATTAAAGTGCCCCAGTTATTATTGCAGTATCATTTGCTTGCATAATGGCATACGATTTTACATTTAAATGTAAGTACAGCTTCACGCCCTAAGAAACTAGCGAACACACATTTAACACCGTTCTGCAGATTCGGTTGCCAAAGAAGAAGAAAAAAAAAACCCAATTATTTCATTGCACTTATTGTTCTTAATGAATTTCAAAAGGCGCTTAGCTTTTTGGTAAGAAAAGTAAGGAGTGTTGGGTTCTTACTATAACCACCGTGGTAGTGGTCTTCCTCAGCGCCTGTAAGGGCTGTAAGCAGCACCTATTTTATTCTTCCTATGTATGTAATGGGAACAATTTATACATAACAAATTGTCGCTCCAAAATAACGTCGGCAGATGACAGTAAAAAATAAAAAAACGATTATAATTGTATAAATTATTTTTTTCTGTCAGAGTTTTCGGGAGCGTTCCGGTTACACCATATATAGGTACCAGTTATTTTACAAGTTCTTTACCTTGAATTTAAGACATTATGAAAGCCTAAAACCTCAAAAAACTACGGGTTGCGGTTACAAAAATACCTACATAATTAACATAATATACTTAAACTTTACTATGCTTACAAAACTTGTAAAAATAACACATTGACCACATTCGGGTTAATAATCGTGTATTTGCTATTGCGTCTTTATTAAAACAAATAAGTTTGTCTGTAATTACGTGGACTTGTATGTACTTGAAGTATGTGTGTCCGTGTCAAAGGCTATCGCACTCCTGATAAATGGTTACATTTGGTATCAATAACTTATATACCTAAGTTTTTTAAAAAGATCTAGATGCGAGACGCAAGTGTTTTCTATATTGTCTTAAATACCGACATACAAGGGGTAATAAATATATGAATATCAGGTATTTCATGAATATTTTACGATAATAACAATTAGTTAAGCTGTTCGTTACTGCGTTTAATGGAACCTGGTCAAAATACATTGATTAATACCAATGGCTTAACTATGCCCTTCGGGGCCCGCGGCAAAGTCATCGGATGGGTCCCCGTTCCCAATAAAAAAACAGAAAAGTTCAGATGACAACCTCTGAATGGGACACCTTCCAGCTGGGGTCCGTGGCATTTTCTCGACTTGCCAGTGGCAAGTTGCCCCCCTGTAGTTACGCCACTGATTAAGACAATGAGCATTCATTCATGCGAATCTTTAATTAGAATAAATTAGAAATTGTTGAGGTTTATCGTTACACCACTGGCACTGTCTACTCCTTTTAGAAATGATAGACGTGATGTTACTTTCTCACTTTCTATGTTTTCCTTAGGGATGGTACCTAGAAATAAAATTCATACTAAACAGGCTTTTCTTTTCAATTCCAGTTACTCAGAACACGACGTATCTTCACGTGCTGAACGCCACCATTGATGAACTGGACGTCTCCCAGGCTATGTTCCGGAGACTCACTTCCATGGCCTTCACTGACGGAAACATCGACAAAATTGTTGGTAAGAAACCTTCGATACAGGAGTTTATACTTTATATATATTCACGTAGGTTTAAAATAGATTGTAGTTCTAGTTTGTTACGCTAGTTGTTACCTTCTGTTTATGATATTTCCTTAGAATTGTCTAAATAAACTTTTGTCTATAAACAATTCTTCTTAACTTTCTATTTCATAATAATCCTACTAACTTGACCTAATCATTTTATTTTCTTCTCTAACGGTTCAATCGCAGGGAAAGAAAGTATGGACATAAACACTACCAGTGAGTATACCATAGTTTATATTAATTGTCATTAACCACAAAGCTTCGACTTCTTCTTTATAATTCTTCTTGTTATAACAGAAGAACACGCGCTAACTAAAGATCACATAAATATGTGTGTATGCTTAGGTAGTAACCTATTTATTGGCTTCATGAAAGGTGCAGTAAGAAAACCAGTCCACCGTAGCTAAGGATGTAAAGAAATATCAAGTTAATGAAGTGGACACCATGGACACATGTGTTCTGGACACGAAATTATGCTTAATTAAATCCAGAACTCTTTTCAGGAAGAAAGATAAATTAGAATTAAGTAAAAGAAAGGTACATTATATCTAAGAGGTATTATATCTAAGCGGCTGACCTTGTTTGGCTGACCATGGACAATTAATTAAACTTCATCATTCAATCACAAGAAGAAATGCTAATTAATACGTACTTTTAACTATTTTTCCAGGACAATTTCCAAAACACTCCTCAGTAGCGTGTCTGAACATCTCGAACAACAACCTGACGAGTGCCAAGCTCCAGCCTGCCATCCAGAGGCCGTATGCCTATCTCTTCAACCTGAGCGTCCTGGACGCGTCAGCCAATAACCTCACTGAGTTCCCACTGAGCTTGGTGCACAGTAATCGAAAGATTTCTGTAGATTTATCAGGTAAGGGAGAAAAATATTGTTGACAGACCTTTACTTATACGAATCACGACAGTCTATTGTTATTCTTCAAGGTTGACAGACGAGTTACGTAAATTAGGTCGTACGGAGCATTTGCTGAATGCTTCCAATGGGTTCATCTAGAAATTATTGGGGAGGCCTATGTTCACCTATTGACTTCTTGTGGCTAAAATGAAGATGATTACCATTTTCCTAACCCCCTTCTATCTATTGAAATTGGACATCCACCTTTACAGGTAACAGGTATCTCCCCTGCAAGAACTTCATGAAGGCGATGGAAGAGAGCAACTCCTCGTTAGTGACCTTCCTCAACTACCGGGACACGTACTGCGCCCTGGACATCAGCTTCAACTGGTTCAAAGATGTCAGAGTAGTGCAGATTGACCATTTGAGGATACAGAAAGAGGTAGTACGTATTCTAAATTAACTCTTCCTTTATTTCTTCTTGGATGATCCTACGACTGCGCTCCTTCTAAGGTACTCTACAAATTAATTATCTGTGAACATTAACTTGTCTGCTATCATTTGTCCTGTTCGTCCTAAACCTGCTTTTGTCTCTCTGTAATCATTCATCTCTTTACTAACTCATTGTCTTTTGTTTTTACTTATTACTTCATTCTTTTTTTATTTTATTTGTTCTGCTTCTTTGTTTAGTATTATGTCAATCGATGTGTAATTTTGTTCTGTTTATGTTGAGCTTCATGCATAGGGTGTTGTTTTTGTACAGTGTTTCATAAAATTCGCTGCTAAAATAACGGTCAGTGTCTAATTCTGCAGCAACGCATATTAAAAGAACAGTTAGGTATTCATTGGGCTGAAATGTACATAAATGTAAAGTTAACATGTGATCATAACTTGTCAAATGTTTGTACATAATTGTTTTATGTTGATGTCACAACTCACAAGGGTCGACATAAGTCGGTTCTAAACCTCATCACTAAATTCTAACAGGAACATTTTACGTCTTCCACCAGGAACTTACCCAATTAATATGACATTTCTCAAATTTCCAGCTTAACGAAAGCTGTCGCAATATAAAGCCGGCGAATATCAACTGCACCTGCATTCCCGAGCGGCTGGAGTTCTCTGGTGATGTGATCACCAACCTGGTGGCCGTGGACTGTTCCCAGCGTAACCTGACCTCCTTGCCGACTAACTTGCCACACAACACCGTCAAGCTAAATGTATCTTACAACAACGTAAGTACTGATAAAGATAAAGATAAAGATAAAGATATATTTATTTAGTAAAACATGAGTAATTACAATGAAGGTGTTTTTTTGGTTAGTATAGAGTCTACATGTTTTGCCATTGATGGCGTACTAAATCATTACTTTAGGCAGATAATACCAATCTACAATCAATAATTATACAAAATCAAATGTCAAAGTTTGAATGAAAAAAAAATTTATAATGTAAATGAATAAAAATAATAATTTAAAAATCACAAGTCAAACAGTTTAAATTATGTCAATTGGTGAACAAAATATGTCAAAATTATAAACAAGATGTCATTATTATAAATATTATAGATAACAAGATAATAAACAATATGTCCACATTCAGGCTAAATTAAATTATACTTACAAAAAAAGTAGATAATAATTATAAAGAAAAACAAATAAATTGAAACTCACAATCAATGCAAAGTATCATTTATAAATTCATCTACGCTGTAGTAACATTTTTCAAGTAATAGCATCTGAAGAGATTGTTTAAATTTATGTATCGGCAAACATTTAATGGCATCTGGTATTTTATTGAAAATAATTGGTGCAATACCAAGGACACTCTTTTTTAGTAGGGCAGTTTTACATTTATATGTACATAATAGATTTTCGTATTGTGCACGAATAGGGGTCCTCTTAACAGTTGAGAATTTTTGAAACAAATGTTGATTTGTTTTAACAAATATCGCCACCTCTAATATGTACATACATGGCAAAGAAAGTATTTTAAAGAAAGTATTTTTTACTGATTAGTATACTTTATTTAAGTAGTACTTTTTCTAAAACTCGCCCCTATAAAAGCTATAGAAAAATCAAGTATTGTCTTACTCTTTACTCAAGTGGTGAGTCGAAGCTGTAGAATCGGTGTTGATAGTTGGAGCTGATAAATTGTAGCGGTTGAGTTGGAGCTGATCTGATAGTACTAGTGAGTTAAAGGAAATCGACTGAAAAATTGGGGGATAAAAGTCTATACCTTTTAAGTGTGGGAGAGCTATGTTTTGGCACGACCTGAGTGATACCACCGCCTTACAGAAAATTGACGTGAAACAACACTTGCGTTGTGTTTCTTGTATCTTGTTAGTAAGGTTACCGAAGGCCCAATTACGACTTTCCCTAATCCCCGAATCCCCAACAACCCTTAAATTCCTAATCCCCAAAAGGTATACAACTTATAACACTTCTGGTGTTTCGGGTGGCCGATTGCATACCACCAGGTGATCCGTCTGCTCGTTTACCGGCTTATCTCATAAAAAAACCCAGCTTTAACCAATCGGCACTGATAAATTAAGCAGCTAAAAAATTAGTAATGATAATTCAACATACTTCGTATTAGGTTGCCTACACAATTGACTAATTGTTTGAACAATTACAGCGTGGGTCTAAGTACCTAGTGCAAGTCTATGAGCTCAGACTGATCATGTTGTATTGTATATGTTCCAGATCACCTCGCTGCAGACAGTGGCAGACGACTCCACGTACGAGCACCTGCGGCAGCTGATACTGGATCACAATGATATACCGCATATCCTCGAGTTGGAGGGCACCAAGTTTATTGACAACTTCATGTTGTTCTCTATCGCTTATAATAAGTTGAAAACTGTAAGTACCTATCTGTAATAAAAGTGGAATCTGATATCGTAGGAATCGACTATAAGGCTGCCCATTTAACTCGTCGAGTACCGTATTTATAGACACAATTAAAGAACAATAGGTTGCGGTCACCGGTGACCGCGCTGTGTTTGACAGTTTAAAAGAGACCAGTCAGCAGCAATCTCTGAAATACCTGAACCTATAATAAACCCAATCTCCAACCCGTTTGCCAGGTGAGGAGATTATGGCGATTGTAACAGGCTGCTGATGATGATGATGGGCGGTTCTTGCCTGATGATAAAAGAAATTAATCAAATTGTCGACTGTATTTCAGATACATACATACGTGCTGTCGAATCGTTTCTATAAGACGGGGCTGGCGCTGCTGATAGCCGGCAACTACATAAACTGTGACTGTAACACTGAGAAAACATTAAAGGTAAGAAAAAAAAACATACACTAAATAAAATAAGTAGAATAATGTTAGTGCTGAAGTATTTGAAGAAAACAAATCACTTCTGCATTGACTGCCTTGTATGTTGTTCTTGGGTTCGCTTTTAAAACATGGAGTTTGTTTGATTTGAAATCTAAGACCTTAGTTTATAGTCTAGAATCCTATAAAAGGCCTAGCATTACTCTTAAATTTACTTTAAAATATTATCTTTTCCAGCCGTGGCTACTAGAAAACTTTAAGAACATCCCCGACTACAAGTTGTTGCTGTGTGACGACAAGGTTCCTGTGATTGATTTGGTGGAGTCACAAGTCTGTCACACGCCTCGCGACTGGACTGACTACATATACTACATCATAGGCCTGGAAGTGCTTATCCTGGTGCTACTCATCAGTAAAGTGTCCTACGATTACTGGGTGTTCAAAACTGCTGGGTATCTACCCTGGCCAGCGAACAAAATGCCGAGATTGCCATGCGATTGGTTATGCGAGTAAGTTGCTGGTTGATTAGCAACCATCAGCTTTGGTTGGCTTTGGTTGATTGGCAACCAATAACGCCAAACCAATGCTTTTATGTGTTCGGGAAATCTTGATTAATCTTCTAGAAAAGTGATTGGGTTTGATTACGAATGACTTATTAATAATCCTTTATGAAAGTAGGATATAATTGTGGGGATTTTATTATGAAAGTGGAGGGGTAATAATGGGTAAAGTGGAATTCCGAATCCCTTGGACACCCGTATGAAGCTATGGTTATTTTAGTGTTGTGCCAGAGAAAATACGGACGATTTTTATATTGGTTGCAAACCAAATTGTTGGGACAATTTTGGTTTTTTATGCTTTGTATATGTGTTGTTGTCGTTGTAATGTAATCTGTAATGTAATGGGTTGCTAATGCTGCCGAAACCAGGAGGTTTCTAATATGTCTGTAAATGTTATTTGTTAAGCTTCTTATTTACTCTTGGTCTCTGTAAATACTTATTATGAATTTTGAAATAAGTTACGATGGTTATTTTTATAGTTTATTTTTTAAATTTAAAAGTGCTGTTTGTGTAATTTGAATATACACCTTAGATCTCTGTTGATCAGCTCTATGTATAATTCTATACATGCGATGTTTTATGTAAATTTTGATTGTGTTTTTTTGTATAAATAACTTGCCAATTTCGTGAAGAATCTCTCTGTTGTCTCGATTGAAGTTTTCATGGCAATCAAAATAATGGTTTGAATAAAATGTCGGGTTCAAACTTATGCACAATGTAGTAGATGTTCTCATGACTTACAACACACGGTTTTCAATTTTATTTCCAAGATTATTTAACAAAGTATTCAAGAACATAGCGCTTTCCGTTTTATAAGGCCGGCAACGCACCCGTGACTCCTCTGTTGTTGCGGGTGTCCATGGGCGGCGCTGATCGCTTACCATCAGGTGATCCGTCTGCTCATTTGCCTCCTATTACATAAAAAAAGAGTTGAAAACTCTGAGTTTATAGTGTAGTACATAAGTAAATAGTGTAACAATGATTTGATATATTTGTGTAAGTTTGTCCACTGCCTTACCATATTATGGTAATAGGACCGTGTACTATACCATGCTATGGTGTGAACCACTCGATAACAAAAGAAGACTGACTCTAGTTCGAATATTTAACCTTGCCAAAACAATATGAGAGCCATTATTTTGATTGTCCCACAAAATCCAATTACCAAACTCATGTTTCTTATTCTTGAAGAGTCGTTATTAAAATAAAGAAAATTAGGAAAAAGGATATCTATTTGTGCTACTTATTTCTTTAACATTAAACATATTTAATGTTATTAATGAACAAAATGAATGTTATGTACCTACATACCTACTTACATTAAACTTTAATGTAGGTGCACCTCTACCTATACTATGTATGATTAAAATGCGTGATGTCACTTGAATGACGTGATTTGAGCTGGAAATAATTAGTGCGAATAGATTCCTATTAATTTTGTTTTTAAGTAAGCGTCCAGGTGTTAGATTTTAAGTAAATAAGGGGGGCAAATACATGCACATTTATTAGGTTGAATAATCTTTAAGCAACTGCTTATTCCTACAAAATATAACAAACTTCTTTTTCAGTTTTGTTTTGTTATTGTGTTCTGGAAACACTTATATTTTCCTTTTAACTAAAGATGTGCTTGTATTTGTTCTAACTGGCCAGTAGAGGCTTGAAAGTAAATGTAAGGTCCAATTTACGCAAGAGAATTTTTGGATTTTTATTATATATTTTGGGAAATCAGTGCCATATTCTACGAGTAGATATGGCTGAAAGTCACTTTGTTAGCATCCATTGTAGCATTTGTTTATAACGCGGAAGTCTTGATAAATAGATCGCTAGGTCGTAAATTTCTTTTACAGATAATTATAATTTCAACCTTTTTCTTTATTTTATCAGGTTTTATTCTTATAATGTTTGATTTTTCGTCTTTTTGTCCATACAAGCAAATGCTACAATGAAGTTGAAACATGTAGTATCTGTATAAATGAAAGATATTTTTGTATAATATTAACTACGAAGACTGTATATTTTGTATGAAAATTTTATAATATTATAGATGTTACATAAATTGTACAAGTTGTTTTATTTTGTACTAGCGACCCGCCCCAGCTTCGCATGTGCAATATGCATTTATTATACATATTATAAACCTTCCTTAAGAATCACTCTATCTATTAAAAAAACCACATCAAAATCCGTCGCGTAGTTTTAATGATCTAAGATACATAGGGACAGACAGACGGTGGATAGCGACTTTGTTTTATACTATGTAGTGATGAAATGCCGACTTTCTATAAAATGAAATGAAATTTCACATTTAGGATATATAATACAATTGTCAGGACACGACCCAATGGATAGTCGGTATCATAGGTAGGTTTACGAGTAAGTGATTCCTTATCCTTACACCTACAATAAAACATTAATAAATTCAAACAAAACATTTATTTAAATAATCAGTTGCAACAAAAATATCAGAACAAATGTAATGAATTTTGTTGTAAGTCTTTTATTCAATGTTCTTGGTTCCAAGTAGTAGTTTTGTTTACTTCTTGTATAATGTCAATGGATTCACACCTTCCTTATTACATCTTAACTGATTTAAAAAATACTCCTTTTTAAAATGAAACAAAAAATACTTATAACAACTTTATTTATTTAAGATTAAACATTTTTTTTATTATTTTTCTTATTAGCTAAGTTCTTCTTTTTTCTCTTCTTATTATTCTTATTGTCTGTGGTGTTGTCGTGTTTCTGTTTGTTCTGTTCTAAATTCTGTGTTCTTCTATTTTTATTGTTTTTAGCATTTTTTATCGAGTCTACTGACTTTGCCTTATCTGCTTTCATTACTTCATCTGCAGCTTCTAGTCTGCGTCTGAAAGAAAGAAATAATTTGTTTAGTATTGTATCAACTGGTCCGGGTCGCAAGTCTGGTTTGATACTCGGTTCGGGCAAAGTGTAATAGAACATAACATCACGCCTTTTATCCCTGAAGGGGTAGGCAGAGGTGCACCTTATACCACTGTACAATATAACACCCACTTTTCACTATTTGTGTTATGAGTCCCATGTAATAGGGGGTGAGCCTATTGCCATATACCGGGTACAATTCCAGACTCCGTGCTACTACTGAGAATATATAAAAAACCCAGTAATAGTTTGATAATAGGTGTAATAGGATTTTTTAATATTTTGAAAAAAATTCAGTAATCGCTTGGAGTCTGATTGAGCTTATTGTCATCCATTGATCTTGCCAATGGATGACAATAAGCTAGCCATTAGGTACATGGAATTAAAAACAAAACTGATAAAAACGATAACCATGAAGGTACTAATTCACTATTCCTGATGTAAATTTTAGACCTTATGGCTGAATACTATAGGAACGGGGTGGTTTTTAGTCAGTACGAGTCTGACACTCCCGCCTCACCTGGGCGGGACTTCTCCCGCCCATTGGATTATTTCCCCCCTCAAAAAAAAGAGCTGGAGACTATCAAAGTCATCTTTATGATAAAGAAACTATATAATAAAAAAACTTACTTGTCAGGTCGTTTCTCCAGCCGAGTAGAGATGTTGTCCCTGCGCGGTGCCTTCGTCAGCAACTTCTTGCGCTTGTTGGGATCCTGGCGCAGCTGCAGCATGTACTCCGGGACGGCACAGCCTGACTGCTGCATTACTGACGCTATGCTGTACGGGATACGGTTGTTATTGGATTACCATTCATCATTCAAGTTGTTTGAGGTGTATGTAATGTAGGGAGATTTTGTGTCTGAGAAAACAGATTGTAGTAGTATTTGAGTGATTTCATAATAGTAAATAATTATATTTAATACTAAATAAGTCTTTTGTAATCACACAATGATAGCAGTAATTAGTAAGTCAATATTTACCTCCTAAGGTTGGCGACATCGTCCTGAGTGAAGAATGTGATGGCCCGTCCTCTCTGACCTGCACGACCTGCTCGACCGATCCTGTCACAGATTGATATCATGAATAACTAGTTTCGTAATAACATTTTAGTACAGTATTTACTGAATTCTTATTGGATAGCTAACGAGCAGATGGATAACCCACTCGCAACATAGAGGGGAATATTCCGTCTCCGGTAAATGGTGATCAAATAAAACAATTTTTATTAAGTGTACTAGACTTACCTATGAATATAAGCGATGGCAGAAGGTGGGAAGTCGTAGTTGATGACGAGGTTCACTCCCCGGAAGTCGATACCACGTCCCATCAGCTCTGTACAGATCAGCACCCAGATACGACCCACACGGAAACTGCGCACTACGTTGTCTCGCTGCGAATTACAAAGGATTAATTAAGTATAGTTAAGTAAAGCTGGTAACGTATTTGTAGCTTTGTGGAAAACTGTTGGATTGGATTCTCAGGTCAGTCAAAGTTTATCCTTACTAATATTATAAATCTAAAAGTGAGTTTGTTTGTTTGTTTGTTTGTTCCACCTTCACGCCGTAACTACTCAACCGATTGCTTTGAATTTTTGCAGACGTAAAGTTAGAAGTCCGGATTAAATAATAGGGTATAGGTTTTTTAACCCGGAAAATATTGATATTCCCGAGGAAAAACAAAAGTATTGGTATAGATGGCGCTGTGTGTATTGGTATATGTCACATAGGCTACTATTTATTCCTTTGTGACGCGAGCGAAGCCGCGGGTAAAAGCTAGTATTAGTATAAGTGAATAAATCCTTGCCTCTTTGTCCAATAATGTCGTGGTGGCCCGGAGTTTAAAGACGCCCGTTTCTCATGCATAAGTGTGAGTGTTCGTAACCTACCAACGGCAAGTACCAATGTGTGAATTTCTAAGATTATATAGACACCACTGACAAACGGTGAAGGAAAACATCGTGAGGAAACGTGGGCTTATAGATTTCAAATTATATGTTTGATATCGCCAACCCGCATTGAGCAAGTGTGGTGATTAATGCTCAAATCTTCTCCGTATGACAAGATGCCTTTGGTCAGCAGTTAGGTCTTATTATGCGAATATACTAGGAATTTCAACATAGAACTTTCCCAGCTTTGAAGAAGTCTTTTAGAATGTTATGAAGAAGTAATAGTACCTGTAACTGCGTCCTGTCAGCATGTATAACATCGACGTTGATGCCGTCGTATATCAGCTCCTTGAACAACTGCTTCGCGCGATCCTTGCTCTGTACGAACACTGAAACATAGGAGACAGTACTTTAATAATCTTAAGATGCAAAATACTAAGAAGTAATAATCTATATATATAAAAGAAAGTCGTGTTAGTTACACCACTTATAACTCAAGAACGGCAGAATAGATTTGGCTGCAAATTGGTAGGGAGGTAGCTTAGAGCCAGGAGACCGACATAGGATACTTTTTAACCAACATTTTTTTTTTAACTTTTACCGAAAAGAACGAGGGGAAAATGGGATTACGCGTACGAAGTCGCGGGCAGAAGCTAGTTCAAGATAAAATAACACTATATATGGAACTGTATGTAGTAATTTTTTAATCTTAATTATTACTAGCTGTTGCCCACGACTTCGTCCGCGTAGAATAATGACGTCTGGCAGATTTTAGGCTTTTGAATTAGTTTTTATCAAAGGATATACTCCGGTAATTAATGTCGTCAGAATTTATTTTCGGGACTGAATCAATTCTGACGACAATGATTATAATTATGAATTAGGCGATAGCATGATAATATGTAGCCTATATGTTGACTCGACCTGATAGTAATATTCATGCAAAATTTGAAGTAAAACCATGCAGCACTTTTTGAGATCACCCCGGACATACATACAGACAAACAGACGAACAGACAAAAATTCCAAAAGCCACATTTTTGGCTTCGGTATCGATGGTCGATCACGCCCCAAGTATTCTTTTAAAAAATATTCTATGTACACTTTTGACTTTTCTACGATTTTATTACATGAAAAATAGATGTCAAGGCAGTTTTCTACTAATCAGTGATATAATTATATTTCTTAACTTACCTAATACAGGAGGTTTCAATCCCTGTTGCACTAATTGTCTGAATGCCACCAGTTTCCCGCTCTCGTTGCCACAGAATAATAGCTCTTGGTCCACTAGGTTAGTTGCTGCATTTCTGTAAAGACAAAAAGTAGCTTTTACAATAATGATTACTATTTACATAACAGAACATCGGCATACGGCATTTAATGCCACTGTACAATGTAACACCCACTATTCATTATTTATGTTACGAGTTCCATGTAATAGAGTGAGCTTATTGCCATATACCGGGCACAATTCCAAACTCCGTGCTACTACTGAGAATTTTTGTAAAACCCAGTTATACTTTGCCCGACTCGGGAATTGAACCAGAGACCCCTTGCCCGGCAGTTGCACTTGCGATCAACAACGCAACGAGGGAGTTACTATTTAATAAATCAAAATTGTCCCACTGCTGACGTATGAGGCTATGTATATTTTGAAGGTTTAGTTTTCTTTAACCATAAAACAGATTGTCTTAGAAGTAATTAATTTGCAAATTATTCAAATAATAAGTGGCGTTGTATGTATATCTGCCTTTTTTAATGAATTCGTCGACCACAGAAATTAAAGAAAAACACAATAATACGGCCCTCTATGACTTTTTTCTTTAAAACCTAGATACCTTTTTAAAGAATGAAACTCAAACTCAAAAGCATTTATTTCAATTAAACCATAATTTGGTACTTTTGAAACGTCAACAAATATAAAATAAATAATAGTCTGTCAGTCTGTCCGTCAGTGAAGCTAGGCGCTCGTTCCAAAATGTCGATTCGAGTGGAGAAGAACGAGCAAGAAACTCCATTCGTTACTCTTTAAAAAAAGTCTGTTTTACATTGCCCTGATACATATTCCAATATTGTACACACATGTGAGAATTATGTAAAGACATACCTGACGCAACATACAAATAACAGAACATACTAAAATAAAAAACAAAACCAAGAGAAAACAAATATTTTAAGTCTGACATGGTCCTCACATATGTGTACTGACAATCCATATAAAATAGTGCTTCTATACAAAAAAAAACTCTTGTTTAAATAAAGAAAGAAATGCTCGATACCACAAGAAAAATAGATTGCCTCAAATTGCCTTCATCGGAATCAAATGATAAAATAATGTGCAACAGAGAAATAAACAAATATTAAATACTGACCTATGTCCCACAGTAATATTAATAAGTCCCCTCAGATGTCGTCGCGTCCACTGGGCGAGGCGCGGCGTGTGCGTGGCGCTGTACATGGCGACCCGGCGCTGCTTGCTGCCGCACGCCGCCAGGATCTGCTCCATCTGCTGTCTGAAGTCCGACGACTGGTCCTCTGAACCTTCGAACAATTTGTCCGCCTCGTCTATTACAAGCCAGCGGATTCTGAAAATAATGTGTTGTGAAATTAATTATATTTGTGTCTTTAACAAGTTGACTACATAATAGCAATTTTACGTGTCAATATTCTAAACTTAGGTAGGTTTGAGAAAGGTAGTACTGAGAAGAAACACCGAAATGAACTTAAACAAACTTAGGATAGATTTTTCGATCATCAGTTAAATCTTAACTGTAGAATAAAATTGACCGTTGACGGTTTTTAAGAATGGAAGAATTGTCAAATATTAAAAGTTATTTTATCTGGCATTATCAAAATCGTAGCGATCTAGAGAGAGTATCTTAGAGAGCTTCAGTCAATTTTTTTAAAGTCTAGACAAAGTAAAAACGTCGGAGAACTTAACACAGAACAGTATCTTCTGTAGTGGCCCTAAACTGTAAAGTACATAAATAAACTCTATTATTAAGTACCTAGTATAATACTTACTTGTCTAGTGAAATGTTGACATTATCCTGGTTTAGCAAGTAACAGAGACGGTTTGGTGTGCTCACTATTATATCTGAAAATAAGAAATTCATTGTAATACATATTTATAAATAGGATAATGGACGAATAAACAGCATAAAAATCGAGTCCCAAAAGAATAAATATAACGATTATCACAATACATCCAATTTTTTTTTTCTTGATACAAGTGTTGCCCCACACTAGGACCTTCTCCTGTATTATGGGTGCATTTACAACCATACAAGTTCACATACACACTGTGTAATTTGTAAATGTAAATTGTAAGTAATACATACCACTCTTCCTAATAGTAGCCTCTCGTTCCTTGACCTTCGACTCCTTGATACTCCTGACAACACTGCACCTCAGTTGACTTGAGGCACTAAGCCTTAGAGCTTCACGGTAGATCTGTTGTGCCAGCTCCCTGGTGGGGCAGAGCACTAGGGCTCTAGGACCGCCCTGCGGAGCTCCAAGTGCATGGAGTATGGGGACCAGGAAAGCAGCTGTTTTCCCTGATCCTGTTGGAGCGCAGGCAAGGATTTGACGGTCCTAAAAATAGTAACAATAAATTGAGTAAACAATTTTGTTATGGATTGGTATTCTTATTATTTCATAGATTGGATATTGAGAAAAATATAAAAGTTTTTCCCAACTTAGGATTTCAATACATTAAACAATGTTTATTTAATTAAACATATCGTATTAAAACTACAAAATAAAATTACTGCACTATGTTAATACATTAAGTAGCAGCGTGACAGTGGCCACTACTAATATAAGCCTCTAGCACGGCTTGAAACTAGTTGAGTTCCTTGTCGAACAGTTACGTAAGTACACTGAAAACATAATAATTAATTTGGTATCTCTTACAAAAGTTTTGATATAGCCCACTATGTATCAAAGTCAAAATCATTTATGTCAATTAGACCAGAAAGGCACTTTTGAATGTCAACCACACAAACATGACTCAATGATAGCCATAAAACAAACCAGGAACTTACTTCCAACATGCATGCCATGGCTTGTCTCTGTACAGGAGTAGGCTCACTGTATCCGCACTGCTTCACAGTATCCACCAGGGCCTGCGACACATTGTACCGAGACACCAGCTCGGAGAAGTCTTGTAGTGCTGCGGGCACGTGACGTCCCACTGTTTTGATGCCATGTTCATTGCGGAAACGGTTTTGCTGTAAAAATTTGATGATTTGATTTAAATAAGAAAATTAATAAAAATAATGTTGTGACAATGTAATTAACACAGCATTTTGCTTTTTATTATTTAACAAAATAACCTGATATCCATGTCCAAACTAAATAATTGAACACCAGTTGGTTATAGCAAATAAACATTTAATGAATGTAACACTGAATGAAAATTTTTGCTAACCATACCTCTTCTAACTCTAATTTCTTTTTCAAATCTTCAGTCTTTTCTTTCTTCTGCTTTTTTTTCTTCTCCTGTCTCACTTTGACTCCCTCCACTAATTGTAAGTCATCCTGTGCCTCCTCATCAGAGCTCTGGTCTTCAGACTCTGTTCCGGAGTAGTTTTCTACACCATTATTAAGTTCTTCTTCATTGTCACTTATTTGTTCTTCTTTTATCTCAATCTTTTCTTCTTTTTTAACTGATGATTTTGTTACTTGGCCCTGAGGAAAATAAGGTTAATTTTTAATTTATAAATTTACTGAACTCATATCTGTTAAAATAGTAGTAGTAATACATACACATCTATGTTAATGTAAATAATAATACTAGGCTCTAAAATCGTGACACATAATTGTCAATTATATAGAGCAAGTAGTTAGAAACCTAAAATAAAATTGGCAGTTATACTTTTATTTGAATAAAAAGTTGGAATCGTGGTATTTTTTAGTCTAAGTAAGTAGATTACCATGAATACTACTGTTTCCTAATTGATTATTGCGTTAAATGAATAGATTTTTGGAATCTCTATTACTTGTTGATTAGTTAATAAGGTATATTGATGTTTATACTGCTCAAATAAAGATTTAATTAATAACAACATGCAATTCAATAATGTAAAAAAATAGGTTATGTGTCGTACTTACATTGTTCTTAACGCCCAAAACTTTGTTTTTAAATGTCAAACCTTTTGTTAATTTCTTAAAAATATCGTAGGCGTCCATTATTGTTGCATTTGTATAGTATTTTAATTTAAAATAATTTAAAACACACGTGCGAACTGCACAATAACAATCTGCTTATAGCTGTCACATTCAATTTGACAGGTGACCAAATGTCGATTTGATATTTGAAGTGACTGTTGTTCTGTTCGGATACGGTTGTCTTAAAATAGCGGATTTTATTTTTACGTATGTCTTGTATATGACTCATTCATTTAAAAATGGAACTACTGCGTGTCTCAAAATAAATTATAGTATTATTGACTGTTTCTTGGAATAATTTGAGTTAAAATGTGCTGTTTTGATACTTTGTCTAAAATGTGTTATCCTGTTTTGTATGCTTATCCTAACGTACTTTTGCTGGTATTCCCAGTAAAATTATGAAATGTTGCCAGTTGTAGTAATGCTCCCCGTGTTTGAATTATTTTTCCTACTATTATTGGTGTGAATTCTTATTAAGTAAAAGAGGTTCAAAAATGCTTTCTTTTTGGAAACTTAGCCTTTCTCTAAACATCAGACAAGGTATTAATTGTTATTTTACTTTGAAATTTCCTTACGGAAGTGTGTGAACAAGTTCTTTTGATGTGTGACGTGCATTTACAAACAGTTACTTGCACATCACACATAATTCGGGAATCGATCCCATGTTACGTGTCGCAGCAGGTAGTGACTCAGGTGTAACACTGGGATTAAAAAAATTACTGGATAAATTGAAGTTGGTTTTGGTAGGCAAACATTTCATAAGGATACTCACTGACTCATGCCCATTAGAACGTACACTTACTTTTTATAAGCGCGACTGCTTAAGATGCTCTGCGCCACCCTGGCTATAAGTCCAGTTTCAATATATTAACACTTTACAATAAGCTAAACTTTTTAGCCGACTTCAAACAAGTAGGAGTATTTTGCTTTTGTTTGTGCGCAAAATCTTGCAATTGGCTATGAAGTGAAATGAAGTAAAGTGACAGAAAAGTGTTTCTTATACTTAGAAGGTACGTTCTTATACTTAGTATATAAATAAATCGACTTAAAAAAAGAAGAAGTTAAAGTCGGATTTTTTAAACGTCAGGTAGTTTATGAAAGAATAATTTAATTCTTCACCTCACACGTATTTGTATATAATTATGACACAATATGCAATGTGCATAAAATATCAAAGTGCTTACCATCACCTCCCTTACAAAAAAAATGTCGAGATATTATCTGCCTTTGGATTGTGATGTATTTGAGTCAGATTGCAATTTTAAAAGGGTCATAGGTGTAAAACTTGTCCTTATCCCGCGGAGAACTTAACGGGTTACCGGGGCCCCGGCTCGAAGTGCAGGAGTAGGAACGGAGTGGTTTTTAGTCAGCAAGAGGCGGGAGAAGTCATTCGATGATTTTGCGCCCTTAAAAAAACCCCTCGTAATTCTCATCCACTCCTGTCCAGCAGTTCTCCTTAGGTCATCATTGCGAGCGGTAGGGAAACGTGGAAGAGGAGGAGGAGGAAGCCTATGTCGAAGGGCAAAAGAACTGATGCATAATAATAGTGAAGAAATTATGTTTGTCACCTCAGTAATTAAGGCTTATATTACTTTTTTTCGGTGTATCAGAAAATACTGCTTCCCGATCTGAGAACACTATCGGATAGACGCACAGGCGACAAAATGTCAATATTCTGCTCTGTGGTCATCATACAGCTTACCTTACCTTATATTAAGGGAAGTCAGCTTACCTTACCTTATATTAAGGGGTATTTAATACCTAATATTAAGGGAAGGTGCTAAACTAATGAATAAAAGACCATACTATCAATGGAATCACTGCGAGTTTATTTTATACTTTTATTACATTCAACTGTTATACGTTGCTGAGAATTCGAAACGCAGATTTTGTAAGAAACCTAAACTTAAAAATAACCGATATATTTTCTCCAGTATTGTTTAGACAAGAGTCAGATTCAAAGATACTTATAGTACTAAGTTCTCCGACTATCTGATATGTTCCTAACTTCCTACCAACGTGACCATCACGGCATTAGGATACATCGATCATTCAACTCGGTTCTCGTTCCATTACCGGCTTCGTAAAGTATTGTCGTGATAAGGACCGTTGAAATCCCGCAATGGAATGAGAATGCAGTGTTGTAATCGTGTGCCTCTGTGCCCGTGACAGTCCTACTCAACCCGAATTGATTCCTTATTCACAAATATCAACAACATCAAAACAAGTAAAGACACCACTTTGTAAACACCACTGGACGTCATGAGTACTACTTTTAGTATCAATGCAGATTTACCGATTCGTTGTACATTGCGGCTTATATACCAGAGTATTTCCCACGTTTTCATTCCAACAAGTAATGTATTACGAATCAGGCGGCCCTACAGTTTTCTATTAATATTAAAAATTTCGGACGTTTCCTCAAAAACTATCCACTATTGCGATTTATAAGTAATACTGATTGATTTGACTGCATTCATACGAAAAGTGTTTTACACGAATTATTTCTTACACAGTTACACTTAATTTACAACATGCGGGAACTGAACGAGGAACTGAACACGTACTGAGCCACGAGAGAAACCTTTTATAATTACATACTATGCAATATATACTATAAAACCTATGATATTGGCACTAAGACGTCCCATGTTGAGTTCCCCGCCCAGGGCCGGCCTCATGGGTCCAGTGCATGTCTAGAACCACTCCATTACCGCGACCTCGTATCTAAAACAATAGTACTTTAAGTGTCTTCACCGACTGAGGTGTAACTTACAACAACTGTCAAGAGAAGCCTACCAGGTCCTATCGGCCCCACATCTAAACCTTATTCGATCAATACACAATACTATAATTCATTTTTGTACACACCACATCCCCGGACCCTTTAAAAGTATAACAAAACTCCATTTAACTAAATTTAACACATATTTTTTCATCTTTGATCAACGATGGCAAACTATAACTTTTACATAGTAACACAATATTAGTTTAGGCATATTAAATCATCGCAAGTGGTACTTACGCTTGATTGCCTTGTTAGTTTTTTACCCAATATCTAAATACAATAAATTATTAATTTTATTTTTCAATTTTTTTATGAACCAAACGTAAGTATCACTTACGACATCAGCTTATAAAGAAAAAGAAAATCAATGCTAATAAAAACGCAGATCGTGCATACATTAAATTACGAAAAAAAAGAAAAATCTAATCCTAAGTGTGTCAGCAAAAATATAATGCAGTAAATTAGAATTGCCACTTAATTAACTTTCACAATATAAATTGTATTTTTTTTCTCGTAAAAAAATATTTCTGTGTATAAAATGTGTTACCGAGCATAACAAGAAACAGCGGCACAGTTTTACTAAAACATAAAAACGTAAACATTAGGAAAACAACTCAGTAGAGAGTATACTACAACAGCACATGCGCAGTGCGTGAGCTGCGCACGCGTCCACTTGGCATCCGATGCTCAACAGTACAGCACTCAACACTCGGATTGTATAATAAACTTGCTTAAAAATAACAGCTTTTGGTAAAACTGCACCACTGCCTTACTTTATCTGTAGATATAAGTTACTTCTAGGATTCAACTGTCAGTATATTGTATGTCATAGCGTGTATATTGTAAATACTTTCTTTTATGTACTGTTATATAGACGGGTATCAACGATATTGCTCGACCGGGGGGACATATGTACTACTTATTATATAATACTTATTATTTTTATATAAAAAGTTGTAAGTGCACTTTGAGTTACGGAACTATATTTATGTTACTATTTACTGTAGGTACCAGGGCTGGACATCCAGGCAACGATAACGATAGAAATCAGTCGCTAAGTCGCAAATTCTATTACTTAGTAGATTTTCATGTTTATTACAAAAGGATAAGGTTGAGAATCTATTAAGTAAATTTACAACTTAGCGTCCGATTTTTATCGCTATCCATGTCGGGAGTCCAACCCTAGTGTTACTCTGACGTACTATAGTACTTTAAATTATAATAAAGAGTTGACATGTGACTTGAAATGTATTGTCAATATTTGGCACTGAGGTTTTAGACGCGAAACTTGATGAAAGAAAATAATAAACTACAAACATATAACGAGGGATTGAATTGAATTTTGAAGTCGAAAAGTCGCATTACCGCGAGATGAGAAACAAAGAATGGGAAATAAGACTTACATTAGTAATAAATAGACCTTCTTAAATCTTAATTGACATTAAAAACAGGAAATCTGCTGATTATATCTTATAATAAATTCATACATAAATGTAACTATTATATTGAGGTACTGTGGCGAATTGGGAACTATTGCTATAACTGTATTTATTTATAATTATATTATGTTTAAAGTGGAAGATACTGATATAAATATTAAAGCTATTGACTTAAGAATACATCGACTTTGACTCTCATACGACAACACTATCCGTTCGTATGTTATAATTTGTGAGCAACGATTCAAAAGTACTCAATAAAAAGCTGTCGATTTATTCTTAAAAAGATTTTGTCCCGCGTCCGACCGAGCAATTTAAATTATTTATAAATAACTATTGTATGATCTGGTGGCGCTAGTGTTTCAATTAAAAACGTCATTTTCAATTAAAACAATAACGCAAAATAACTATTGCATTTTAAACATGGAAATGGATCAACAAAAAATGATTGTATGGGAAAATACTATTTAACAACTGTTATATCTCGTTCATGATTTACAATATAATTATAGATAAATATAAACACTGTCCTGTCTGTATGTTGCAACTGTAATACATACATAAATACATCGGCCTGAACTGTTCAGGCAAAAACCACGTTCTAAACTAATACATTAGAAATTAAATTATATAATTGGAGGTAAGTAATACTTAAAATTATAGGAGGTAATACTTATGATAAAAGCATTTTTATTCTCTTAAAAAACAGTTTTGTGAAGCGGTTTGTGAACATGTATATTTCAGGTGAGAATTCCCCGTAAAAGACGTATTAACTTCGGTCACGTAGAAGTTTAAGTTACCTGCCTATCATAAGATTAGGTAATTATTATTATATCCAAGAATAATCCTAAGGAAAATCATGGAAAACCCTATAAAATCATTTAAAACGTTTACGAAATTTATAAATCGGCAGTACCTATTTTAATTTATTCGAATACGAAAGTTATTTGATCTTTGCAAAGGAAAACAGACAATAAAATACTTTGAAATGACATTTAGGGACAGACCGCGAGGTCTGGCTGTGGAGCCTGTAAAATATGGCTAGCTACCAGATCTGTGTAGCACAATACCTACAAGTCTAAAACCTGAGCATGTATGAATGCTCTCCCCTCTCGTTTTCCTTTAGTAATTGTGCTCTATATTTGAGACGGTCAACTAGGCCCAAATGGTCATTTCAAAGTACGCACAAATCTTATTTATTTATCTAGTGTAGGCTATTGTTAAAGTTGTACTGTTTAGAAGGCATCCCGTTGTTGATTTCTTTGTGCATTACACTAATTAGTAACACAGTCGGTTTATTAAATTATTTCTTTAAACTTAACGTTATTAACTGGCGAACAAGCGAAAAATTATATTGCGAATTCAAAGGGCTGCTATAATTTACACGTAAATATATATAAAAAAAGACTTTCTCACTTTTCATCTTACTATTTAAAAATGCAGTATTTTGGTATACATTGCAAAATATACTTTTACTTATTATTGTTTCGCTGTATTTTTTTGTTTAGCGATTGTTTATTTATTTGTGTATTTTTATATTTTTTTTAATTTTAATTTTTCTTTTTCACGCTGCGATTTCTGTTCCTCCGTTTTTGCCGACACATAATCCAAACTTAACACAAATTTCACAATATTATAAGACCTAACAACAATCACCAACGGCTGTCTCCAAAATTGATGTAGTACGCAGCTGTCAATTTGAGATCAATTTAGAAAAATTCATCCAAAAAATCGAACCACAAAATAAGTGTGGGGATGTAAAATCCAATATTTCAACGAAGCAGTCAACAATAAGCTCAATAAACAGCCAAACCAATAAGAAACCATTGCACAGCGAAAACAATAAACACAAACATTAAAAAAACATTATGAAGACTAAGTCTAAGTTCACTATGAATAAATCCATTAGTAGAATATATAAAAATCCTTTCCATTAATGATTTTATCTATTTACTATTTAGTTAATAATATCACGAGGCTTCTATTCCCGAGCGATGCCACGATACTTCAGTTGTGTACGTTATCTAACTTATATTTACAATTCAAACTACCCGCTTGCTTTTCCTTCTAAGCTCCAACTAAATGATGCTATGATCTTTATATTTCCGAAAATATTTCGTCGACGTGTTCCTTTTACATTAAAAATTAAACAGCCTGTAACATTGAAATAAAAATAATAAAACAAAATAATATAATAGTTGAGGTACTACTTCAATGGAGGTATACGGGCTTACCGGCTAGTGTCCACGTAACAATATCTTGCTTTGAAATCAACCCGAAATTAACATCTATTTAAGCTGAGGATAAAATGATTAAACTTAAATGTTAAAATATCTGGATATACCAAACAACTTCTCATTAAATGTATATCATATCACAAAGTACACATATATGTAACATTTCGAAAAGAAAGTAAAAATACAAAAACCCTACGTTATGATCCTATACCCAAGTTACTTAACATTGGAAAAATAAATGCAAAAATATAATGTTGATTGCTCTAAAACAACGAACGTAGATGCATTGGTGCCTGACGCTGCATGGGATGCATGGGATGCATGGGGAGCGTGGACAGTGCGTGTACTCCATGGTACACCTGCATTGTATGACGTGAGTTTAACTTCACTTACAGTGAGATTGATATGTCCCAAAGTTTTGGATAATTCTATGAACGTGTAAATTGGATATGGCACAATACATTTCAGTATTTCAACATTGTTTAGAAAGTTGTCATATTTCTACGGGAATAAATGCATGTCAGCAAGTATTATTCACATTAACTTGTTTTCTTTGGCTTTGTGAAATATCACGGTGTTAAAAATACTTTCCTTTATTAAAGATATTCATGGATTTGTGATATGTGGTTTAGAGATTGGATCGCGATTCAATGGTCGAAATGTTTTCGATAACCCTGAATAGATATGTCGTGTTACCTGAAAAACGCGGTTCGCAAGCAATTTTCTACGATATAAGTAAATAAAATAAATTTTTATACAATTTGCAGCCATCTTATGGTTAGGTAATCCTAAGATTTTTTGAGAATAATATAATAATAATCTAATAAATTTTCAATAACGAGACATCAGCTACGTTGGTCGACATTTAAATAAGAACCACTATACACTCATAGAGAGAAATCCGAAAATGGATACAGGTTAAATATAATTCTATTAATTAATACCTAAAGTCTACGTATTTCTATACAGAAGAAATGTTTGATTTGTTTCATGATTTGTAATCATGCACACGTATACGATCGTCGAACTGCTTTTCGAAGACCCACTTTCTGGCAAACCAGCGCCTCTATTTCCTACAACTGTTTACTCACTCTTAACCCTGTATTCAAGGATTCCACCGGAGTCTGGCAACCCTACAGCATTTTCCCTTTTCGAAACGTCACCGCCAACATTGATTCGTCCGTGAACCGTCACTTGCGCATACCTCGTCAGTTCAGAAATTCATCTTTACGTTTCGAAGACGAACGAAGGCACGGCTACTTACACATTGATCATAATCATATATTACTGAAGCCAAACGCACATAGATTAGATATTGTAGACGTTACACTTTGTACTTTCGAAATCAGATTCTAAGAAGTCTTTAATTTTTTACTCAACATCAACATTTTTTTTTTTACTTTTAATCTAAACATTTTTGTAATTAACCGCTAAATAATCTGTATCATTTAATTAATTTAGATTTGGCGTTCCGAAAAAAGTTTCAGTAAAAAATATTTTCTTTGCATTTCTTTAAAATTTACGGTTTAAAATTTGTACGTTCTCAATTTGTACAGTTATCGAATCTAATTTGACACTAGACATTTATCGAAAAGTGATTTTAAAAAATGTATTTCTCTTTAGAATACAGTTGGCATAATTTGGCAGTACTAGAAATATGAATACTTTAGTATTGCTCTGGATTACATTGTCATATGAACACTGTTGGAACATTTTCACTAGAAAATGCCGTAACTCGCAACTGTTACGTCCTAGTCACAAAGCGAAGTCCGATCGTCGAAGCGTACACTAGGCGACCTCTACCGGCCGCGTGCGACAATACTGTTTATGTAATTTTAATCCTAACGTCAATATTTTACTAATTATAATACGATTAACCATGGACGCGGCCGAAGCCTGCATCGTGTTGGCATTGTCCGTTGTATTGCACATATGCTGCTAGCCGAGTCGTAAGCGCGTCATCTAGCCGTATTACAAATAGACTTGGCGAGGAGGCCAAGTGTATTTGGAACAGGGACCTCTGCCACCGGTCTAAGCCATGGTCTGAGGTCATTGAAGGCCAGGCGGCAGCTGCGGGCCGTGGTCGGCGCCCAGGTCGAACAGGTGGTGCGGCGAGGGCGCCAGCGCCGAGTGCAGCGCCGACGTCTTCAGCAGCCGCTTCAGCATGCCGCTGGAGCCGCGGTGCTGCAGGCTCTTGTGCGTGGTCAGCGAGTTCTTGGTCCTGTACCTCCGGTGGCAGAACTCGCACACGTACAGCGTGTCCGACTGCTCGTGCTTGTCTTGGAAGTGTCGCTTCAAGGAATAGTAACAAGAGAATGTCCTGCGGCAGTAAGGACACTCTTGTGGCTCGTTGATACCGCCGGCAGTGGGCGGGGGCATACGGAGGGGCGGGACTGCTGGAACACAAGAACACACGGCGCGTTAGCAGGGCGAGCACGGCAGCGGCGGCACGGCGGCTCGGCAAGCTGCTTCATACGACTCGTCAATAAACGTACATGTATGAGGTTAATATAATAATTAATAATATTACTAATAATATGCACTGTACACATTGACTAACTACACAATAATCACGAGATTCTCATAATATTCAAAATCTTAAGGAAATTCTCTCAACCACAATAACACATAGACACGTGATAACAAAAATGATAGAAGCATGCTCCAAGCAACACAACAACGTCCAAACTGCGAAACCCGACGGGAGGGGGAGCCGGGGGCGCGGGGGCGCGGGGTACGCGGGGTACGCGGGGGACGGGAGGAGTACAGTCGAACTAAAAGAACAGAAAATTCAAACTAAAATCTATGAACTCAAAAGTGAACTGAAATAATAATATAAAATGAAAATGTAAGAAGGGCCCTTAACCTAGCTTAGTCTAGTATAGGATATCCATTGTTAATGAGTTAGATCGTCTGTTCTCTAATTGTTCTGGTTCTATAAACAATATCTAACCTTTGTGAGTGTTGCTATGTACGGCGGGTTCGGGTAGATTGGGCTCGTGTAGATTCTCTTTGCTAGATGAATACTGCCGCACGCCGCGCCAACTCCGTCCAAGTAGTCACTAAAAAAATCGTATTTGATCTGTCTCCCCTGTCCTCGACTTGTGGTAGGTGTATATGTGGGTCATCAGGGAGTTGCGCGAACAGTATACCCTCTCACATATCGTGCATCTGTATTCCTCCTGCCGTTCTGCGTGTTTGTCAGCGATATGCCGCTTCAACGACGCCTTTGAACACAGAACCTTCCCGCATAGCGAGCACGAGAATAACTTTTTACCTGTAAACAGATCGAAAAAACAAAAAAATATGGGGTTGCTCCCCGAACGCGGTATAAATTAACAAAAATAAAACCTATTCCAGGGATCATCTCATTATTCATTACATTTTCTCTTTTTCTTTTTGGTCAAGAAAAAAATAAAAACAAAAAAGAGTGTGACTAAAATAAAATGATAAATAAAAATAGAAAAATAAAAATTGAAATGATGGCGAAGCTACAGTGGCTCATGAAGGGTGTTAACAGTCAGCATGCGATTGAGGCGGGAAAATAAATATTTAGGCGGGAAAACTAGATATGCTAAGCGTGTTTCGAAATTAATAAAAAAGAAATAAACCAGTGCACTATGGAAATCATCTAATTGTCTCTACAAAGAAGCTCGTAACTGACAAAATAAAACAAGAACAGTATATACTCGGGTAGCCGGAGGATGTTCTAATAAAACTGGCAATAAGTTTTTTGTATATTTGTTTTTATTAAAAACGCCATTATCATCAATATTAGGATTTATGAAGTTCGGTTTAACGATTACATTTTATGAGTAGTTACTTCAATTATTTTAATTTAAAAAGTAAGGAAGGAAAAGAACTATTTATGAATATATAATATAGTGTTGCGAAATCATTAAATATTAGAAATACAACTAAGTGCAGCCCATTAAAATAATTTGTATATTTTTGGCGTTCCACGCTACGTACAAGACTAATATCGCCTCAAAATGGAAGACAAAACATAAAAACACCGAAGTTTTGGCACAATCTCGAATAACATTAAACAATCTAATGGACTGCATTACACAGATGCCAATCATTAACAAAAATAGTAAATCTAGATTCGTGGATAGTAGAACAATAATTTAAGAAAAAAATATATAAAATTTTCAATACAACAACCAATAAATTAATTTAGATTCCTTATAAAATAAGTAAAAATGCCAACAAGAAGTATAAGAACACATTGGATAAAGTCAGCGCACGCGCACGTGACGCTTTGAAAAAAAACCTTAACTCGTTAGAAAGATAAAAACTTAAACAGGTCACAGAAACAGTCTTAATCTTGCTAAGATCCTAACTAATATAGTTTTCGACAGGGATGTGTTCTGCTCCTTAGAACACGGTGTAATTCTTACCCTTGCAAACCCGAGACTTTCAGTCTCTCGAGATCCCAAAATAACTTAACACCTAAAAATTTCGAACCAAAAGATCATTTTCAATCACAAATCAATTTCGAGTTTATAATACCAAAATCAATCACGCTTTGACCGCCTTCTGCGCGATGCCATTCTTCATTTTTTTATAAAATTATCAATTAATTTAGTAAATAATGTACATTTTTTATCTATAAAATACGCCTAATAGTGTACAAGTCAAACGCGTACTTACTCTAATCAGTCTATAGCGCTTATTATTTTGGCAAAATTTTTCCCAACCAGAGACAAGATTTTTTACTAAATAAATTCTTAAATTTTTTTCATAGCTATACTCAAAATAGCTGAAATACCGTACTGCCTTTGCAGCACATCCCTGTAATCGTAAATTAAACATGTATTTCTATTAACTATATGAATTCAGATAAACCTTAATCCTATTTAATCAACTAACTTAATTCCCCAAACCCAAATTAACAAGAAAAACTATGACTAAATTACTAATCAAAAAACAACAATCCTACGTTTCAAACTTTGCAATGTTACGCAAATAAAAACTTAACATTTTTTATCATTTCCCTTCGTATCGGAATGTTGCGAAATGTTGAAATAATTTAGATTCCCTTTTCGGTTCCCTTATGTTTTCTAGCACGAACATCGTTCCTTTAGCACCAAATCTCTAGTCTTCCAATTGGCCAAACTATTACAATAAAGCTTACTAATTAACTAAACGAGTAATGGCTAAGCATTTATGTATCTAGCAATAACAACAGAATTTGATAACATATAGCATTTTAGGAAGCCTCTTAGTTGTTTAGGTAAAGCATCTCTTTTCTAGGTAAACAGTGTGTTAAACACTACCTAACAATGCTTTCAAAGTTACGAAAAAATACGCAAAATATGTCTTTTTTGTCGCAAAGAACACAATAATATGAAGCAGGCACTAATATTACTTAGGGTGTATACCATTTTATAATAAATTATGTTAACATTTACAATCAAAGGTCCTTATTGCTATAAAATGAAAGTTTTAACAATAGTGATATTTATCGACTTTATAAAGTCTGAATAAGTGATGTTTCATGAACTAGAATATTTTCACAAAGAAAGACGCACATTAAATTTATCTATTGAATGATTTAACTTTAACGCGAAAAGAAAACTTTGCCGATCTTTATTCGTTTATGTTTTTCTCGAAGATCGTGTTTCCGATCTTTTGTTCCTGGTAATTTCCATTAAAACAATATTTTGTTATTAATCTAGGGTATAATACGTACCAAGTTATTATTTTCTTGTCTTGTTGTCACGGTCCTAACGCGTTGAAGTTTCGTCACTCAATAACAAGTCGTATACACTAAAATTATTTATGGCAAGCAAAATTCCGTCACTAAATAACATCGAATACGGAACATTTAGTAGTTGAAAGTTCACACTGTTGAAATTTAGGAACATTTAACACTGAGAATTATTAAAAATTTGTTTTTATACTATTACCTATTATTTTATGTATAATATAATAATAATAATGTGTAATTACAATTGTACAAAACAAAAAACAAACTGTGAGTGTTTAATGTACAAAAAATACGAGTAAAAATAGGTCGGTAAAAAGCGAAAAAATATTATTTGAAAAAAAAAAAATCATCTATCCTAATAAAAAGGCTCAACGAAATAATAATAAATTGAAACGAACACAAGATTTGCGTTAAAAACTAAAGTTTGAAAAACTAAAAAATGTAACTAAACTAAAAAATAAAATAGCCATATTCATTTAAGATGGCACCTTGCGATTCACTTGTAAAATGCAATTTCTTGACTGATGCTTGTTTGTCAGTTGTAATAAAATAATGATAATAAGGCAGCAACTAATGTATAAAAGTCGACAAATGAGATATAAATAAATATATTGATAAAGTATAAATTAAACCTGTCGACTGTAAAGAAAGCTACGAGTAGTTCTGTTTGTCTGTGTCGGTTTGTGGGTCTGTGGTATATATGTATATGTAATTATGTATTCCTGGTTTGTGTCTGTTGTATAGTCCGGTATATCTGTGGTAGTGCTATCTGCGGGTAAATATATGGATACTGTAGTGTATATGTTTTTGCAAAAACAATCCTTCATCTCATTCTATTGGTGCTATTTATTATAAATCCTGAATTCAGTCTTAAATGAAAAATTAAAACTCCTAAAATAAAAATAATAATTTGAAAGCCTCATAAGCCAATTATATATCTGTGTATATAGCTTTTATACTTTTTACATATTTTCGTTTAGTAATCTCGTATAAATATCTAAGATTGAGATCATACAGATAAATTACAGAATAAATAAATTGCCAAAAATAATGAACACAATTTGAAAACAATATGCCTCTTCTGTTACTTACACGAACACCGTTTCTTTTATATAAATTTAAGCCTAATATATAAATTTACAGCACCAAGATTTTTCATCTTTTCTCAAAATATTATTTTTTTCTCTTCGCCTTATTGTCGCACATTTAACATAGTGTAAAATTCAGGAATCATTTTATACCGCAGTATTGCACTCTTCGGGCGCAATCGATCGAAAACATTTCTAAACAAAAAAAAAAAACATTTGAAATTCGATCTCAGTCGCCCTCCCTTGTAACATGTGGAATGTCAGAAAGCCGTTAAATATTGTGATGTTAGTCAATGTCAACCCCTACGTACAAGTTCAAAGTTCAAATAAATATTTTATAAAGGAAAACAAATCTGAGAAACAAAAATATATCAAGTCCCGTTAACTATACGGAAATAAAGGATAATAATCATATGAAAATATAATAAAATAGTTACTTTCATTTTCAAATAGAGAAAAAAATTGTTTCGAAAAAAAAGAGAACGTTAGAATGTTTAGAATTAGACATTGAACTGGTCTTTGAACTTGTAGAAGTCAATGTTGTGATGCTGTGGGTTGATCTTAGTGTCGGGGCTGGTGGTCAGGTTCTGCGGCTGCGTCTGCTGGGGCACGCCGCGCTGCCGGCGGTGGTAGATGCTCTTATGGTTGTTGAGCGAGTTGAGCGTTCGGAACACCTTGTGGCAGAGGGAGCAGCGCGCCGAGTGCAGCGGCTGCAGGTGTTGCTGCTCGGTGTGCCGCTTGAGCGTGAGCCGCGTCGACAGCAGCTTGCCGCACACCTCGCAGCGGTGCCCCGCGCCCAGAGGGCCAACTGCGCCACACATAACAACCAACATGAGCGCATTAGTCAAGACACGAGCCGGCGCGCGGCCCGTCGTATCCCACACCACTGCGACCGCTCGCATCCAACGGGTCCCACGTGACGGAACCAATTGGCACAAATAGTGCACCATTATTGTTTCGGTGGCAATTTTGAACCTAGCAGAGGCAATTGAACGTGTTTCACGAATTTGACTAATGCGCTTTATACAAAACGGTTGGTGGTTATGCGTGTACCGATCAGATGTCCCAATTGGTTCCAGAGAGGGCGTGCCAGCGCAGCGGCGGCCGGGCGGCGCGCTGCGCTGGCACGAGCGTCATACGATACGTTTAGTGAGAAATAATAAATTAATTATACATAGATATAAGATAAAGTTTGCGATGCGCATGCATTACTATGCTATATACAAATGTTAGGAACATATCGCGTTACAATTTTGTATAAACTTAACGAAGTCTAGGGGCAAGAGTATGGCGTTTAGGTGGTTAGGATGGCAGCTCGGTTTCTTCGAATGGCAACGTGAGGGGGGCGCGCCGGGGCCGGCGGGTCGAGCGTCAGTTGACGGAGTAGAAGGGGCCAGGCGCGGCCGCCGCCGGCTGCTGCTGCTTGCGGTGGTAGATGGACTTGTGGTTGCGGAGGCTGTTCAGACTCGAGTAAACCCGCCGGCAAATGTTACACACCGGCTCCCGGGACGGTCTCATGTGCACGTTTTGGATGTGGCGTTTGAGCCGCGTCAACGACGACAAGCTCTTGTTACATGGCTCACAGCGGTAATCTTCTTGGGGGGTGCGGGCGCCACCTGGTACAACACAAGCAGTTAGCCCCGTCGGTGTCCGCGTTTAATGCACTCTCGTGTCGTAGCGTCTGTGTAAGCACCGCCACCCCCCGCTACGATGACAGCGACCCGCCTCGGGTATTGCGAAGCGGTATTAGTAACGCATACATTGTACTCTCGCCTACTCCTCGCTAGTTAAGCTCAGCAATGATTGTGTGATCGACTATCGTCGGTTTTCATAACAGACGCGCGCAACGTTTGTTTCAAATTTCCCGAACAAAAGCGTTTTTATTCTTCAATGAAATAATTTGAGCGTATTTTATAATATACCGACACCAAGTTACCATTACTAAAATTCCATTGTTCGATCTCCCTGTTATTATATTTTCCGTTTCCCAAGACAATGTGATCGAGTGTAACCCGATAGTGTATTTAGAAATGATTCATGAGATCCACTATGCTCGGAACAATAAGTAAACTCAACTTTTACTGAACCGCTCAACTTTTATACCGAACTTATGATTGGATTTCTCGAAACTTAATTTTGTGGTTTTCTTCATATTCCCGAGTACGTTTTTTTCTTTACAATATTTCGAATGTAATGTTTACAGCCAATTCGTGTGGTACGATTGCGTTCGACAACAGTCCGTTTGTTCCCGTCGGATGGCCGGTAAATAATGAGAATTTGAAAATAAAAATATAGAAACAAAAAGTAACAACAAAAACCTAATTCGGAGACATGGGAGTGAGGGGTTTACCTAGCACACAATTTGTTTAACATCTATAAAACAAGCTAGCATATCTTCGTAAAGTTACATTACACTATGTTACAGTAACAGTTACATGCACGCCACATTGCGTTTTGGTTCAATGATAAACATGTTCCGTCCCACTCGTGCAGAGAGTTACAACCAATCAAATGTTCCAAACATATTGTACCTATGCGCGTCTCCATCGAACCATAACACAAAAAGCTAACATTAATTAATTTAAATACAGAAACACAGAGCACAAAATGAAGACATATACAAGGTTAATAGTATATAGTAATATAATAATAATATACATATAATAAGATATAGTATATATAAATTATATGTCACGTGATAATTGCCTCATACATTTGTAAACAAAAATTATAATAAAACCTAATAATGATATATAAACCTAATATGACAGAGCAGAGAGGAAGCGGTGATGGTGGCATACGACAGACAGTGCATTAAAAATATCGTTTGTCTCAATATATGTAGTAATGCAATAAAATAATTCGTTGCTAGACAAGCTGGCACTCACCTTGAGAAGTGCTTGCGATGCCGTCCGGAGCCAGTGGACTCTGGAGACCTGGAAACATCACACAGTTCATATGTTTTCTTTTACGAAAATTTGCCTAGAGATACAAAAACTGAACAATTTTGAAAACGTAAGCAATTACTCTTGATTTCTCATATTATACAACAATGTTCTGAGAAGCGGATTTTACTATAGATATCATTTAATTATTATCATAGTTCACATTTAGAGTGCATTCAAAGTTTGAGAAGTAAGTACCCTTACCAGTCAGAGAGGGATGCGAAAGAGCCTCCATAGTAAAGTTGTATGTGTTGGCCGGGTTGAAGAGCTTCGTGTCTGGTGGCTGTATGAATGACGGCGGGTGTGGTGGTGGCGTGCACTCCTCAGCATCAGCAGAGCTGCCGCGAGACGGCGGACCTCCTCCCTGAGGAACGACACAAGTAGGCATAAAACTCCCATCCATATTTTTAATCTATGCCCATATGTTGTTTAGCAAGTAACGCGATATCCAATTGTATAAATAGTCCTGACGTATTTGTAGGCTTTTTATTTGTTCATTTCTTAGTAGAAACCGAATCCGAAACCTTACAGGAAGCTGACGGTTCTACGCAGTTCGGTATTCGATACAACATTATTTACTATCTCGGATGAGCCAGTAATAACATTTAAAATATGCTCGACTGTAACAAAATGAAAAATGAAAATCGTTCTCCCAAAGCGGTATTACAAGAAGGCGTTATTAACAGAAGTCTGTAGGAGTCGTCAACTATTAGAAGCTACACCAATTTAACTTCCAAATAACTAAAGTTTCGTCCTAATAAAAATATAGGCCCTTCTGCGCAAATGAGATCTTATTTTTGTGAACATTTTTATTTTAAAAGGTTTGTTTTCTCTGGAATTGCGTGTTTTTTTCTTGACTTTAATATGGTATTCGCTCGAAGTTTCTTTAAGTGGGTGGAATTTGAAGTAATTGCTGATATTTTTAGTTGTTTCGATTATTTTACTTTTACTTTACATGGGTTTTATATGGAAGAAGTTAATTTAACGACATTGCTACTTCATTTCGATGTCGGACTCAGGTAAACATTTTCCAAGAAGCACGAACCGTTTATGGAATGCCCAAAAATATCTATATGGAAGTTTCTAGACGAACTAAAAGCCAAGGTCCCTAATTCTGTGTGTCATTAGGCCACGAGACAATGTTATCGCCTGTCGCGAATACCCGACACTCTGCACTTGACACCATCGAGTTCCGGGTACAAATTCTAGTGTCTAGCGCTAATACCACGTACTGTCTGCACTTAGACGGGACAATTGTTTATGGTATTGCCATGGAGGCTACAAGGTTACTCTTTGGTATTGTGAACGATGGAACTGGCTGTATTTCTAATGGATTGTGTTGATAGGTACTTAAGCAAGTGCTTAATATGAGACGTGACAATAAGCAAATACCAAATTCTTGGCTCCTGGAATCTGTAGTCTTGATCCCATGTCATTTCGTTCTAAACGATGAAGTGTTGACTAATAAATAAACTGATATGTTTTATCAGTTGCAAATCTTTACTAATTATTTTCCAGTCAAAGTGTTCTAAACGTGTTAAAATATAAATACTTAATTGTAGGTACTGTAGGTTTGCACTAAAGGAATGTTGAGCTGGTAAAATAATGATAGTTAAAACTGTCCAGTGGAAAGATATTGTTTGAACTCAATTATTGATTTAGTAATCGATCGATTCTGTGAATAAACATTCATAGAATGTGTTAAGCAAGTTCTATACACGTAACACGATAATAATGCTTATTTATTACTTTTACATGTATGTATTTTATTGTATTACTCAGACATTGAAGTATTTTGCATGATTTGCTGTTTAACTTCAATTAATCGAATGATACCCGAAATTGTGCAAGGTTTTAATGCACTAGTAATCGACATGACATGTTTAATCTTTGGAGAAAATTTATGCATTTTCAAGAGATGGGGAGTCTGAATGAAATTGTATGGATTCCCGTGTTTCTACATAGTGATCTGAATTTTCATACTATTGTGTTTTTCTTCAGTATTTTCATGAGAAACTAAGATTTCCCTGTGTTCCAATTTACTTGAACATCTGCTTTTGATTGTTATAATAATGTTGTGAGAAACATGTACTTATTTCGCGCAGTTGTATCTAAAATTGTTTTAAATTTTCATATTATTATATTTTGGGTTGGCCTTGTAGCGACATTAAGAATGAGGGTATTGGTTTTCAATTACTTGGAGATTTGTTAAACAATTGGACACGAAAACGTTTCATATTTGTAGTACTTGTACCCTTGGGAAACTTGGCAGTGCGTTTTGTTATAGTCTAGAACATTTATTACAGCCGCTCATCCACTACTTCAAATCAACTTCAACGATTGATCTCACCTAGCAACATAAACGTGACGTCATTACAATGTTATACTTAGATACAGACTATATTGTACAGGGAACCGATCCCAATATCCTCCAATTCTCCATGGCACCTATAAATAACAAAATGGGTGACTTTTACCAACTCACAAGTGGTCTGTGGTGATGCGGCGGCGTGTCGTCCGTGCTCCGATCGATGTCCGGGTTGGATGGGCAGATCATGTCGATGGGCTCGTTCTTCACATCGTCCATGAGCCGCGGAGACGGTGAGGAGCTGCTGTTGGAGATGCCATTCCCGTTGTTGCCCGACTCGTTGTGGGCACGAGCGTGGGTGTTGTTCTTCGTAGAGAAGTCGTGAATCTGGGGCTGTTCATTATTATTGTCGTGACGCGGACGCTTGATGACGTCAGGGCTGTTGTCGGCCGAGCGGCTGAGCCGGCGCGGCGGCAGCGGCGTGCGGCGCATGAGCTGCTGCACGCTGGAGCTGGTCGGCTGCAGCAGGGCCTCCTCCAGGCGGTCGTAGGAGGGCGTGTGGCTGATGTGCGTGCTGTGAGCGGAGTGTGGTGGCGTGTGCGGCGATGTCGTGGATGGGGCGCGTGCTGGCTGCATCAGGGGCTGCAGGGAGAGCGGCAGTTAGGAACTGAGCTTATAATACTCAGTAATGTTTACCTCTGGACTTTAGTACAAGTGTCTTATTTATCTTTTTATAAACGACTCTGTTCGAATCTAAATGTCTACTTCTCAAAATTGATACAACAGTATCCATTTACACGGTTCCATACCACCTAAAACTATTGACTCTCTAATTAACTGAACTATGTATACAAATTAAACCAAACTTACCCCCTGTGCATTATCATTGTGCGTGAGTCCGGAGACGCGCAGCACCTCAGCTGTCTTCAGGAAGGAGGAGAGACTCCTCTGGTGGACGTTCACCTCGCCATGGTAGATGAACTCCACCAGCGCGTGCAGGTCCGTGAACGCCACGTCTTGCAGGACTATCACTGGGTGCTTGCATGGCGTTGACTGTAGAACGACACACATTTGAGTATGATTGTCGAAGTTATTGGGAAATAAGATATTAAAATGATTACAATATAAAACTGTCTATGTTTTAACCATATAACGTAGGTAAGTGATTCATATTTATGGTTTCATTTAGAGTTTAAAACAATATGCAATCTTTAAAAATTAAAGTTAAAATAGTGTAAAACCTCTTTGGTCTCTTTCCATTTCAAAATTAGAACGTAACATGATAAAACAAATACACGTGTAGAGCATAGAACAATGTCGGACCTCGGAGTAGCAAAATGATTCTATCAAAAATCCTAAAATAACTTCGTTTAAAATATTATACAGCTATCAGATAAATAAACAAAAAACTCAATTACTATGGAATGGATATAAAATATTCAGTAGCGGAACTGTGCCGACTGTTTTAACCCACTCTGCTATTTATTGGGTGTGGTAACACTGGCCGTTTGGATTATAGGCGGGAAACAGATTAAAAAGAATAAAATATAGAACGTTCGTTTGAAAATAATTGCGTTTGTCGATATGTGAAGCTAGAGATTATTGTATTATGTAGATAATAATTTTGTTTTATTTTTAGACAATAGATGTCACATTGGCTTGAAATGTGTTTTTTAGTATTTCTAGATTATAGTGTATAGTAACTGTAAACTTGATTCGTTAATGTTACCTACTCTGTCTATCTCATTTGGTATTATGACGTCGTTATGTTACGTTTCATATTCATGCCATTGTATTGTATCTTGGAATTAATTCTTTATGTCGATAAGTTACGTAGCTGAAAACATACTTGTATTTCTATTTATTCACTTATTTCGTTTCATTACATTTAAGTTTTGTAGAAAAAAAATTAAATTCATGTTACATGTATTACTATGAACTATGTGACTATGAACTTAGGAATTTATAACTTTATTTTATTTTTTTATTTGACGAAGCAATAACGAATCAATGAAGTCACACTAAAATTATTATTTGTTGAAAACTCTTCATATTTCATTTTATACGCATCATAAGATTACTAAGTTAACCTTAGATATCGGTCGTTAATTTCGACCACGTCTGTCAAGTCAGGTTGGCCGAGTGGTCTAAGGCGCCAGATTTAAGCTCTGGTTCCCGAGAGGGAGCGTGGGTTCGAACCCCACACCTGACAAATGTTCTTTTTCACTTTTTTTGTAGTGCTCAAATTATTTTCTTGTTTTTTTAAAGTTTTTTTTTGTAATTTTTTTATTATTTTATATGAATAATTAATGTAAACATGTTTTTATTACTTGTTTTTTTTTCAATGAATGGTATGGTTTTTCTTTATAGAACTAAAAAAACGTTTTATTTAATTTTACTTTACTATCGGTAAATTTTATTACCGCTATAAATTAATATTTAATAATACAATGCGCGCCACCTAGCGGCCGGTGCGCGCAACATGCAATGACGTCAAAAGAGCCGTTTCAGGAATGTAATCTTAGTCGGTGCATTAATTAATTTCGTTTGGCTTGAAACGTCTTTATTGTGTGGTTTATTGCTTGCTTGCTTATCGTGGGGTAGGCAGATTTATATGACTTTAGTAAGTTAGCGACCTATATATTCACTTAAATAATAGAAGTCGAAGATATATGCCACGACACATTTTTGATTTTTATTACGTGAAACCTGACATTTTTGAAGCAAATTTTTTGTACTTCTTTTTTGTTCCTCATCATAAAAATCGTCTGTGTGTGAAGGAAATCCTTAATAATGTCAATAAAACATTTTTTATTCGATATTCATAAAATCGATTCTATTTCAGAGATTTTAGTTCAATTCAGTTTATTAATTTCAACCATTTTAACCGACTTCAAAGAAAGAGGTTTATGTATGTATGTATGTATGTTTGTGCGGGATTACCTCGCGATTGGCCTAACCGATTATGATGCGGTTTTCAGAATAGTGTTTGTGACACTTAGGAGAGCCGCATAGTATATTAATTATTAGGGATTAAGTCAGGTTTTTTAATCAAAGTTTTTCAAACAAAGAATTATTAAATATATAAACTATATATTTTTTAATTCTCACCTTTAAAAGCTCCCTAAAATAAGGGCTGCAGGCTGACAGGACAACTCGATGTGCCTTCAGACTCTTGCCATCACAGGCCAGGGTGACGTCCACGAAGTCCTCATCATCTCGAAGGTTCTCGAAGGCGCTTGTGATGCTGCTCTGGTAATTGTTCCAGCGCAGGCAGAAATGCTGTGTGTCCACCATTTTGACGGCTATGGATTCATGTGTGATGTGATCTGGAAGATTAAGGATATTTTAGTTTTTTTATTAGTAAAAAGGGCTTTTTAATAGTATGTTCAAATAAATTATTTAGATTTTACAGTACAATTAAATATAGAAAAATAGTTACACTTTCATTCATTGATTTGACGATATACTTAATTTTCGATTTATTCTAGCATTTTCTTCAGATATATCTGTGCTATTTGACGCGAAAATATGATGACGTCATAAGCTGGTATTTCGTACAAAATTCATAGAACAGTATCGTTTTTGACGTTTCGATAATAGTATTGAATTTGACTAGTTGTCAACTACCGTATTGTTTATTTTAGGTGGATTAATCAGCTCATGAGTAAGTATTGGTTTTTCAGAATAAATGATTATATTACATTTCATGGTTATTTAATTAAAATATGCAGGTCGTTCAATTGTTCTTTATACAAGCTTTCATTCAGTTGCACCGGCACTGTTGTCTATAATCAAACAATAACACTTATGGTTTTTTTATTTGATTATTAAGCAAGTATTTTGTTTTAAGAATTTTCACTTGTTTATTTACAAGCCTTTAACTGTTATACAGCGTGGAAATGTTATTGTAACGGTTTTTCAGTATGTACAAAACATTCGTTACTGGTTTCAGAGAAAAAATTGTCAAAGCATTTATTTCAATTACGGAAAATACTAGTAATTTTATAGTTTTAACTGGAGAGTTTAGTGGTTGTACTAAATACAATCCGTTTTTCATATAGTTACGTTTTATACGTTCTTTGATTATTGCCTATTTGTTTATGTGAAGAGATATGAAGAATATAGAAAGGATTGAATAATATTTGATAAGTCACTACATAGTATTAAACAAAGACGCTATCCGCCGTCTGTCTGTCCCTATGTATGCTTAAACTATGCAACGGATTTTGATGAGGTTTTTTTTAATAGATAGAGTGATTCTTAAAGAAGGTTTATATGTATAATACATGTGTACTGCACCCGTGCGAAGCCGAGCGCGGATCGCTAGTTTACCTATAACTCAAAGACTATGCAAATTGAAAATAATAATTTTGAAAATCGAGTTTTCATATTTTATCCGAGTACATATCGATTCAGAAATATTTTTTTTCAGTTTAAATGATGATTTTAGCTACGTATTTTTATTTTGCCGTACATTATGTACCTACACATACAAATCTACGTACTATGCAGACAGCCAATTAAAATAGATATACATAACAAGAACATATTATAAATAACGTAATGGAGATTACAAAAAATGGGTCAAAAGTGATAAAAACTTTTTTCTCATGTACCTAAGTGTCAGGCAACAATATTATTTTATTAATGGCTGCCCTATATTTTTTAAATAATTGCAATTACCCCTATTGTGAAGATAATGCGTGAGTTATGAGGTCCAGTTACATTGTTATTGTTTTGAAAATTGTATGTTATGTAGAAACGTGAATCTTAAGATTGGCCTTAATATTGATTTTGAATAAGAGATTTACTTATATATAACACATTGTACTATTTAATGCTAGTATATAATCTAATTTTCTGGGCTTTTTTTTAAGGGGGGAAAATCATCGAATGACTGCTCCCACCTGGCGCTGGCACTGAGGCGGGGGGGAGTGTAAAAACCACCCCGTTCCTACTCCTGCACTTCGAGCCGGAGCCCCGGTAACCTAGTGCTCGTATTTATAACAAATTAACTAAGATATTTATTTACATTTAAGATCAAAACGTAAGCTGAAACCGCTCACAGAGGCAATTAGCAACCTCTTGTAAGAGTGCTTATTAATATAGTCACCAACGCATAATGAAAGAGAATTACTGCTCATTCTAATATCTCTGAATACACCAAGAGTAGCGCATTTTACATTACCTACATATTAATTTTTCTTCAAGTACCTATTGTGTTCCAAATTCAAAGAGTTGTATTCGAAAAAAAGAAAGAACATCATTTGAAAAGGTTGAACAACAAAAAAGGTTTCGATTCCTCTATAGTCTATTGTTCGGTTTTCTTTTACCTTTCAAACAAAAGTTTCATGTTTGGATGTTGTTTTAATTTTTTTTTTAGTATAATTATTTAGGCTTCCCGACTTTGCCGCAAGTTTTGAACTTCTCAGTTTTGTTGAGACAAAAAATATTGAGAACTAATATTTGTATGGTTTCATATTATTTCGTTTTTCCATGAATTGAGAACGGGAGCAAGGTTCTGATTGCTTGTTCTATTGTCGTTTAGTTCGGGGAAAATACACAGTTTCCTAAACACAAATGTTATGGCCTTAATTTTTTGAAAAGCTATACTGGAGCATTATTTATTAATCTTGTTTTGTATAGCGTACCCTAAAGTGGACGAAACAATGTTTTGTTTATTTACTCGTTTCCTAGTAATTTCATTGAGCTACAATACGTTTCACAGTAGCATTACTTATTTTTCTAAAAGTATACTTGCCATGGCATAACAACTCTAAAGACCTACCTATGTTAGGAAACTATTCATACCATAAACTTTCCCGCCGATGCACCGAGGTAGAATAAAACTCAACTTTTTTTATTTACTGTTAGCTGCGCTAGACGTCCTTTGATCACAGGTTTCTAAATAAAAAGGTAAAGGCTAACTCTAAATAAGCACTAAGTATCTATTTAATACCATATTTTTCTTAAGTTTTCATATGATGAAAATACAAAAAGAATTATTTTCATTCAGACATCAAGTTTGGCTTATGCTTGGTACAATAATGTGTTACATTTCTTTGATGAACTGTCTTTTATTAATTTGAATTTGAAAAATAACCACAAAATGGTTTTATCACCTATAATGAACCACTAATTTGATTATACGTGCTCCAAAAGAAAGAGTTTTATAATCTACACTCATCACAAATCCCGCCAAAAAAAACAAGATGGCCGAATAAAATGGTTGCCCCCTTCCCGCCAACATAGAAACAGTTATATAAAACATTGCATTATCTTGCATACACTATCTAGTGTTTCGATATAGTATTAAAAATATTTCTTATCATTGATAACGACTTAGAAAAACTATGATTAGGGAGGTATTAGTTGCATTATCTTAACGCTTGCCTGCACGGGGCGTATACATGACGATAACAACTATTTTCCCGATAATATTTGAAATTTTTCAATTGCGGATTTACGTTGCACTCATGAATTTTGTCAGATCATTGTCCAACATGTCCAATAGTCATGTCATCGATAGTAAAATGATGCATTATTTTTGCTGACTATCACAGTGTCTTAAAGTTATTGGACTTTTTTATGTTTTGATTTTAATATTATAATAATTAAAAGGAATGATGAAGTTTTGTTCCAAGTGATTAACTGCATTTGTTTTTTTTTATCAATTATTACATTAAAACAGGATAATCATATTTTAATCTGTGTATAGTCGACTGTCAAGTCTATACGTCACGGCTAAATACAAAATATTTTACTTTGACACGTATTTTTTTATCAAATTCTAATCATTAATTATTAAAGGACACCAATTAAATATTATTAATTAAATTCGTTTAGGGAAATCCTTTGTGTTGAAGGAAAATATGCCTTACCTACATATATTTAGCCTTATTCAGTCCTGTTTTTGGTAAAACTTAAAAAAAATTGACTAAAATGCTTTTCACAAATATTCTCATGAAGAATCCCCCTGCTTCACCTTTCCCTGCCCTCTATTTCTCACTAGCACATTTCTTACATTCAAGAGAACCAATTTAACTAACAATCACCTAACCTCACAATCACTCTTATATCATTACACACAAGGGTCATTTCAGGTTTTCATGATAGCAAAATTAAGTGTGTATGACACGTAAGTTTGAAAACAAAAGTTAGACAATAAGAATGAAAGACGGTTGCATATTAGCTGACAATGATAGGTAATCGAGTTACCTGTTGGCATGCACTTCGAAGGAAAACAAGGGTATTGACATTAACTGGCTAGTGGCTAGATTGCATATGCCATGTTACTGAAAATTGTATCTAATTTATGTTGCATAGGTATCTAATTTGAGTTTCAGTTAAAGGTAATTATGACCTTTAGTTAGTGTCAGATTTTTTGGTTGTCAAATTTTTTTTACTTTTTTTTTATTATATGTAAAAGTAATTTTCGAGTAATAGTTAATTATTTAAATAATTATTATTTTTATAATGTCTTCGGTGTATAGTAATTAAATACTTATACATTTTCAATGTTCACAATTAAAAATAGTTTGTCCTGGAAATTTTACGAATCCTAAGTTTACAATTTAAAAGGAAGGAAATATTCATTCATTTCCTTCATTGGCTTTAATTTAAAATTAAATTGAATGCACTAAATAAGGGAAGATAAAAAACGAATATACCTCTAATATAAGTAGTTATTGTAAAGTCATACAAAAGTATGTAAACTTAAAAATACTGGTATAAGCTCCATTTGTGGTTTGAAACTAGTTGAACATACTCAAACTTTTCGTTATTTGAGTAAGTTGTTCATAAAATATAATAAAATGTTACCATAATTATGTAGGAGACATATGCCAGAATACTGAGACGTTACTCAATTTTAAGTCGTGCTCAAATATCGTGCCATCTCTGTCATTTTACAAAGAATTGGTGGTGACAGAACTATACTTAAGCGCAACTTAAAATTGAGTAGCGTTTCAGTATTCCGACAATACCGACATAATATTATACTTATATTGAATTAATATATAATAATTATATTGAAAAACAAAAGCCTATCCCCATACGGAAAAATGTATGAGAATTGTTCACTAAGTATGCTCAAGGCTGCAACTGATATAGCGTATACAGACTCACATTAATACAAATTAATAATAAATTATAATTATTTTTAATTTACCTTCCTATAATATCTATTTACTTATAGAAAACATACATTTATGTAATGTGAAAAATATTACAATTTAATTAAAACAAATAATTCTGAACTATTCCAATTTATGTTGCATAAATGAAACACATGGGTACATGCACGCCATGTTTTATGTCTTTGTTTTACGATAGTCCGAAACTACTTCTCATTTAAGAATATGACATAACATGAGCTTAAGTCATCACCATGATCTTGCCCTAATACCAAAGTGTCATCTTAACATAACAACACTCCTTTTATCCCCGATGAGGTGGCAGAGGTGCACAGTACGGCACTTACATTGTAACACCCACTTTTGACTATTTATGTTAAGAGTCCCATGTAATAGGGGTGAGCCTATTGCCATATATCAGGCACAATTTCAGACTCCGTGCTACTACTGAGAATTTAAAACCCAGTAGTACTTTGTGTCGGGAATCGAACCCGAGACCCCTTGCCTTGCAGTCGCACTTTCGACCACTCGACAATGAGGTAGTGTCATCTTATATCAAACTAGCGGTCCGCCTCGGCTTCGCACGGGTGCAATATGCATTTATTATACATATAAACCTTCCTTTAGAATCACTATCTAAGCATACATAGGAACAGACAGACGGCGGATAGCGACTTTGGTTTATACTATGTAGTGATTAAATATTTTATTATAACTGCTTATGAGACGACCTGCTTTTCATTTTGCTAAACTAAAAAGCAGTGGCCTTAGCTTACAAGTATTTTAGTATAATCCTCGAGCCAATAGAATCTTCGAGTCGTTTTATTATAAGTCTGTATATAATGTACCAACGTGTAAAAAATAACATTAAACAAAAAAAAATCTATTTTGAATATGTCACAGTGATAAATGGTAGATTCAAAATGAGACAAAACGCTAGTACCTATTGAGGCAGCCGTTTTTGTTGTGTGGCCCAAGTTATGAGATACTGTGAGGCTCTAAGAATGTATCGATATCGATATGTGTCTTGGTTTCGATCTTAGGATCTCAGTTTATGTGACTAACAACGTGAAATTTTATGAAAAATCTTAATCAACGAATCGTGAAAGAAAACTTCTGTTCACCTTAAATCAAAGAGATCACATTAAATTACTAATTTTTGTTTAACTTTAATTCTATGAAGGCTGATAACCAATCATTCTAGAATAAATATATTTATGTTTAAAACGTCCCATTAATTTGTAACTATCAATATATTTATTATTTTAACGCAATTTATTTTGTCACACGAGTAAGATAACAAGATCTAGTTTTCCTGAACTTATCTTTTAAAAATTAATTACCCTCGATCAAATTATATTTTGGAAAATTAGAATTCATTTTATATACTATGTTGTGGTGGGGATTATGGTAAAATGTATGTGTGAAATAAAAATGTTTTCAATTGCAATATTTAGTGGCATGTTTATATTTAAAAACATCTATTGTGAAAGTAACTTGATTTTTACTTAACTATTTCAAAAAGTTCTAAGTCACGTTTTACCCAGAACATGAATGGAAAACTGTCATTATGTTTATTTTATCATGTTACTAAACGAAAATACATTGTGGAAGTACATTAAAATATAACATTTCCTGTCAATTGTTTGTTACCTACAACATGCATGTTGGAAAATGGTACGGTCAAACGATTATCGCCGATTAGAAGATACCATATCAACTCATTCATTTTTCTAGATTTTGTAATTTGCAATTGATTTTGATTTCCTAGAAAAATGTTTTTATCAAATGTTTTGATATGAAAATGAAAAATCGACAACCTATGCTTCAAAATGTATTTTTGTTATCTAACTGGTAGGTACTTAGTTTTTGATTTTGTGAACGCTGCCATAACTTAAAATTTTCACATACATTAACAGAAAGATTTCTAATTACATACGCCATATATAAATCTCAAAGAACAGACATCGGATTATTCATTCGTCAAAAAGTGTATAACTTAGACCCTACCACAAAATTCACGTCACTTGGAAGTATTTCCAAAGAATTAGTTATGTGGTAGTAATCTTAAACCATTGGGCACTTTGTGTTCATTCTGTAATGGTGTGAATGGCTCACTTAGGGTCCTTTATATAGGCCTTTATTTATTTATATAAAGCACTAAGGGTCCTATGATATATTGAAAACGGTTTCACAGAACATCGGTTAAAAATTATCATAGAAGAATTTCATCAGTTGTCTAATTCATAAGTAAAATATAAGTTTTAAGATAACGTGAAGCAGGAAATGAATATGGAAGTTGGTTGCATTGAAACGGCTGCATCTGATTTGATACATTATGTGGCTTGATAGGTGAGATTGTAAAGACAGATTAGTTTTTAAAGTGGGTTGGTGAAAATTTTAGTTTTGCTTAACAATACAGTACTTTAATAAATGTACTAAGTATACATAGTTAAAGAAATCAACAGTAGTTGTAACAAACAGACGTTGTTTACTCATAATATTTCTCGGAATCCTCACAATGTAATGAAATATAACTAGCTAAAAGTATGAAGTAATCAAACACAAATATTAAGTGAATTAGACAAAAATTGTGTACAGCGTCGCATTGCCTGATAGTCGAACTTGTTATCAATGTATTTTTTTTAGCAAATTTAGCGTTTTATCGGAGACCTAGGCACTGCGATATCTTATCACTTAGTTTAGGCTCCAACCGTTAGGTACTAGTGTTGTAAAATAATAACATGATCCATTTCAGCAGCTTTTTGTATAAATATTTAAGTTGTACATTTTGGTATACCTAACGCTTCTCCATTGATCTTTTTAAAGACATTGCCCCACACGAGATTTTCTCTTGTGCATTTACAAACATACAAGTTCACATATACATGACATATAGACCAGAAACAATAATTTGTGGATCACACAAAGAGTTGCTTTGTGCAGGAATCGAACCTACATGCTACATGTAGCGCCACAGCCGGTTGCCCAGCCACCGCACCATCTATGCAGTCATTTAATTTCTTATGAGTGTTTAACATTCCTTATAATTTACTTTTGACATTCCGCATAATGCAGTTAGGATATATGCTTTCAATTACTGATTGTTTAATGCATTATTGTTTCTATAGGATATAATCAGGCGTTACTTTATGGAAATCCATACTACACTAACAAGTAACAACTGCGACAATATTAATTAGGTTTCATTCTGCTGAAGTAATGAGCTGCGGGAGCCGCTCCGAGTCAACAACTCCTAATGATGCTCCGTGGAGGAGCGAAACATATGTCGAATAGTTTGATGCATGTCGTGTGTGTGTTTTGTGTCGCATCTCTACTGCATGAGCGTTTATCCGCGGGCGGGCGCGGTGCTGCATACTACATGGCGCAAATTCGAAAGCGGAATAAAAACTAAATATTTTCCTAGTTGTTAGTGTAACACATTATTGTTTCTCCCTTTAAGTTTCCAATCAGGGTCAGCCCTATGTCTTAACCGCATACTAAAGGTCACACCCACTAACGGTTAACATCCGCTAATCGTGATAACTAATACAAAGTTAGATTCAACGGTTTTAGCTACTAAATAGATTTAATTCACTTATGAATAATGAACTTACGTGTGTAGCCTCATTGAGTTAGACTGATACACTAAGGGCTTTATTTCAACGGGACACCATGGTGGCGTGACCATATAGCATACAACGTACAGTATATAAGTCTATAAAGAGATATTCACCTGGAGTCCTCATGGTTGCGCGACCAACGTTTTATACTAAGGGTCTAATATTCTTACCTACATAGGTTCTATTTACATATCTTTACGTTTATACATCTGGTCATACCATTATATCCTTCAGTTAAGAGTACACGTCTAACTTTTTTCAGAATCTAACTAGGTCATTAATATCTAACTTATTTTACTTAAATATATTAAAGAACTTATATATAGCAGCGCATCAAGCTCCCCCTTTTCTTTATTTAGTTTTCGATCTTATTACATAGCGATTAAGTCGAAATTCTTTAATAGAAAACTGTCAATTTAGTATAACTTGATGAGCAGTCTCTACCAAGTCAAACAAAATATGTTCCGTGTTTCTCAAGGTTCATATATTATATGTTGATGCGAATCTAATAGAGCATTGGCTTGTTTAAATATTTGTGTGCCAGTTATATACACCTGTGTAAGTTGAGAACAGACTTCGATTCAGTTTTGAGAGTTTTTGAGAAAAGATATTTATGATAATGTCGTCTGATTGTTGAACGTAAGTTGTCTTCCTTCTATATATATACATTATATATAACACTATTATTAATATGTCAGGGTATATTTATTTCCCTGTTTATAGTGAAGTGTTTTTGGTTAGTTTTTACTGTACATGTTGGCTGCCAAGAGTTGCCATGTGTGATAGACTTGTCCCAAAAACATAGGTAATGTTACAAAAACATCATGATTCGATATATTTAAGCTTATATAATGAGGGCAAAATTGTTTCGGATTAGATAGAGTTGGATTAAAAAATTAAATCTTTTTGTCAATAGTATTAAAAGGATTAGGGTTAAAGCCGGGGATTAACATCGAAATTAGAGTTCGTTACGTCAAAATTTTAGGTAACAATAATCATGGAAAGAAACAGTGATTTTTGCAACGAGTTTTATCAGTTTCTATCGTAGAAACGTAAGTTCAAACTTAAGTATTTAATAGTAAATTTAAATATGGATTCGTTTGGTATTTTATATTAAACTCTCACTAATAAAGATTTTTAAGGGGACTCGGATTCGATTCCCGGGTCAGGCAAAGTATTACTAAGTTTATTTTAAAAATAATCTCAGTAGTAGCACGGAGTCTGGAATTGTGCCCGGTATATGGCAATAGGCTCACCCTCTATTACATGGGGCTCATAACATAAATAGTGAAAAGTGGGTGCTAAATTGTTCAGAGGCATTAAGTGCTGTAATGTGCACCTCTGCCTACCCCTTTGGGGATAATAGGCGTGATGTTATGTTATGTTTTTTTTTATTTTGACAACGGCGAAAGTATAATAGCCTGATTGGCAATTATGCTTTCGAACCGTTTGAGGTTGAAACTTTAGGGCCGTGGGGCCCAAGTGCACATCTTCTTTACAAAGTTATTGTAAGGAGGATGGTTGACACTTCAGGTGATCGAAGGGCTGGCTACTACCTTGGGCAAAGGTTAAGCATTGCCATTCAACGTGGCAATGTTGCCAGTCGTTGTTGTCTGTCTGTTGTTGTCTTTTGGGCACCCTACCTCACGGTAGCGATGAGGAAAATGTTTTTTTTGATGCCTTATGATTTTTTTTTCATTATTATTATTTTTTAAGGTGTAAATATTTTGACAAGTCTACAAATATAAATATAATTTTGTAACTATTGTAGTAAGTAGACTAAACCCTCTAGAAACCATTGGACGATGTTATAAGGTGATAATTATATTAAAATTCTCATCATTATTATGGCATAGTTTTATCTAGAAAAAATAGTATATCTATATTTTATTGACCAATTCAGGTCTAAAGATTAGAGTTAACAAAACTGCACCTTTCATATATAATATTCACAATCTACAATTAAAATAACAAGATAACGGATGCGTTGTAATTGAACTGCAAACAGTTGATAGCATTTACCAATATCTTGAGAGCAAAAAGTCTAAATTTTTATCCTATCTAGTTTAGTGTCAGGCTATCTCTGTGACCTATTTATCTCTCAAATCGGCTTAATTAACAAACATCTCAAATTAATACTCTTTTAACCAATTGACATTTGAAATTTTATTTTATAATCGCTATATATATATTTAGGGGATATATAGAGGTGGTTCTTTTACCTAATGTTTATATATTTGGGTAGTGATCATTGTGAAATTGTAGATAATGAGATGTAGGTTATTTACAGATAGTTAGGTATATGATTTCGATTGTTGCGTTGATCGAGTGATTGGTCAGGCTCTTGAATGCGAGGTAATTGGTTCGATCTAAGTGTTAATCAGATTTTTGCCTTTGGAAACTTTTATTTATTAGAATGTCCTTCATTTGTCATTTTTATACTAATTAAAGACCTCGACTGACTACTGAGACTGCCTCGTTGGCCGAGTGGTCGCAAGTGCGACTGCCGGGCGAGGGGTCTCGGGTTCGATTCCCGGGTCGGGCAAAGTATTATTCTGTTTTTAAAAAATCTCAGTAGTAGCATGGAGTCTGGTAATGTGCCCGGTATATGGCAATAGGTTCACCCCCTATTACATGGGACTCATAACATAAATAGTGAAAAGTGGGTGTTACTTCTGTGTGCACCTCTGCCTACCCCTTCGGGGATAAAAGGCGTGATGTTATGTTATGTAAAGAGATATAAACTGTATTGCTTTGTTAGACTAGATCACAGAACTAGAGATCCGGATGTCTCTATAAATACTAAGTCTTTCTATATGTATTCGATCCACCCAAAAAACTAAAAGGAAGTCTTGTTAGACTCTTTTATGACAACTTTAATATCGCGACAGTAAATAAATAGTGGTTTATATACATTGGTACTTACCTTAAATATAACAGAAGTCCTCTTAGCTTGTATGTGTAAACCTGAAACAATAGAATATTGCTTAGTAACTTATACAAACGTACTGTAGGTACATACATTAATATATATATACATATATCTATTATTCAAAATTATTATCAAATATTACTGGGTTTTATAAAAAAATTCAGTAGTAGCACGGAGTCTGAAAATGTGCCCGGTATAAGGCAATAGGCTCACCCCCTATTACATGGGACTCATATCATAAATAGTGAAAAGTGGGTGTTACAATGTACAGTGGCATTAAGTGCTTTAATGTGCACCTCTGTCTACCTCTTCGGGGATAAAAGGCGTGATATTATGTTATGTTTATAATATAAAATTTAGTTTAAATTTAGTATAATTGTAAATAAATATCATATCATATAGGTATAATTGTAATATAACATTTAAATTATGTGGTTTATTAATAAGTACTATTTTAGTGCAGATTTATAGGTACTCATAGTTTTGCAATGGAAATAAGTAGGTTTACTCTCAATATTAACCTGTCTACCCATTTAGGGAAAACAATACCTTAAATTAAATGGTTATTCAGGTAAACATATAAATAATAAGTATATTATTGGGTGTAAATAGATAATAGCTCGTTTTCAAGGTAAAAATTAACGTAAATAGATGATTAGTACATTTAAATGAAACAATATTTTTTCATTCCTGTTGTTAAATTCTGAAATTAGAACTGAAATTAGTACCTATGTATAAATTAGTACCTAATTTTATGTAACAATAAATAATGAGGTTGACCGTTTTTCATAAATTTATAAATATATGTGACTGAACTTCCCAGGTGCATCAAGTTCACAGGTTTTAAGTAGGATTAGACCTTTAAAACAAAAATTTTAAATTATGTTGTCTATTTCTAGTCCTTTTTGCGAGCTAAAGAATGATACTTAAGACCTATCATTTACCGACTAATCCTATCTACCTTTTACATGCAACTAGACGATGATATCTAAGCCTTTTGTATGAATTAATAGATGTCGTTCACAAGAGGAAAGATGTGAAACTCCGCACATACAACGTACCTGTACATAATAAAACCCGGCCCACATGTTAACCTACATTTCCTGATCCAAGTTTTGCGGATAAAACCCGAAGCTCAAATATAACATGCCAACTAAAACAGGCCTTCATTCATAACAAGCACATACACACGGTCAACACACACCCACACATTGAACGTACACGCGTGATTGGACCACTTTCACTTTCGCTACAAGCCTACATAGTTTGAATACCGAGTGACGCCGCCCGATTGGTCGTTTCAACTTTGACCTTAAACGCGATTGGTTGAAAATTCTCATATGTAAGGATTATATACGGAAGTGATATGGAGTTATGTACGGTTTCGCCCGTAAAACCTTATTGTTTAGGTATTTTAAGGTCGCTATTTGTTTTAATAGCACGACTTTCCCGTTTGGTGAGGTCGCGCGGGGATTAGGAAGGGTTAATTGCTGCCATTTCTTGTGTATATAGGCGTCGCTTAGTTCATTAAAAACGCTCTGAAACTATATCTTTCAGGATTACTTATAAACGACTTAAGGTTATATTATTTGAATAATTAAATACATATAGACTTGTATCTCAAGTATAGAGAAGACAAGTACACTAACTTTCTTTAGACTATGTTATGGACCTCTTACATATACATTTTAATACTATTATGGTTAGTAAGAAGGGTGTATAGTATTTGAAGTGTATATACATACATAACTTCACGCTTTTCTCTTATGGGAGTAGGTAGAGACTATGGAACGCCAATTGCTACGGTTCTTACATACCTCTTTCGCTTCATCAACAGTCATCAGTCTTTTCATGCATGCTCGTCGGTTAAGGGTACTTTTAATTTGGCTCTCCTTTAGAATATCGCCGATCTGTTAGTATATGTCCGTCTAGGGCGCCCTCTACCGACCACCCTATTCATATCCGATCAGTATACTTTTTTCGTTACTCTACTTTTATCCATCCTTTCTACATGTCCAAAACAGCGTAATATTTACTTTTTAATCTTTGTTACTACATCGTCTTTCAATTCACACCTTTCTCTAATAACACTATATTTCACTCGATTATTTAATTTTAGAATTGTATATAAAACCTGTGGCGACACATGTCACATGTAAAATGACGCATGACGTCACAAAATCCTACATCGCACATGTTAAGTTTACATTCGATTTAACACTGATAGAAAATCCCAACGAACGAACAACTGTTGGGCAGAAAGCCCGCCCGGCAAAATCACCTCGCCTGATCGGAGGATCCTCCTTTTCCGATCTTAGGGAACTCTCTGTTCCCTAAAACCAGTTCAATGTCAAACCTAATATATCAGTTTCTTTTGCACAATGGTAATTACCTACTTTCAATTCTACTGACTTCACTAGAATTACAAGATACGACATATATATACTTTGTAAGTATACATAAAAACTATATATATGTACAAGAATATACGTACTAACTCATTATCTATTATAACAAAGACTTTGTTCATGTTTCATGTAAAGTTATATTTTTTTCTTATTCCTTAGTTCGGGGTCAGAAGATAAACATTAGGAGCTGAACTAGTATCCATACACTGGGTTTGCTTGTTTTATTTAAAGTTACGTCATGTCATATGACCTAAGTTATCATTATAATGTTAATATGTAATAAAATGTAGATACTTTTTAGCATAATAGGTATCATGTTCTAGTCCACGTGTTTCTTAATATTTGTGAATGTAATTTGGTTTTGGTTAGTTCATTCATGGTTTTTGTGGTAAAGATAGGGAAATTAGGAGTTTTCCTATTGACCAAAAACTATTTATATTCTTTCCAGGCAAATTTGATGTTATTGTTAATTATGTCAGTACCTATGTGGTTTAGTAAACAATAGATAACAAAATTAAATAAGTTTTCAAAAATCCTCTATCTAATGTTACCAGGAATTGAAAGTACCTTATCATTTTAAGGTATGAGACATTATTCTTAAATGATTTTAATCTAAAAATAGAACTAACTAGTTTGTACTCAATTTTATTTGAATATTATCCTAGATAATATAGTTTTCTTTTAATGAAAATGCTATCAAAAGTACATAAGCAGTTTTGGAGATTTGATCCCACAAACTGAAATAAAATGTACAATATTTATCACAAATAATATTTTAATGTATTATATAATATTGTACATAATTTTGGCAAATAGACTAACTTTGATATGGTAATAATAATAAAATATCAACATTATAATTTAATCGATATATTGATGTAGCGTAGACGTATGTAGCACATCCCTATTTTTATGCGATCGTAGTCCCGCCATTTGCGTCGACCTTAGGGTCAAAAAACTCTTAGAAAAATGTGTACAAGGAAGAGTGAACTCTTTATCACAGGTTTATATAATAATAGTACTGTTATATGAGAATTATAACATTTATTGCTTATAATTTACGATAATATATAAGTCAGGAAAGTAAGACCAGTCAATGACCAGCTGACAACTATTTAGACGTTTGCATGTGTAATGTACTTCAAAACTTTACACCGGCATTTATTTTTAGTGATTTTTGAATGAACAAATTTTAAAGTACTTTAATGTGTAGTTAATTATTTTGTTATAATGAATAATTGCGCAATGAAACATTATTGTAATATTTTAACCCATTAAAATGACGTATGGGAGAAAAATGGGAAGCTAAGTAGCATTAAGTGATTTCAAATAAAAGATTGCAATAAAAACTAAAGAAGAAAATTTTAATTTTCAAAAGATTTTCTGTGAATTTGTCTAATTATTTACCTGCAGGCAACAACGGTATGGAACAGGAATAATCGTCTTATATATAAATACCTTTACAATCAAGGAATTTATGAAACCTAAGCCATCTTATATATTATATATCTAGTAGCTATGTAAATACTAAGTACAATAAACGTAAATAAATATATCATAGGAGATTACGATTGCATATATGTACGAGTATGTCTGTTTTATCTTATCACAATTCTTGTAATAGAATGGACATACAACATTATTTTATAGTTTTTTCAGATGCAGTTTTTATTATGCAGACTATTAAACGACTTCATAGAAAGAAGACATCATTCCTCACAGAATGCCGACGTGAAGCAACGCTTGCGTTGTGTTTCGTCGTGAGAGTGAGGTTACCGGAGGCCCAATTGCCCTCCCCTTCCCCAATCTCACCAATCCCTGAATCCCCAACGATCCTCAAACTCCTAATCCCCAAAAAGCCGGTAACGCACTTGTAACGCCTCTGGTGTTCCAGGTATCCATAGGCGACGTCGATTGCTTATCATCAGGTGATCCGTCTGCTCCATTACCGGCTTATGCCATAAAAAAAAGAAAGAAGGAGTTTCTCAGTTTGACCTGTACCTATGTATGTGTGTATGTATGTACGTTTGTGCGCATTTATCTCGCGATTGGCTCAACCAATTGTGATGCGGATAACATAAAAGTGTTTGTTACACTTAGGAGAACGGTTTAGTATATTAATTAACCATCTTAAAAAAAGAGGAGGTTAAAGGTGGTTTTTTTCAATGTAGTTTATGAAAGAATTATTTGTTTCTCTGTTTGTCCCTTTTTGGCATAATTGTTCTTATATCATAAGACGTAGAGTCTCTATTCAATTCTATCTATATGATGATAGAGTGTAATTGTCACCTTAATCCTTCGCACGGTTGTCTTATGAACCAATTAAGCGACTACATGGTGCTCTCGAATAAACTTTAAAATTTTTAACTATTACCCCCATCCGGCTTTCTAAGCGTGTTAATCTGCGATCTCCAACACGCCTAGCAAGCGCGGACTAGCAACCGCTCTTAAGCAGAGGAGGTTCATATTCCTGCAGTGGAACGTCACTGATGACTCTATTCTGCAAATGAGAAGTCAGAAGTACGCCCACGATGCTCCCAGCTTTCGCCAGTAATATTATAAGTCCCACTTAATCTAGGAACAAGCTTATAAACCTAACTTCGGACGTTTTCAAGTTTAAATTGAAGTCGTTATAAAATTTGTCTATGCTGGTAAACAAATATTAATGCCGCGTATTAAAAACGTTAGGTTCGCGATAAGGACTGCATCGAGTATTAGTGATGTGAAGCACGTAGGCGTTTTGTCGATATTTTTGATGTATCGATATTTTAACTGTGCCGAGTATATGATCTAATTATATTTGTTTTTGAGTATAACACGACATTGCAAAAACAAAAGACAAAATTTTATCAATATATAAAGAAAAACAATTCGAAGAATTTGATTTTAATCTAAGCACCAAATTATATAATCAGTCGCCAACAGCAGCAACATAACGAATTGTATCCAAAGATAATGCACAAGATACCTAAAACATTAAGGCAGAAACCTCCTTACGTCACAGTTCAAAGTACGTAATAATATCGACAAAAATCGCGTCACTTCCCTAACCTAGGGCTGGGCGTTATCGTTGCAAGAGATTGCGAATTTTGATATATCGTGCGATAACGTGTGCCGAATAATTTTAGATTACGCGTCAAACAGCTTACACTAGGTTCTTTTTTATTTTTCAAACGTTATCAATAAAATTACTAGATTTTGAGCCTTCGATGCCATGTTAGTTCGGTTTTTATCAATAAGCGCAGGGATTTTATAATCTGTCGCTAAACATGGAGCGAATAGGGAATATTAAAATGGCGGTGTCGGAGGCGTGGTTCAATTCGTTTTATCTTATTTTTAATTTCATAATATTATGTCATAAATAAAAAGATTAAACGTCGAGAAATTTGATGAAAACTGAACAATGGTTAAAGAACAAAAAAACCAATTGTCTCTCCATCTGTACCTAATGTGCAAGTTGTTCTACGTTCGTTTGAGCAAGATAAAATCTTGAATGCAGTCAAGCAGTCTGTTTGGTTACATAAAATTATATCATTGTAATCAGGTTCGGAAGGTATGTTCACAGCTTTAAATTGTATTTAGCCGGGGAACTTCTGCTGATGACTGTACCGAATGTTAATGAGAATCGCGTCATCATCATAATATTCATCATTAGGTAGAAGTTATTATGTAAAAAAACATAACACTTGCATCCTATCCCAAAATCCCTAAAACTCAAATCGCTTACTCCCAAAAGGACGGCAACGCACTCGTTACTTCTTTCCAAATAACCATGGGCAATGCGAATTGCTTACCATCAGGTGATCTGTACCTTTGTTTACTGCCTCATGACAGAAAAAACCAACGACTCCACGTGACACTGATGATATGGTAAGTCGCTGAAGGTCCAAATATTATGTCATACATAGAATCAGGTGACTCCGTCTACAACTCAGCTGTCAAAATTATTATAATCTAAGCTAAACTGATTAGTTATTATATGGCATCTATATTACTTTATATTTATCTAAGGCGATGTATATCGTAATTAATTTCATGTTAGCCGTATTTATCTCTTTTTAACTGATTACAATTGTTAAGAAATAGACTGTCCTTTTGTAGGATCAGATCATTGGTAATAGTTTTTCCTTATTCTATTTTAGTTAGGTCTTATCTGTATTTTTGCTATCGTTAGCAACGAAGTTTGCGACCCGTAGTCTAATTAAGTACCTAGACTTGTTACACCAAATGGTATCAGCAGCGCGGTGGCAATATATGAATTTATTGTAATGTTCCCGTCATTTTTGCTGACTGATAGAACTTTTAGAGGATAGCGTCATGTGGTTTGATAAGACAAAATTCTTCATATCATAGAGACCATACGAATCTCGGCAGTAAAGAAAATAATAATGGACTAGGACAAGACGGCTTCACTGATATCTACCAAAGACTTTCTAAAGGTTTCATTACCATTTTAAGTCCGTTTACTCCACAAACTAAAACACTGCGTTAATTAATTACAAGCCACACATGTTTACTTGTAACTGACGCCTAGATATGTATTGTTTGTCTTTTTCATCCGGATGCGCGTGCGCACACAATTATACACACAATTTATTTTTCAACAAAGTGATATAGGTGACGTCTATGTACTTCCTTTCGTGTGTAGAGTTGAAAGGTTAGATCAAAACAACTTCGTGCTAAGAATTCCTTAGGATAGGGATATGCGTGTATTAGCTACAGATAGTCAATTGTTTCTCATCGTAGGCACAGCAAAAGCCTGCCCTAAAGCCTAAAGCAAAATATCAGACATAACTCCAAATTATCCCATTCCATACTGAAAATTTCACACCAAAAAAAATCTATAATGCTTTGCTTAACTCAAGTATCGAACCAGAGACCAGAAACAATCTAAGCCTGAACAGTGACTCACAATTTTGAAAAGTATAGGTTTTTGAGTACTTTCTTGCGTTGGTCCCATAATACTACCTATGGGAACACCATACTGCTGATGACAAAAACTCATTGTCTTGAAGATTTACCTCGCCTCAATCAATTTGCTGACATTATAGTTCAATTCTTAAAACCGTGCACAGTTAAATTCCTAACTGTGGTTTGCGCAATTTTCTTGTTAAAATTAACTAATACGTTTACTGAGAACTTTGTTTAGATTGACACGTTTCTTTTTGATTGTTTTGATGTTACAAAAGAGTGACTATTGAATCAAGTTTATTATATCGCTTTATCACTGAAATGTATGTTTGCGCATATCTCTTGAACGACTGCATCAAACTGGATTGATAATTCTTTATTGCCGTTCTAGTTGTAGTTAGGACAAAGTTTATTTTTAATTAATGATAGAAATATTTGGCAAAATCTTTATTCAAAACGGGAAGTAGCATTCTTGTAAAGTCATCGACGAACTGTTCATTTGTTGCGCTTTTATACTATAACTACTGCTCTAATATTGATGCAATTTGCTGTAAGTTATGTGGTTAAAGCGTCCTTAGTATCAATGAAAACGAAATCGATTGGAAAACCAATAATGCTTGATAATTTTATATTCAAGGACTGAAGGAAAGTTAAAACAGAAAGAATGAAGGAAAAGAAAGCTTGAAGTGTCGACGTGACTTTAACAATGATTATCAAAAGCAGTAGAAAGTAATTTACACATTATGATAGGTATTATGTATTTACAACACGTACATATGTACTTGTGTTAAGCCTTCTTATCTGACAAGCCCAGATTTCGATTAGAAATCAAAAATGACATCTTACCAGTTTTTCCCCGATAGGTTCGGTTAGTGGTCAGGATTACACTGGTTGTATCTAGTTTTTGATAGATCAGGCTATGTTACATAACGACTTGGGGGTAGACAGAGGTATATAGGTAACAATGTGGTATCGATTTCGATGCGTGTGTTTGTAAATGGACTTATGTATATATAACAAGAGAAAATCCTAGTCCTACAATACATTTATCGCCGTTATGTTATAAGCCCCATATAATAATCCAATAACATATTATATTGTTTAAGAGTAGGTAGAAAATATCTATATAAATTTTCAGTTTAAATTACTACGATTTCCATACATACATACATAACTTCACGTCTATGTCCCATGGGGGTAGGCAGAGACTATGGAACGCCAATTGCTACGAACCTTGTATACCTCTATCGCTTCATCAACAGTCATCACTCTTTTTATGCATGCTCGTTGGTTAAGGATACTTTTAATTTGACCCTTCTTTAATATATCGCCAATCTGGTCAGTATATGTCCGTCTAGGGCGCCCTCTACCGACGGCCCCACTCATATTCAGTGTATATACTTCTGTTGTTACTCATTTACATAATTATTTATTGTTCTACTCTAGTTATTATTCAGGTAACTGAAAGATGTGTGACAAATATGACCACATAAACATCTAAACAGTTAGTTAGGTATTGTTTAACAATTTAAACCTAAAGTGAGTTGCATTTAGGTCCCTAAATAGGTACTATGTAGCTTTATTTTCCTTGATTAATGTTATTGCAGAGTACAGTCATAAACGTAAGTGTTTCATAGGAATAGATTTTTGGTTTTTAGTTATAATAGAGTTAAACTCCCTCGTTGGCCGAGTGGTCAAAAGTGCGACGGCTGGGTAAGGCGTCTAGGGTTCGATTCCCGGATTGGGCAAAGTATTAATGGGTTAAAAAAAAAGTCACAGTAAAAGCGCGGGGTCTGGATTTGTGTGAAGTATATGGCAATAGGCTCGCCCCCTATTACCCCACTCATAACATAAATAGTGAAAAATGGGTGTTACACTGTACAGTGGCATTAAGTGCCGTAATGTGTACCTCTGCGTACACTTCGGGGATGTAAGGCGAGATGTTATGTTATGCTAATAGAGTTATTTATTATCAGTTGTTTAATTGGATACTATTTAAATTGTTCTGTTTTAATAGATATATAATAGTAATAGCTACTAAGAGATAACTGATGAGATGTTTTTATTAACCAAACCGTTACCGGTTCTTATGATAAAATGTCTTATCGTGAGAATAATTTTTGTATACTCATTCTGAAAGTTACCATATATTTAGAGATAACATATATGCATAGTGATATATTGTCCACTATAGTGCACTCGCTTGAGAGTATGTAGTAAAAACTGACCTTGAAAATGTGGTGGCCCGGTGCTTTAAGATGCCCGCATCTCATACATTCGTACATGTTCGAAACCTACCAACGGCAAGTACCAATGTGTCTTTTTCCGAGTTATATGTACTTTCTAAGATTATTTTAGACACCACTGAGAAACGGCGAAGAAAAACATCGTGAGGAAACCCAGACTTATAATTTCTAATCATATCTAAGTTTGAAATCGCCAACCTGGATTGAGCAAGCATGGTGATTGATGCTCAAACTTTCTCCGTGCGAGAAGAGGCCTTTGGTCTGCAGTGGGCACTTATAGGCTATTGATGATGATGATGATGATAATGAAATGTTAAAATTATCTATCTTAACTTAAACGTTGACGATTATAAGTACTGCTTAGTCTTAGTAGCTTATAGGCAAAAAAAAAAACAATTTATATAAGTTAAATCATAGAATCTAAGCTGTTACTGTAACTGTAACTATAACTGTTATATATAACAGCTTAGATTCTTTAGATTTAACTTAAGAATTTATGACCTTAGAATATATTCTAAGGTCATAAATTCCAAGTAGACACTTCAGTACTCGAGAGTACGTTACTATCAAACGGCTAGACGCAATTCGTCATTATACCTACAGGATATACTAAACAAAAATATAATAGAACTAATTGATAGCAATAAATATATTCCACACTAATTAACGAATTATTGTACTACACCTTTATTAACAGTTCTATATTAATTAGGAAATTTTAGTTCTATGCTTTATTAGATAAAGTAGGAATTACTGGGTTTTACGGTTTGTAAAATTCCCGTTCTATTATGGTAACTAAATATTGTTTTTAGTTAGAAACTATGATATAGTTTTGTAAATTCCATTTCTATAAATACAAAAACTGGATACTGGGCTTTGTCCATCCAGTACTTTTACCAACAGTAAGTTTTCATTCTAAGAGTAATCAAAGTTGCTTGGCTACTGACGCCTGCACAACGTTGACGCGGGTTCTATTCCAACTCGAAACCCTTTAAACCTACAAATTAATTGCTAATTACTTATCTAAGTGAGATGTGTATCTGATTACTTGTTTGTAAACGTACTTATGACACAGGAGAGTATCTTAATGAAGGGTAACGTTTGCAAGAATAGCTTATATCAACTTATCTATCTTTTTTATGGAATAAGCAAACGGATCACCTGATGGTAAGCAATTGGCATCGCCCATGGACACATGAAACACCAGAACTGTTACAAGTGCGTTACCGGCCTTTTGGGGATTAGGGTTAATTTTAGATGATACATTTCAAAATGTCGGAAATCTAATTTAATTACCAACATGAGCATCAACCATAAGACTTCACAGCAGTAGCAGTTAAGCAACCACCAAACTATACTCAAAAATGATTCAGTAAATCATCGCTGTAGGTAAAAAGAGCAAAGCGTCATATTTGTGTGAAATAATACATTTTAGACCACCCGCTCGCTGTAGCGGGTCTAATTACTGTATTTCTTAGATTCACTCTTTATTATCTATAAGACGGACGAACAAACCGGAATTATATATGTAAACAATTATTTATTTACAAGTAAATCGTTCATAAAACACCTTTGTAGGTGATAGCAATTATTCTCCCATGTTTGAAAGATAAGTGTGGGAGAGCCATGCTTCGGCACGAATGGGCCGGCTCGACCGGAGTGATACTACGGCCTTATAGAAAACCGACGTGAAATAATACTTGCGTTGTGTTTCGTGTGAGTGAGGTTACCGGAGGCCCAATTCCTCCCTTCCTCATTCTCCCCATCCCCGAAACCCCGATAATCCTCAAATTCCTAATCCCCAAAAGGCCGGTAACGCACTTGTAACACCCCTGAAGTTTCGGGTGTCCATGGGCGACGCCGATTGCTTACCATCAGGTGATCCACAGAAGCGTATTAAAAGTACAATTATATTTTGCAAAATATTTTTTATACAAAGATTCCAACTTGTTGCCAAATACTACTATAAATAGGTACAGATTCGAGTTCGTGTTATTGCTTACAATTTTGCAATTAATGAATTCATTATTGTATTTTTAGTATACCTAGCAACTTAATTCAGATAAGTGCTTTCTTTATAGTAGGTACTACATTTTGATGACTGATTAGAATCTAGATTCTAGGTCATAAGCGAAAGACTAAGAAATGATACTTTAGTGATAGTGGTACCCACAATGAATGTACAATGTTTTTATTGCTTATCACTGAATGAAATACGAACCTCCTTTTTAATAGAAGTAGGTTAATAAAGCATTCTAATTCTGATTGATGTTTTTATACAAAGGATTGGTTATCTAGTTGTCGGATGGACGATTTTGGGGTTCGAATCTCGAGTAAAATAAAAGATAAGCTTTAAGATATGTGTCTGCTTTTGCCATGATTAATAATTCGTCTGTATTTTAAATGGAAAAGGTTCTACAAGTCTTTCTTAGTCCTTTAGGATCGTGCATTATGCTTCATTTGATTTTAATATAGGCTACCTAGTGTACCTACCTAATTGAAGTTGATCCTTTAGGAGTTATTTTGACGTTGATATGAGCGCCTAATATTGGTATAATTGAACTTCAAACTTCCAAAAGAGTTGCTTAAAAATGTCAAAACTTTCTAAAATGTGTTACCATTTTTTGTATAGGTTTTCTGGATAACTCTGCCTACCCGGTTCCTCATACATTACAAATCTATTTAGGCGACACTATAAAAATACAGAATGTTAGCATAGTCTATCTAGCCTGAGCTGTGTGCTCGCCTTATCTAGGTTCATTGCTCACCAAAAGATAAAAAAATGTACCAGTCGACTGTTTCCTTTATATAACATACACATTAGATTGTGTTGTACGCTAAGTTAAGCGTCGTGCGCCGAGGATTGGAATTGGATGGGTGGTCATTTACTTGTTTCTTTGATTTTTGTTAATGTTTGTTAAAAATGCTTTTAATTAATAAGATACTTTAAGTCGGTAGTGTTTTCAATATTAAGTTATACGGTTAAGACAGAATTTCAGGCATTCTATTAGAATTTGTTTTCTATTTCACTTAATTTAGGGTTCGAACTGGAAATAATTAAAAAAACAAAGCATTTTATTTTTTATTAGGCAACTGAAGTGTGAAAGACAACATGATTTACTATAGGTACATAGCTTATATTATATTATATTTTATACATATTATATGTAAAAAAATTGTTATAGTCCTAAATAGGTACCTATGTCATCATATTATTAATTTTAATAATAGCTGAAACCGTTACAAACATAGACGGACACTAATTATTATTATTATTTTTTTTAAGGTAATTTTCAATTGTCAATACTTTAGTCTTTAGTTATTTACATTTATAATATAATTTTAAATTTAGTCCAATCATAGAGTTATATAATAATTGTAGTAAATAATTTATTTTAGGTTTATTCTTGTTACATAGAATATCCTTAACTCCAATTAAGTGATTTTATGACTCGTATAACTATAATACCTATATTATTAAACATATGACCTATGAAGGCATGTATGATTAATTTGTATTATATTAAAATATTATTAGAAAATATTGGTTATTTCTATTTTGAGTTTTATGCAAACAGCTACTTTTCAAGCATTAACTATATTCATATTTGTAAAAGAAATATAGAGGTGTAATACTACATGTTGTTAAATATATGAATTTTTGTTAATAATTTTGGTGATAAATATATTTCTCATACACAAGGTATTGTTTTAGTAAACCTTGCTATAAGTTACTTAGATTTGTACACAATATGTGTTCATTTCGTTCTCCTTTATAAGACGTCATCACACCACACAATCTTATCCTGACACCCATCATCAGACTTACAGCATTTATTTTAACTTATCTACAATCTACTTGTGTAATAACCCCATTATCTGTTTACTTCCTCAAAAAGACCATAATATTAATTAATTTTCGCTACAGGATTAGGCTGTAATTTGGTAGGTTGTCTATCTAACCATAAAATAGCTTAAAATATACGATTCATAGCCAGTGGACCGTTTAGGTGACGGCGCTAACCCGCTAGCGCTGGTGACGCAAATAGTACCCCTTACGCAGGTAGCCAGGGCCTGCGTAGATAGTAGGTAGGTATAAAGACTACCTGTGGATTCTATCTGGAGTATCTATCTAGAATACTAGATATACTAAGTACTGAGGTAGGGGTCAAGAAGTTTAAAAGTGGCGTAATTTTTATAAATTAATTTATAATTGTATACCTATTTATTTATAAATAAGGTGCATTTTTTTAGTACATTGAAATTGGGTGTTAAATTACATATTAATTGTAATAATTCTTTATAATATTTTAATTATAATTAAATAACTTACAATATCTTTTTATATTAAAATGAGGCTGAATGAATGTTTAAATTGGCTATGCTGCTACGTGTAGGTATTATTTGGGAGAAGTAATTGTATTATTTGTGAGATAACATTTTTGATATTTTATAGATGTTCTCATATAATTTGGTGTCCATGAGAAGTAGAATTTTATAGAGAATTATAATAAAATCGATTAGTAGTTAAGTAGACGTCTGCTATAATAAACTTGGCTCGTGTTACTGTCAGAAGTTGGCAAAACTAACGCGACCGAAATGTAAATATTATCACGCTGAGACGAAAATCATAGGAAACAATTTTATTAGTTAACACTGTTATAAAATTATATAATTCTAAGTAACTATAATCTGAGAAATTATTTAAATCCTTAAAATTTTGCAAAGGAAATAAATATAAACATTATGTTGTTTTTTGTAATTGGTGCTATGTTAAATTTTATTTAAGTATTTAAATTTTTTTTTCTATTTGGTGAATGTAGTTAAGTTACATACACACCTGTGAATTTATATTATCTCCTCAATAAAAACTTACTTAAAGTAATTATTAATTGTAAACCGAATTTTCTAGGCCTATACTGTATGACAAAATAGTGTAGACGCATTTTGGTGATACATTAACATAATTTAATATGAAGTATATTTAATGAAAATAATTTGTAATGCGTAGGTATTGTGGGCAAATTTAATCTTACCTAACTTTATACAGTTCAGTACATAAATGCATTTAGTTTTGGTCAAAAAAACAGAATTTATTTCTTGATTAACTTAAAATATCAGTTTGAAATAAAATCATTCGGCGCTAATTTAAATTAAACTAAGATTTTAAACTAAGAATTTTTCATGATTTATAGACAGTATTGATTTGCTTATAGAAAACTAAAAAATGAGTATTTCTCATCAAAAACTCTCTTACTAACTGTAAGTGTTAAAATGGACACACAGTGTCCCACTTAAAATGTAAGTAAGTACCTAGTTCAATACTTTGAATGATATTTATTTGATTGGTTGTCAAAGATGGATCGAGAAGTGACATGTCAACAAATAATTTTGTGGCAGCCATATTTGATTTAAACGTCATAGCCGACGGCTTTGTAAATATAATTTTATTTTAATCATTGCGTTTTTTACTTTTAGTTTAAGATGTCGATTTTGTAATTTAGGATTTAAGGGATAGTTTAATAGTTTTGACGTAAATTTGGTTTATTATTGAAGATGACGTTCATTTTGTAGATTAGGTTAGATTTATTTTGTTAAATGACTCAATGTTTTAACTCGCTTATAATTTGTTTGTATCAAAATGCACTTTTGTAATAAATCAGTAGGCACTTTGATGACTATCGCATGATTTTAATCTTAAAAGTAAGTGTGTTCGATAAGTATTGGATATTTATAGTTTTATAGAATATAATTGGCATATATTAGTACAAAATGTACAATAACATTACTTTAATACATTTGTAGAGACCACAAAGCGTAGTATAAAAGTTTTAAATAAATGAGCAATTTATGCAAAAAGTATCCTTATTTACAAAGTGACTAAGTCTACAACTAGTATTGTTCTAACTGAACTATTATCTAGCCAGGCCTAAGCGTTATTGACCTCTCCAAGGACGAGGCTACGCTTGTTTATCAATTACTCCGTTTATACCTAAATCTGTGCCCTGCAAGAACACAATGAAACTTATTTTAAAATTAAATTCATTTATTTTTATAACATTATAAAAATAATTCGGCGTAATTTTTACTTTATCCATTACGCCACTTTTTAATTTGTTTTATATTGGTCTCTTCCTTTTTTGTTACATGTTGTTTCTTTATAGGTTTTAAAATTGGGTCTAGATATAATATTATTTTCAATACATAAATATTTTACCCATTGGTTTCGTTCAGAACAGGATAAAATTTAAGCACTATTACATTGGCTAATCCCTAATTATAGATACTCATAATTGGTCATTTTGTAATATTATATTATAACTTTTAAGTGACTAAACTTATTTTTATGAATGAATTATGGGTCTTTTATTTTTTAAGCTTAATATTTCCTTCTTTGTGTTAGTAATTTGTTAGATAACTTGGCCAAACTGCGAAGTTATTTTATCTAGTTTACTTACACGTGCAAAATTGTGAAATAAAATAGGTCAAATTGTAACGTAACGGATCTATTATGTTATATCTAAAATATATTTGACTGATATCACTCATAGTTATTTTAATGAGGTGTTGCTTTTTTGTTTTTTTGTTTTTTGCTTTAGGAAAGGGTTGAGCTATATTATTTTAGATGAAGTGTCTAGGTATGGATACTGATAGCAATAAAGCAAAAAGGAGTACCTGAAGAATTTATAAGATTTTATTTCTATCTGGAGTTTCTTTATTAGTGTATTTTTTGATTTGGAAGACAAACTACGGTAAATAAATTAATATTCAAGTTTATATGTTGAATCTATATGAATTGTTTTAGAACTACAATACAATAGTAGTAACTAATAATTCAGTTATTGTATTTATAAATTTCAATATTAACCGAAACACTGTTTCAAAAACTGGTACAATAGGATCGAAATTTTAATTTAGAGTTTATTTATATTAAATTGTGGCGTAGTTAACTTAACATTAATGAGAGGGTTACATCATCCCATGAATTATGACTTTTAATTTCTAATTTCTATTTTTATGTACCTACTGATATTATTTTAAACATTCAAATAAATATTAAAATTTATCCTGAATCAATTAAAAAACATTTTAAAAGTTTCATATTATTTCAGGGCTTAATATTTCGCGGGAAACTGGTAACAACTGTAGTCACATGCCTTAAACTGTCCGTCGCATTTGACTAAACTAGATAACTTGCTAATTCTAGTTAGGAAATTAAAAAAAGGGTTAACTTTTGTTCAAATATGCATAAGTATAAGTATAAAATAAAAATAATTTGTTATTATATAAGTAATTAAGTGGCGTAATTTATAATTATATCCTAAAAATGTAACAAAAGAAATGCATTTTATAATTAGAAACAAAGCGTTTATGTGCCATATAATTTCAGAAATAATATTATGTATAACTGAATTATAGGCAATATTACCCCGTTATAAGTATTAATAAGATTAATCAAATTGCAAATTACAAATTAAACCTAACAGAGACATATAAAATTGTACCTTTTGTCTAGTACATAAGGTCTTTGGCCTTTAGCGTCAGTTTTATAATTAATTGACATTATTATTAATAATTGTCAAATGACTAACACGATATCGGTTTAGCTTGCATTAGAACTATTTTTAAATGCACTTAAGTTGAATGCACTTGTATAGGTAAATACGTATTGCAGTGTTATTGATAAAGAGAAAAATACTTCGCCGAGTTAATTTATGATTTCAAGAAAGTCCATGTTGAAATTTAACAGGAAAAGGGAGAATAATTTATATTTATTACTTTTTCACAAGGATAAAATGGTAAAGCTGTTTTGAAAAGCTTTATTTTACAATTATAGCGTTGTACTCCCAGGTTGTAAGCTAATTTGGCGTTTAGACATTTTTAAGTTAGGTTATGCCTGAATTTGGTGTAAGTTTGTGGAATAGCTCATTCTTATTGTAATGTGTTGTAAGTAATTTTATTTGGCAATTCTTTATTTATGTAACAAATGCTTAGCATGAAATTCCGGTATTATTAAAATGGGTGCGACTATAATTCATCTATCAATACCTATTGTAAAACAGTATCGAGTCTAATCTAATTAAGCGATTACTTAGTTGGACGTCATTTTCAAATTATCTATAAAAACTTTAATCGATCATCTTTGCATTAAAATAGACACATTCAATTTGATCCTAATTAAAATACTAACAGGAAAAAAATGTAATACCCTAAAATTCCTGACGCGAAGTATTTCGCATCTCAAAATAGTTTTCAAAAGTTGCCGTCAAGAATTTAGGTTCTCCGTAAAAGAAGGCATAATTTATGAGATAAAAGCGTTTATTACGAAAACGATAAATTGAAATTATTTGAAATGAAACATATTTTAACACAAGAACGCGCATTGTTCTGAAATGAGGTTATCCGTATAAGTCTAACACATTTTTTTGTGCAAATAAATTTATCTGTATGCCACGACCTTGCTCCCAGCTATCGCCAAATTTTGCTAGTCCTAACGTCATATTGATAACTAGGCAATCTAGAAAAACTTACCGAATTAAATATAAAATTATTGTAATAAATCCTCACAGCACAACACTTTGGTCACAGTTTATTACGTATAAATAAAAAAGTAGTGTTAGCAGAGTCCGATCACGTCCCGAGAGTGCAGTATGTTGTTATGTATCGCGGACGGGTTTATGCACATCGCGCGCTCGCCGGCAGCCAGCCGACTGGCGCGGCGCGCACGCAACATCCATGCTCCCCGCGCCCCCCCGAAAAAAATACAACCGCGAAAAATATGGCGGGATCCGACACGCAAAAACTGAAGGGGTGCGCTCCGCGTTCTCTCGCTGAGGTTGTATGCTAATCCATCGTGTGCTTCGCCCTTTTTTCCGGGGTGGGGGTGGGGGGATGCAATTAAAAAGCCGCGCGTGCGTGTGGGGGCGCGATTAGAAAGGAGACGGCGGACGGAATGAGTCTGTCACCGCTTTTTTTACTTTTTTCCTAGTCTGGCATTTTGTGTACGAATGCCTAGGTAGACTGAATCGATGGACTGTCTGAATAGATTATTGGCCGAGCACTCTGTGTAGGCTACTTAGATAAATTTATCGTCGCCGTTATCTTAGAAAAATGAGATGCTACGCAATTTTTTATTGTGTATGTTTAATCATTGCATTTGTGTGTGAGAACTTATATGAAATGAAGGAAGTTTTTTCTAACTTCTTAGGAGTAATTTAGAATAAGGTAGGTACCTACGCAGTATTGTAACTGTTAATTAACAATTAATTTGTGGTTTGAGTATGAGTAAAGTTGCAACATACACAAAAAATATACAAAGTTTAATATACATAAATAATGTTTCCAGCTTTCTGCCACGGCAATCAATCGTAGACCTGTACCTACGAAAACCAAAAAATGAAGAAAAGAATTCCCATTCATACCGTGGACAATTGGACATTGGTAATTAAATTCAGTAAACTCCAGCTCAAGAGCAACGTAACTGCAAATTAATTAATATTTCGTCGTTCAACAATAGTGTAGACGTTTTAAAAACCTGATTCACCTAATCTATGGTCCTTTTTGTAAGATACAATGGTGTCGGGATCAAAAAGGGGTGTTTGCAAGCTTGCAGCTAGCTCGATGCGAGATCAGACCTCAGAGTTGCAACATTGTGGGAATTACTATAGAGGGATGCTTAGACGAGTGGCCGTCACGGCTTTCTAGTCGGCCAGTGTTATTATTTTAGATAATGGCAACACATTTTGGCGGTTGAAAGGGTTGATGTTCTTATTTTGAAATTGAATTTTTAAATTGCGAATATAGAACGTTTGTGTTTTGTTTTAGTTAACGTTCTTTTTAATTTGTTTTTTAATTTGTTCTAGTTTGAATGTTTGGAGTTAGTTTTTATTTATTACAGGTAGTTAAATTATTGTACTTTTTTCTGTCTAATTAGGTACCTACTTAGAAATTGCCAATTAGGTAATTAGTACAACTTTATATTCAGTTTTAAAGTTATAAATAAGTGTTATTTCTTCCTTCCTTGTAGCAAAACTTGAACAGGTTCAGCCAATCACTTTCGAAGATTCTTCATCCTTTTCGTACAAAATGGGTAAGCAGAACTACCAAGAATAGTTATAACGAGAAAAAATTCAATAATAACTTTACTAATAAAGAGTTATTATATTTTATTTAACGATAGTTTGCCATATGCAAAAATTGTGCTAGACCAATAATAGTTTTTGGTGACACAGATAGATAATTTGTTTTGGCGATAAGATAATATTCGTGATAGTTCTAGTTTACACCGAGAAGTTCTAGGTCAACATATAACTAGACCTAATCGTGACAGACATAATTATTTGTGTTATAATAATTAAGAAAAAAATAAAATAAAAATCAATTTAACAAATGTAAAATAAAAAGTGGCTTAAAAAATTTTTTTTATGTTGCGTTACATGTTTATTATTTTTATTTTAACGCATATCATTAAAATAAATGAAACTGAAAATAATCAAACTACAAATCAACATAACAAATCTTCGCTATCATAAAAAATAAAAATGAACCAAAGTAATATTTTAACATAACAAATAAATATATCAAGATAGAAAAAAGTACAAAAGTCCGTTTCGCAAAATTAAAGTGTGTGAGTCGGGAACTTGTTATTGTGGAACAATCGTAAGGTCAACGGTAGATGCAATTCTTTACCGATCGTAATTATTTATGCAAGATTTGTCTAAGTCCGAGGTCCGGCGTCGCTTGCAGCTCAGCTAGCCCCTGCATCCACTAATTCAGATTTACATAATAATGCCCCGACAGTGAGAGGGTCACTAATTGTGAACATATTAAAATCAGAGCATCTCCACACCATTATTATATTCTACAAAATGCTAATTTTTCAACTCAATAAAAATATTTTAACATCGCTGTCACTTTAAAACTTTTTGACGACATTCTTTAAACACTTCCGCATTTTTAAACGAATAAATTAACGACAAAATGTGAGAAAATACACGGACTCTCGTACTTTTAACAATAAATAATGAGTCAGAGGAAGAGTTGAGTGACTTACCTTTTCTATCGGCCGGCGACGAGCGCACAAAAATGTAACTCAACAAAAACAATCAACAAAACTTCAACAAAGTCACTATATGAGAAGCAAAGTCCGGTAACAGAACACGACGGACAAATAAACAAACTTAATCCGAGTGTTGACAAAATATGCACCAATAAAAACTATTCAAATAGTAAAATTGGGATAGAATTCGGCGAGTTTGTGAGGACTCGGTTTACGAGCGGCGACCGACGAGCCGCGACCGGCCGGCCAATCCGTCAGGCGACCGGTCCGATGGCCACACACGCACGTGACGAAACTTTGCTCCAAGTTCGACTGAAACTTTCCCCGACACGCGTCCCGATAGTTCCGCGCCGCGCGCCCGCACTAACTTTACTATACTTTATTTTTCTTAAGACCGAACCCGAAATTCCGAAATTTAATTGCGGCTGTTAATTTAAAATTTTTTTTAGTGAGTAAAAGTTTTTTTTTCCGAGGCGTCCACCCGTCCGGTCGGGTCCGGCCGGTCTGCAATATTAACACGAGCCGCGTCCACCTTTTGTAATGAAACGTTCACACATGCTTCCGCATTACCGTCCCGATGCCATCAATAATGAAGCCGGGCGGGAAAAAACAAAACGGGGCACCTCTCCCGGCGAGGCGCCCGCCGACACTACAGCCTCCTCGTCAAAGATCAGAATTGCATATCTGGGTTGCGTTAATGAGCGGGGGTAGGGGGTTCGTGGGGGGGTCGAAAAAGTGGCACCGCTCGCGCGCGAATATAAATTCATCGCCAAAAAATCATTACGCGGGGGGTGGTATTACGGGGCTTCGCTGCGCGGGTTCGTCCGTATAGTTTTTAAATCGGGCGCTCATTCGGCGCGGCGCCGCGGCGGGCGGAGGCCGCGACTGCACCTCGCCGCTCCCTGCACCGCACTATGCCCCACAACTATCACGCATGCACTTACTTCGCGCACACGCTAAGAACTTGCCAAGTTCAAGCGTGCGCCCGTAGCCCGTAGCCCGTAGCTCGTAGCCTGCCACGCTCCGACACACGGCACTAACTGCCAGATAGCTGCCAGTACGGATCAGCATCCGAACGATAGGAATAAATAAATTCGCGGGAAATTAATGCGACGTAGCGTTAGATGGATTGATTTTTTTCAAATGGAAAGAGAAAAAAAGAGGTTTCACGTATATGCAAATTCCTCTTTTCGACGACGATCGTAATCAATTTGTGCGTAGGAAGCAAGCACTTCCGTACCCACACAGAGACACGCACGCACGCACACACGCACGGCTCAAATTAAATCTAATACAAAATTGCGTTTTATGTTGATGCTAGTGTAGATGTGTGTAGGGGAGCACAATGCGAACTCGCGGGGTACAGTCGGCCCCAACCGGCTGATTAGAAAATTAAAAAATTACATCACACAACTTTTTTATGAATATTAACTTATGAATTAAATTAATACATGAATTGAAAAAATGTAGCTGACAGACAATGATAAGTAATTAGTATGTTATTAAGCTACAAATACGTACATATATGTAATTGTAAACACGTAATATTAAATAACAATAACACCTAATATTTACCTAGTACATAACTATTCGTAGAATTTGAATATCACACACGCGGTATTGGCGTGCCTAATCTAACAGGTGGCAAACCGACCGCCCATGTATGAATACTCCATATTAGAAAACATATAGTTACATATTATAATATAGTGTTTTAAAACATGTTACAATGAATAATGAAACTATGATTTAAGACTAAACTGTTACAACACAAGAGAAAAAAAAGATATTCATTTTTGAAATTTTTTAAATAACGGAAATTCATCATGTTGATCCTTTTTTTGTGAGACAGAGAGAGTAAGAGAGAAAGAAAGAGAGAACAATAAATGCTGATAGGTTGTGAGTAGTTCTGTTTAACCTCATACGTTGGACTTGGAATAAATTAACCCCATAAACTCCTTCGAGCAAAATCTATGTCTAAAAAATACATTGTACAAAATTGATACACCAAACATAAACCACAAAACTGTCCAGGCAAAATACCGAAAAATTCAACAAAACCTAATCAAGGAAATAATAAATACACATTTTCCCATTTCCGTCCAGCATCAGCTCATTATGACAATAGCAAACAATTCTTCATTCCGACTGTACTTTAAAACACACACAAGTGTAATGTTAAAAATGAATTACCAACACATAGGCGCGCCTCCCTCCCCCGTTATACTCATTTTCATTTCGATGTTTTTGGGTTTTTGCGCAGCCAGGGGTGGGAGCCCCCCACCCCACACTCCCACCCTATGAAAATAGGATATATTTTTATGTTTTATTTGCCCGGAAGCCTGTGCTTAGTTGCATGTTTATTAGAATTTTTTATTAGTAGAGTGTACTGGTTTTGCGTTTTTTTCCCAAGTTACCTGGTATCAGTTGATTTGCGATGACAATGCTATGGCCTATAGTCACGATATGTTTGTTTTTCCATTACTTTGTCTTGCCTTGTAATCAACTATCTATTATTTGGGTCAAACTTTAAAAACGAAACTTCGTCTTTCATTGTCTTCGAGTATCTATATTTCATTTTATGTTATCGACGTCTAATTTTGAGCTATCGGTAAAAGTATTTTAAAAATTAGATTATAATATATATACTAATGACTAACGAATGGTCATCAAATACTCAAAATTCTTATGATAAGATATAATATGGCATTATTTTTATTATTGATTAATATTTGCAGTCTCAACACTTTTTAATAACATTTCCTGTTTGCAAAACTCACTTTTAAAAGTCAAAAGTAACTGACGACTTATTTCAAATATTGAAAAACTTGACAAAGCTAACAAATCCATTTCAAAAGTTAATCCTATGGTGGTCATAATAAATGGCTTCATTTTATGAGAAAAATGTCAGCTTCTTGCCATTAAGTTTCCCTTCTCAGATCAATATTTTCGTACATAATTGTAATTATACTAGCTTACCATTTGCGACTTTGTCTATGTGGTCAAAGGAAGAGTAGCCTTTATTACTCTTTCTGGCCTATTTTTGTGACTATTTTTTGGCCTTCATGCCATAAAACGTTTCGACGAGATGTAAAAGAAAGAAAATACGAAAGTCGAGATCATTAATTAATATGTTATTCATACTTACTTGTCTTAAATTCAATCTGTCAAATGTAAATATTATAGTACTAGCTGTTACCCGCGACTTCGTTCGCGTGAAATAACTACTTCTGTATAAATTGGGTTTTTTAAATTAGTCTTTGTCAAGGTATATTCTATGGCTGTACAACTGGAACAAATATCATCACAATCGATTCAGTACCTAGGTTATATTTATTGAGAAACGAATTTATTTTCGTGGTTTCTAAAATAAACAATCCCATAGAGGTTTTACCCGTACAGTGCCCGTCTCGTGAGGTTTCACTATTCTATGTTTGCAAATCAATGTTGTATCGCATTTCAATCAAATAGATATAGTGATTTTAACAGCACAGTTCCCGGTTTCGTGGGTTTTTCGGGTTAAAAACTTTTAGATGTCCTTTCCCGGGTCTCAAACTTTCGCTGTACCGAATTTCACCAAATAGATTCAATGGTTTAAAAGGTAAGAGCCCCTATTTATTTCAACGTCCTTGGTCCTGGTTTTTTAGCGTATAGTTTCCGTCATTTTGGGATTTCCTCTCTCCTATAATGTGACCTGATATATACCGGTGCGACGTGCGTTACTATCGCAAACATTTAAATGAAAAAATAGGTATTCTGATATTAGGTTAGTTACATATGATACGTGTACTTTAATGTTGATATTAATGTCCTCTATAAGACTTAATACATCCCTTGGCTCTATTGTCCATAATTTAAACAGCGTAATCAATACCAATAATATAAGGAGTTTTTTTGGTAGTTTTTCACACATCGGGTTGTCATTACCTAAAGGAGATTTTTTTTTTGAGGTCGGAAAATCATCCAATCACTTCTCCCGCCTTGGATTAGGTAAGAGGGAGTGACAGATTCTTACTGACTAAAATCCACTCCGTTCCTACTCCTGCTCGTCGAGCCGGAGCCCCGTCAACTTGTTAGGCCTCCCGCGGCACCGTATCGAGCATCAGCCCTACTGGGCTCCATCTATGATGGTGTCATGGCTCTGTAAGACGCGCGCCGTATGCACGGGACTGGTTCTGGTCGGGTGGCGAGCTACCCTTGCTCTTCGTCTACAGACCCGCACTTACGGTGGCCGGTGGCCGGCCGATCTCCGACGCCCAGAGTGTCTCCCGCGACGGCTGGGGCGTGAGGAAGTTCATTCCCTCACGCGCTCCGCTTTCTCCTTGGCAAGCATAAATGCTTCGCAGAAGGATGCGACTGCATCCCAATCCCCCTCGCTCCATGGCCTGAACCAAAGCCGAACGCGAGTCAGGTCACCGTTTCCTAAATCCCTGAGAACACGGCGGTGCTCAGCCCATGCAAGGTACACCGCCACGGTATGCTCCACCGTGTTCTCCGGGCGGTCCTTGCATTGATGGCCTCTCTAAAGCCACTTTTAAAGAGGGGACTTTCCGCTGCAATGACAGCGAGCCCAGCCCTCGGTTACCTAAAGGAGTGTTTCGCTGTGTAAGTGAGGTTACCGGAGGCCCAATTACCCCTCCCCCAGCCCCCCCAATCCCTGACAATCCTCAAATTACCAATTCCCAAAAGACCGGTAACGCACTTCTAGCACTTCTGGTGTTACAGGTGTCCATGGGCGGCGCAGATTGCTTACCATCAGGTGATCCGTCTGCTCGTTTACCGGCTTATGCCATAAACAAACAGCAAACTATCATAGTGAATTTGGCCTTGACGGTCTAAAATGAAAAGGACTAATATTATTTTTTAGCTATGTGCATTTAGCTAGTTTTTTTGATATATACATATAAAAAATACGAATTCAAGTAAACTGAAAATATTTTATTCGTGGTTTTATCTCCTTAGACTGCTGTTAACCTCTTTGCATACCTTAATATTAATACCATAGTATAAAAAAAATCTATGACACATTGACTTTGTAAACTCACTTGTCACACAAATGTCAGATGACTTAAGAAATGTAAAGTATACTAATAATATAAATTTGTATGTGCTTGTTTGTTTGTTTGTCCGTATTTCACGACAGAACGGAGTCAGGAAGGTTTTTGATTTGAGATAGTTGAAAAGATGGAGAGTATCATAGGCTACTTTTTGTCTTTTTCTAACCCCCTTCCACTTCCGTGAAACAAAGGTGAAAGTTTGTATGGGGTATTTTGCAATTTTCAATGTGGAAAGCTAACAATTGGTATGCGGGTTATTTGTGACCAGCATAGAATCGTGCATCATTTAATTTTGTTTATTGTAAATTCTTCCCTCACCCCATTAAAAGAACGCGAGAGAAGCCGCAGACAGAGGCTAGTCTATTAATAAATTGTATTCAGTCAATTGAATTCGTATTTTGTCTTTAAAATCCCTGATCCCTGATGCAGCTGAATACTAATATTATTCCTTGAAAACCCACAGAACTTCATTTTTAGATGTTGATGCCAAAATATATATATTATGGAAGTAGGATGCCATAACAATTACAAATCATCAGGTTGGTTACCATAGTAATGTTACCTGTCAGATATCCGTTTTCAAGTTTTCAGATAAATCGTAATAATTATTCTTAAAAATCGACATAGTCTTACAACCCCTTTTTCGCGATAAAAAGTAGCCTATGTTTTATCTCGGGGTCTAGAATATCTGTATACCAAATTTCATTCAAATCCGTTCAGTAGTTTTGGCGTGAAAGAGTAGCAGACAGACAGACAGACAGAGTTACTTTCGCATTTATAATATTAGTTAGGATTAATTTTAATTCTGGAGGTAGCTTCTCTGTGTAATAAAAAGGGTTTTTAAAAGCCAGATGAATCTGGCGGAAAACAATTATAATTATCCTTAAATAACACGAAATTATTTATTACTCTCTCTGCACGTTTTATTACTTTATAAAGAAAATACATAATGATTTTGAGATTCAACATTCAAACAATAAACCAATTAAAGAAATACAAAACTTTGAAGTAGTGTAGTAATTGGGATCTTAATTTATGTGACTTAATGATGATTTTTGTATAACCTTTGATTTAGATCCCGTACTATTTCTTACCAGAATTCACTAAAGATACGTTCGTTATTACGTATATTTTCTTATCTTAATGGAAAAGCCAAAAGTCACAATTCAAACTCAATTCAAATAAATGAAACTAGGTATGTAATTTATTTACAGTTTATTTACCCTAAGTTACAAAATAAATAAGCACATCTATCTTCTTCATTGTTAATTTTTAAGAGCTGTAGATATATCTGTTTATATTTTTATTTCAGTTACTTATTTTGTGATTAGGTACCTTAAAAAAATCATCTTGAAATGTATCACAAACTATCTTTGACTGTACCAGCGACATCAACTACATAAAAAGATTTCTTTCAAGTGTCGATTGTATACGAATATGTAGATAAAAAGTAGTACAGTACACTCCATAACTAAGACTTTCCACCTCTACTAAAACTCTCAATAACAAATTACCGTCACAATCAACACATACCCGTTACGGACATAGGCTCTCCCCTAAGTTCCCGCACACTCGGACACCACAAATTGTATTTAATTACAAGCTAATTAAAGATAAATGAACGGTTCGGGCGGATTTCAATCAAAAGCAAAACATTGGTTAATTTAACTCTCGTTTATTATACTGAGTTTAGTGTTCCCGTATACTAGTGATCTACAATAATATTGTTATAATACCCATTGCATAATTTACTAATAGGATTACTCTCATATGTAATTTAATTGTGACTGCCTCATTGGCCGAGTGGTCGCATGTTTAACTGCCGGGCAAGGGGTCTCGGGTACAATTCCCGGGTCGGGAAAGTATTACTAGGTTTTTAAAAAATCTCAGTAGTAGCACGGAGTCTGGAAAAGCCCAGTATATGGCAAGGAGCTCACCCCCTATTACATGGGACTCATAAGATAAAATAGTGAAAAGTGGGTGTTACATTGTACAGTGGCATTGTTTGCCGTAATGTGCAACTTTGGCTACCCCATCGGGAATTAAAAGCGTGAAGCTATGTTACGTTATGTAATTGAATTGTCTTTTCTATCTTGTCCAAATTTAAAAAATTATAGACATTACTATTTTCTCAATATCTTTATACGTATGAACCCGTATAGTACTTTTCCGTTTTAATTTCTTGATGTTATTGTGTTACTGTTCATAGTATATTGCGAGACTACAATGTCATCATCATTTCAGCCTTAATAAGACCTCTACTAGCCATAAAATTATTGATTTGGGCAACCTAGGCCTTGAACTCAGGTCAAATGTACACATTTAGGTCACCTAGGTTCCAAAAGTAACAAGTAAACATATATATACATACGTATCAGTTCTCATTGTAAAATAAAATTCTTATAGCGTAATAGTACTATAACTTATAGTATAATAGTAAAACACAGTCTAGATTTAAGCCATATGTAGGTATGACATAACTTTTGCTCACTAAACCCCACTGCACGAAGCTGCCTAGAAAAGAGGGTTGATTAACAAAACATAAATAAAAAACATGATAGCAGGCAGACTCTCACTCTCAACTTCGTCTAAAACACTCTAATATAGCGATATCTAAACCGGGGTCCGAACCCCCTGCCCGCCCGATATATCCTAACATACGTAGAGGGTCGAAACAAAAATAAACTATGATGCTACGCAAGGGGTTATGCTCGTAGCAAACTACGTAGGCGCCTACGAATATCCGTAGACGGCTACGAACGCATTCAATGAAAGTGACAGCTGTATTTTGAGAATTGTGTGCGATATTTCTGGAATACAATTGTTTGACAACGAATTTTTATGTAATTTTGGAGTTTTTACCCGACTAAGGCGAAGATAAAGAAGAAAAGAAATGAAAAATTATTTTACACGCTAAAGACAAGTGACATATTTGTACAGATTATAGTGTTAGCTCATAAGTACTGTTGGGTACATGTTCATGTCCCAAGTCTGAAATGGGATCAGTTCAGTATGTGCAAGACAGGGCATTGCGCTGGTATTTTAAGTGACACCAAGAACATAGGATGGTTATGATTTTTTTCCCTTCTATTATTGGCTTTTAAAAAGAAAAGGTAAAGGCAAATACATAAAAATTCTTCCTCGTAATTGTTATTTTTATTTATTTATCTATTTCAACTTAATACAATAAGTGTGTACAGGTGGACATAGTGCCTTGGGCATTATCTCCCAGTCAACTAAAGGTTGACTGTTGAAGCAGTGCAGAGATGAAAGCATGCATGAAACGACGGATTACTATTCAGGAAGCGAATGAGGTATGTAAGAATCGACTGCACCGCACGGAACAACACTTTGTGTGATCCATAAATTGTTGTTTCGGGTCTGGGTGTCATGTGTATGTGAACTTGTATGTTTGTAAACGCACCCACGACACAGGAGATAATCGAAGTGTGGGGCAATGTTTTTTTTTTAAAAAAACGTAGCAATTATAATAGACAGGCGTGAGGTTATGTTTGTATGTAGCAAAATCAGTTAGCTGTTAGTTCGTTGCACTCTAAATAACTAAGCCAATTATGATGGATGGATGTCAATATACTTCGAGGAAAAAATTAGGACGCAAAACAACTATCAATCATATTTTGCAATTTTAATTGCGTGACGTCATAATTATCAAATTGATATATTGCAACATTTGGTAGTTGTTTGAGAGTGTTTGTTAGAAAAAGAGCGAGAGAAAGAGAGAGGAAATATTTTGTATGAAAAGTTATTCATATTCATAATTTTCATATTCCTTGTTCTTCATAACATGTGCCTTTAGGAATTCTTAAAATATACTCATTTCAGATATAATAAATTAGTTAGCTGCTTTGTTAAAGAAAACTTGAAATGGAAATAATTAGAAAACGATCGTCAAAAATACTGATATTAATTAAAGTCGTCTGGTTGCTGGTGATGATAATAAATGTTATACTCATATATTTAATCATCATAAAAATATCAAGAAAAGAGTGCAAAATGTCTATAGATATATTACTTTCATATTTGTTTGATTTCTATTATATTTAAAATGCAAATAATCATTAAGAAAAACTTGTATCACTATCGAATTCTTCAGTAATTACTTACGGCTTTATTCTTAACTCAAAAACTCTTTTATGGGATAAGTCGGTAAACGAGCAGACAGATCACCTGATGGTAAGCAATCGGCGTCGCCCATGGACACCTAAAACTTCAGAGGCGTTACAAGTGCGTTACCAGCCTTTTGGAATTAGGAATTTGAGGATTGTTGGGATTCAAGGATTGGGGAAAGTGGGGGGGGGGGGGGTGACAAACATACGTACAAACATAAATACAAATGTGTAATTCTTCTCAAGATTACTCTATTACATCAAAATTTAATAGGAACTAAATTATTTAAAGTTAACCTAACGCGCTTTAGACCAATTAGTTTAATATTAAGATGATTCAGTTACGGGAGACCCGACTTCCTGGAAAATATAAATAACTAAAGTTCTAACAGTTACCTTGAAAAGTGAACTTTAATATTTTAGAAAACATTATTAAAAGAAGACTGCCTCGTTGGCCGAGTGGTCGTAAGTGCGACTGCCGGGCAAGGGGTCTCGGGTTCGATTCCCGGGTCGGGCAAAGTATTACTGGGTTTTTAAATATTCTCAGTAGTAGCACGGAGTCTGGAATTGTGCCCGGTATATGGCAATAGGCTCACCCCCTATTACATGGGACTCATAACATAAATAGTGAAAAGTGGGTGTTATATTGTACAGTGGTATAATGTGCACCTCTGCCTACCCCTTCGGGGATAAAAAAAAAAGGCGTGATGTTATGTTATGTTATGTTATTAAAAGAAGTTTTTGGCAACCATTAAGGTAATTAAGTCATTTTTTGAATATGAGATAAATATAATATAGGTAACATTTAGACTTCAAACTTAGACTATTTTCTGTTTTTCTAAGATCAATTTATCATTGACTGCACAGTTTGCGCTGGCTGAACAAGGGGTCTCGGGTTCGATTCCCGGGTCGGGCAGAGTATTACTGAGTTTTTTTCAAAAAATCTCAGTAGTAGCACGGGGCTGGAATTGTGTCCGGTATATGGCAATAGGCTCACCCCCTAGAAAAGTGGGTGTTACATTGTACAGTGGTATTAAGTTCTGTAATGTACACCTCTGCCTACCTCTTCGGGGATAAAAGGCGTGATGTTAATATGTAACATCCTACTAATATTATAAATGCGAAAGATTGTTAGGATGTATGTGTATGTTTGATACTCTTTTAAAAGGCCGGTAACGCACTTGTAACGCCTAGGTGTTTCGGGTGTCCATGGGCGGCGCCGATTGCTTACCATCAGGTGATCCGTCTGCTCGTTTACCGGCTTATGCTATAAAAAAAAACTAGTAAGAAGTCCCACATTTTAAAGGTAACAATACCCACAAAGTCAGTCTTCACAATTTTCACTGGTTTCATCAAATCGTTTCCCCATAGCCTTAATTTAATAGATATTTCATAATTTCTATTTACACTGCTCTCCAAAACGTGGCCTGCAGAGAGACTCATACAAATTGAACAAAATCAAATTATTATCTTTACATTCATTTTGCGGTGTTTTTAGTCAACTCACGATTTGTTATGCAAGTATTTCTTTGGTTTAACAGAAGATTTAATGAACATGATGTGTACTTGAAAATAGGTTTAGTCGTTAAAGAACTTATACCCGTTTAGACTAACTTCTGCTTTTTTTGAACCACTCCTAAGGTAACGAAAACCTAACCTTACCTAAGATAGGCGTCGCGGAGAACCTAACTGGTTACCAGGGCTCCGGCTCGAAGTGTAGGAGTAGGAACGGTGTGGTTTTTAGTCAGTAAGAGTTTGACACTGGGAGCAGTCATTCGATGATTTACCCCATTAAAAAAAACCTAAGATAGGTGACAATTGAGGACATTTCAGTTTTTATAAAAGTACAAGTCACATCTAACAGTACAAGTAGTTTATTTACGCACCACGTCGCGCTAAATAATTTTTAGTTTAGAGATGTTCAGAGGTGACAACGGTTATTATTCTTGACTGTTAGGTACATGATTTTCTGCCTCGTTGGCCGAGTGGTCGCAGGTGCGATTGCCGGGCACGGGGTCTCGGGTTCGATTCCCGGGTCGGGCAAAAACTTACTGAGTTTTTAAAAAAAATCTCAGTAGTAGCACGGAGTCTGGAATTGTGCCCAGTATATGGCAATAGGCTTACCCCCTATTACATGAGACTTATAACATAAATAGTGAAAAGTGGGTGTTACATTCTACAGTGGCATTAAGTGCCGTAATGTGCATCTCTGCCTACCCCTACGGGGATAAAAGGCGTGAAGAAGTTATTTAGTTTATTTATTCATATAACTAAGATCCATCAAACGACTAGCACCGATAGGAAGAACATAATCATACATAAAATATTAGTTAATAACAGCTTTGTAAATTGTACCCGAATTCTTAAATTTTTCCCGAATAGAATGGTTTCTTAGTAATATTTACGGTCTATAAACAATTCATATAGTCTAGCCGTATTCAGTCAGATCTTAACTGACGATTTGCCAAATAAATCTCTTTTTGAAACAGTATAACATAAAAGGCGATGATTCTTTTGGTGAAAAACGAATCTGCAATCTGACGTAGAAGTGTTTTTTTTTTCATTTAAGAACTTCTTGTTGGACTTGAGATCGATTTTGAGAACTTATATGTGGTCTTAGAATCAATTAATAGGTTGAAATTGACTACATAGTCACTGAAAATTTATACAAAATGGACTAAAGATTCTTATTGTTAGAAGAAAGATCTATCTTAGGTGGTTGGTAAGGTTCAAGATAGTTTTAGCTGAAAAATATGGTGTACACACTATGTGACGGAATTTTTTAACAATCTGTTGATAGAAAATTCATTCTTAACACCAATGCAACTTTCTTGAAACTCATAACACATGCGTAAACATAATGAATAGATACATACCTACAGCATAGTAGTAGGTACAGGCCCGAACCAATATCCGCCACAATATAACATGTTTAACATTAATCAACCCGCTCAAAGTACGCATCAACCACCATTTTCGTACAAAAAAAACGTTTCGGCCCGAAAAACAGGCGTATTGCCGATAAAAAGAGATAAAACAACACACGCACACATGCATATAAAATGAAAAGTAGTAATTTTTCCACCAATAGCGTTATTACAGTAAAAACTACACCAAATGAATTTATTATATGTATCGTGTGGGGGCCGGACCCGCCCCTGCCACCCCGATAACAATATAATTTTATTTTTAATATGCCGATAACATATAGCCACGTTGCTGATGCTGGATTGGGATGGGTGTGGGTTCGACACTGCGCGAGTCACTGAGTTTTTAAATTCACTAATAGGGAATTATTTTGCGGGATTACGTCCATACTTGTATTATGTCAATGTTTCATGAATCTCTGATGATTTTGTGCTTGATTTATGAAGCATACGTTTTCAGATGACATAAAGAGTTGCATGGTGTCACTGTGTTGAATATGGTTAAGATATCTGTAGATGAACTTAGATTGGGAAGTTCTTAGTAGCTTAGACATTAGATTGGAATACGTCTATAACAGTAACAACGATATTTTAAATAGTCTATGCTCATAAGTGAGAAGATTTGTAACACTATGTTTAGCAGTAGAAGAACACTGGCAAATGTTGATGACGAGTCTTAATAACTATATCAATGTACGTTATTTTTCTTGAGAAGGTATTGTTGTATGCCTTGGCGTAACATCTTCTAAGAAAAGAATACATTTAAGTATGTATTGGTATAATTCCCGCCCACAACTGAGTACTAAGACATGCTTAAGTATATTTTTACTTACCTTGATTCCGCTTGAGACAATCTTCTTAGCTGTTTCTTAAAAATAAATATCTGAAGCTAAGGTACGTAAAATAAGTTTTCTTTTTATTTTTTTATCTCAATAAGGGTATGATAGACTAGTTCGTGTTTTTCAAGCTAGTTTTTTTTATATTAGATGGCCGACGTTTGCCCACTATATCGCCTTGTGGTCTTCTCATAAGCAACCTATTCACTCCAGCCTTGAAGATACTTAGGTTATACCTTTTAGGAGACACATACACTGGCAAAGAATTTCACTGCTTAGCAGTACGCAAAAAGAGGAACTTTATTTCTAGCCGACCATTTTAAAAGGGTTTATAGTTACCTGATTTGCGAACAGCCCGAAGACATCTGTAACCAAAAAAAGAAAATGAATATATTAGAACGATATAAAACATTAAGGTAAGGGGTAAGTAGACATTTCGTTCTTTTCTAACATTTCTTTAAATTGCTTCGATACTAAGAGGTAGCTGTAGCAATAACGGTCTTGAATTCAATCCTAAAGCTGGATAAACACTTGCAAGCATTTTTAAATACTCGCTGATCAAACAGAGTCTTAAGTTCACGTTTTACATGCAATAATGTCCTTCTCATAACTTGACAAAAGTAAGTAGTATCTATTTATATTGTATCATGAGCACTTTTCTCAATATTTCTAACATACATCACGCCTTTTATCCCCGAAGGGGTAGGCAGAGGTGCACATTATGCCACTGTAAAATGTAACACACACTTTTCACTAGTTATGTTATGAGTCCCATGTAATAGGGGGTGAGCCTATTGCCATTTTTTTAAAAACGGTTATAATATTAGGTGCTTTATTAAGTCATACATTTCATGAAATCGCCAATCATCATGATAATAAAAATACACATCTAAAACTACGACACCGTACTACGTGGTAGTCTGCCAAAATTTGTAATACAAATACATAATGTCCACCTGTATAAATACAATTATTTAGTTACATCTATTAGAATATGTGATGGGACATCTGTTTCTACTTAGACAAGAGTTTATCTTGATGTACAACCCACCTCAAATCCAAGGCCAAAATTTGAAAATTGAAATTAACCTCTTTATTTAATTCGAATAGAGGTGATTTTTCCTAATCATATGTAGTAAGATTTTTTTGATTGGTTGTACACTCAATGTCTTACTGAGTATATATATTTACTTAAATATATTATATGAGAGACTGTTTAGACCAACCAAGGTTAAATAGGTAATGTGGATGAGGAAATAAGGTTCAAACTTGGTCAAAAACCAAAAAAGAAAATGATACGAAAGTCAGTTCCAGTTTGTGTGTATGATAATTAGAAACAAAAATTTCTTTACGATTACATATTGTACATGCGGATATTTTTAATTGCATTTCTTTCTCATTTTTCGTTTTGTGTATTATATCTGTCTTGCGAAGCTGGAGGATACGCAACTTCTTACCTTTTATGACGCAAGCAAAGTCGTGGATATGAAGCTAGCATGATAATAAGTGAATGAGTGAGTACAATTACTAGTTCACTAGTTAGATATTAGAGCATAAAGAGAACTGGAAGTTTTTAACGTTTGATACAAAAGAATAAGAAGTCAAATGTGCTGTAGATGTCACAAAAATATATATGACATTAACATACATATAGCGTAAAGTCAAATCTGCTTCAATTCATTACTCCCGAACCACAAGCAACAAAACACCTTCTTCTAAGTTACATAACGTCTTATTTCCAATACATCTAGGTACCTACATTAAAAAAGCCTTAAAACAAAATCCGATTCCCACATTAAAGGCAAAAGTCATAACCCAATTTTAAGACTAAAAACCTAGTAAATGGAATATACGAATGTCGTATGGAGACAATATGAAGACTCGACACCCAAAGTGGAATTTAAATATGTAAGGAATTAGGAGAGGGGTTGTCCCCCCCCCGGGGGCGAGGGGGACGGGGGACCGGGAGGTTTTTCAAAACTAGAAAGAGATGAACATCGTGCGTTAGTATCGCGATCCCGTGTTTGGAGGTGAACGGGATTGAGTTAGAGGGATAAGTCTTGAGATAAGGGCGCGAAATTATGTTCTAACATTGCATAATGATATTTGATGTGAATTGGTCGTTTCGATGCTTGGAGTATAGATTGTACACCAAAAATTCTGATCAGAATTTTTCATCTTAGACAGTTGTGACGGTAGGATTTGCTAAACTTCTTGAACCCATTGTCCTGTGAGCTAAATCCGATTATAATCTTATTACTGGTTGCTATGCCATATGAAGGCTATGTTGTTTACCGTATGAACTTTTTATTAATTAACATAATAATATTAAATAACGATAGTGGTGGTCTATTTAAAAATGTGTTCCACCTTATTTTAGCCCACCATTTATTGTAATAGAATCAAGACTTGCAGATTATTTCATTGTTGACCTTTAAATAAGTAAAAATTGTACAAATTTTTCTCCGCATACAAAGACCCTTCCTCATAATTAACTACATACTGAAGATATCTTAAGATACGTCTTCACATACTGCCTCCAGTATAGTGAGCACGCACGCGCCGTAATGAGCGCGCGCGGGAGGGAGGTAGTTAGACAATTTTACAACTGCGCCGCTCCGTTTTTTGGCATACTCTCGTCGCTAGGTGTGTGTACATAGACTATCTTAGGAGATACGACGGTAAAGAAGGAGCACGGTTTAATGCCTAATCTCTAATGGCGTGGGAGACATTGAAGTTGAGTTTTTCTAGGTGAATGTTATTGTGAACAGTTTATAAATTATAATGTTGGGATAATTTAGATTCGTCATTATTTCATATACCAAACAGATAATCAATAAAAAACAATTATTCTAAAGTTTTTATTTTAGAAAAGTCTTTGAAAATTATTTAAAACCAAATTTAGTATTACCTACAGAACCTAGGTCTACATCAGAAAGTATTTCAATCTTTACTCTTAGTTTTTTAAAGATTTAACGACGTTCCAACTTGCTAGAACAAGAATATTTGAAATTATTGCTTTAGCTAACCTAGCCTACTTAGTTAATCATCGTATGACTGAAGTTCCTTTCACACGTTCTGAAATTTCATGACATAAACAAAAAAAAAATTGAAATTCCATCAGAGTTGACTGAGAGAAAATGCCATTTGGCACCAGGTCCGTCTTATGTACCTTATTTTTGTGTGCATTAAAGAGTTAATAAATAAAAAACACTAAAGAAAAGAACATTAATATCACATCTCTAACGCAGTAGAATACCAGCGCGAGGCCCTGTCTTGCACATGCTGAACTGGTCCCATTTCACCGCAAACTTGGGACATTAGTAGATGTATATAAACTTATGTGTAATATCTGTACGTGTCACCTGTTTTAGCGTGTGAAATAAAGTTTTTCTTTCTTTCTTTCTCTCCAAACCGCTCACTTTCCAAACACGCAACCTCCACTGTCGCATCTCCAATCCATAATCTTTGCCACCATCTGTAGGTGCGCACGAATTTGCATATGTCGAAATAATTTAGGGGGTAACTCACACTCGGAGGACGCTAATGTAAGCCCGTATCGGCACCGGCGGAATAAGAAATTGCCGTAGATGCGACATTCCGCTAACATTTTATGTTTTTGTCCCTATTTTTATGGGCCTAAGTAGTAAAGTGAAGTTAGTATAGTAATCTTGGGTAAGGAAAGATAAAGTGGTCGTTGTGTTAGAGTGGGGAAAATTATCTTTTTTTTTGGCTTTTCTTTTGTATTCTGATTTATTGTATTGAATAGAAATTTGTTTCAAAATGCACATATTGGTTATGTTTGAACACATATCATCTTAAAATAGTTTAGTTTCCTACTTGTGGATAGAAGATACCTGAAACTAGAGGAGTTACAATTCCTTTGCCAACCTTCTAAAGGTGCATGATTCAATGGTAACTGAAGTTTATAATATAATTATCTTGTATTGTGGCAAAATCGTGCTTGATTGTTGCACCTTATCATTGATTTATTTTTAGTTAAAAATACTCTTAGGTTAAGCTAAAAGAGAATGACGTCTAGCTTCACTGACAGACAAACGATAGACAATACAATTTTTGACGTATTAAAATTGCCTAATTAAGGATAAATTGAAATAAATGCTTTGACTTTGAATGCAAAATTTAAAATTAATTTTGAAAAAAACCATTAACATGTTATATAACCCTTCTTTTCATGTGTTCGCATTTTCCTCTTTCAACGAGTTTCGTATAATTATTCTGGCAAATCAAAACTACTAAAGTGCCCCAATATTATTTTGATTGTAATGGATATTTTCAACAAACTAATTCTTTCAGTAGGGGAAGCCTTTCAGAGGCCCCTGTTTGTTCAGTTACTAGTGATATGTGATACAGCAATCAAATAATAAATCATATATTGATAGACTGAAAAGGATTTATTTCGTTTTATTAAGTAACTTATTTAATTGGCCAAATGAAAGTGAACTTAATTGCGACACACTTTAAAATGATTCTTGTAAGATTTTGATAACTATATAGAAATACATGACTTACTCACATGTATTTAATAGACAAGAGTCCTACTAGTTTTAAGTCACCGTATATAAGCAAACTGAAAATGTATTAATATTAATTAAATATTAACAATTACCCATTTCTGATCTAGTTATAGCACCTCCATATTATATTTTCGGGTACAGAAAGAAAAAACTTTAAAACTATACCTTGCTCTACCTACACGAGTGAAATCTAAATATCAAACATTTATACAAAAATTCAACTCAAAATATCGACTCTACATCCTATATATTACCTTTATGGCATCTCTACCTCATTTATAACTGTTCTAAGTCTAGTAAAGGAAAATTTTCGCTCATAACGCTCGGAAAATAACGCGAGGGAGAGCGCTAGTAATTTGTCGATACTCTACATACGACTCTACGTAGAGCTATAGCTAACCTCTATGTACGAAGGCTTTGATTGAAAAATTAGGGACTAATGTGTTCGTAAATTAGAGTTTTATAGAAATTATTTGGAAATGCCGGAAGATTGTGATCAAGGAAGGTAGAGTTCTAAGAATTTATTGAAAACCAGTGGTTGTACTTATGTGCTGTTGGTTTCTCTCTTTGTGGAAAAGTTCTTGGAAAACTACCTACATTCGTAAATGAATCCTTAAACTTCACTCGATGTTAATCAGCTAATAATTTGTACATTCAAACATTAGTATTAAATTCTGTAAACCTTTGACTCTGTCGTGATTTTCTCAGTATTTTGTCCAGAAGTAGGTATTATGAAGTCCACGTTCAATAGTATAAACCTGACTTTTTAAGTGTGGGAGAGCCATGCTTCGGCACGAATGGGTCGGCACGACCGGAGTGATACCACGTCCTCACAGAAAACCGACGTGAAACAACGCTTGCATTGTATTTCGTGGTGTGAGTGCGGTTACCGGAGGCTCAATTACCCCCCCCCCCCACTCACCAATCCCTAAATCCCCAACTATCATCAAATTCTTAATTCCCAAAACGTCGGTAACGCACTTGTAACGCCTCTGGTGTTTCAGGTGACCGTGAGCGACGCCGATTATGCTTACCATTAGGTAAACCGTCTGCTCGTTTACCGGCTTGTCCCATAAAAAAATCATTTCAATGTGATTCATTTCCAGTAACGGTTACCGTGCAGACATATTAAAGAAGCCTTCAATTTCTAAAATGACTAGATATCAACCAACGTCAGTAACCCACGTATCACCAGTTAAAGGTCACTGTGACATAACTTACTTTCCACACTTCACACGGCACAGATTCCCACAAAACTGTTACTATCCTCGAAGCACGACCACTCAATCAAAAAACTAAAAAACGAGGATCTCTGACCGAAAATATAACACGGCCAACACGGCCCATTCACGTCACATAAAAATAAAAACAAGGTTTGGTAAAAAATGTAAAAAAAAGACAAAAAATCACGCGTTACATGGTAATTGAAGTACGTTGTAGTGAGAGTGAAATGATTTTTTTGATCTTTTTTTCAGTTCACACATCCAAACTGAAATATTTTCAGCTGAAAACCTTTATTTTATACGCCACCGTTAGAATTGAGCTGGACCGATGAATTTTTATTCATTCGCTTCGTGTGAAAGTGAAAATCCCGATTTGTTTTACTCTCTCTCGCCTTTTTGTAGTTTCGTGTTTGTAAACATAAAGGTTTTGGTTTTTGTTTTTCATCCTGTGTGTACGTTTATAGTAAAAATATGAATGGATTTAGGAATGACGTGGAACAGGTTGGAGGCTTTTACTCAAATGATTCAATTTGACATTGATCGCAATGAATAGCATTTAGTTTATTTTGTATTTTTCAGAAGGTCTGTAAATTACCGATGAAAATAGTAAAAGCTTCGTTTCACGGCTGACACTTACATTTGATTACAAAAAAGCTTATTGCGTCTAAACGCATGCTTTTTTTTAGAAATATTGTCTAAAGAATTAAGCATGCAAGCAAGCAACATTAAAGAGTAGAGCACTTGGAGAAAATATCTATGGTATATTTAAATTTTAGAGTCTATGGTCTTATATCATAGCCTCTTAAATTTAATGATCTAAATTTTCAGTGTTCATAATAGCTTTCAGCTAATAATGTGCTTGCAATTTCAAGCACATTATCTTTTCTATCCACTCGTTTGACTATTTTTAAAAGCAATTTGTCTAGGAAAAACTAATGCCTTAGAAATACAAGACAAAGTTATAAGAACTTGACTGTACAATAAAACCTATTCCATCTTGAAAACAGTACATTTTGTCTGAAATCTTTTATTTTGTCAAGAAATAAATAGACGTTTATGAGTCGTCTAGACTCAACTTCCGGCGGGAAGTGGCGCTGGGGGAGCGGCCCACAAACTCTATGGTTTTCTCTCTTTTAATTCACTATCAAATAACATATTTCAGGTCAGGTACTCAATGCATGAAAAGAGGCCGTTGAAAACACAAAAGTAATGTTATGTAGCAAGACTATAGCTTTTAGTAAGCTACATTATTAGACGACTGTTATTAGTAGACATACTACTGCTGAATACAAGTGTATTTATTTTTTCCATTTATTTATTTTAAATTCTCTATAAAATACATTTTTAAATACTATTTACAAAAACATAAAAATAATATTTAAAAATATAAAAAATAGGAGCCGACCAGTAGCGGGAGCATGGTCCAAGCTACCGGTGGTTAGGGCTCCAGAGACAGAAACCTCCTCACGATACGTGCCGTTTCAAGGAGCACTGCCTTCTGTATCAGGCCCTTGACCCAACTACCTAACGCTAGCCTCCTAAGGTGGTTGTCGAGGCTATTAGGGATTAACCCATTGGCCGATACGACTATCGGCACAATGATAGCCGAATCTACATTCCACATGTCGACAACCTCGTGAGCCAAATCAAGATATTTGATTTGTTTATCTTTTTCAGCTTTCACGAGGTTCTCATCATGAGGAATAGTGATATCGATTATCATCGTGCGGCGCAGTTGTCGGTCTATCACCACTATATCAGGTTTGTTGGCTATAATAGTCCTGTCAGTGATGATAGACCGGTCCCAGTACAACGTGATATGGTCATTTTCCAGAACTGGGTCGGGCACATACTTGTAGTACGGTACCTCAGACTCAACAAGTCGATAGTGCAAAGCAAGTTGCTGATGGATAATCTTGGCTACTTGATTATGCCTATGCAAATATTCACTGTTAGCCAAACGACCACAACCAGAAATAATATGTCTAATGGATTCACCAGGACTATGACATGCCCGACATATGTCAACCGTCCCATCCTTAATTATATATTTCCGGTAGTTATTCGTAAGGATAACTTCGTCCATAATTGCACAGACAAATCCTTCAGTTTCTCCGAAGAGATTACTGAATCGTAGCCAAGACACGGACGCTAGAAAATCTACACTAGGCCCATGAAGGGCCCGGAAGAAGCGTCCGTGGAGCTCCTTGCTATGCCATACCTCCTTGCGATCATTGACGCTCAGTACCATAGGTTTGCGCCAGTTCTCTTTTGCCAAGGATAGCGGAGTGAATCCATTGTCCACCGCTGCTACTTCTCGATGCATACCCTCGTTGACTTTCAGGAAATATTCCCTGAGGCTGCACACCTCACGGTTGTGAAGGGTCTTAGCATTTAATAAGCCTCGACCACCACACTTCCGCGGGATGTACAACCTCATGACCGACGAACGAGGGTGATGCATGCGATTTGCAGTCAGCAGGGTCCGGACTCGTCTATCCAGGGTGTCAAGTTCAGTCTGTGTCCACTTGAGTATACCAAAAGAATACATTAGGACTGGCATGACCCAACTGTTAAAGGCTCGCACCTTGTTTCCGCCTGATAAGGAACTTTTCAGTACCTTATTCAGGCGGCCAAAGAAGCGCTCCTGTAACGATTGCTTCATGTCCGGTCCATTAATGCCTAATCCTTCTGACATACCCAGGTACTTGTATGTATCGTTTGCGGATAGTGATCTCAGTTTTGTGAAATCTGAGAGTTCTAGTCCCTCAGATTCCACAATCCCTCCTCGCTTTACATGCATGACCGCACACTTGTCTACTCCAAACTCCATTCTGATGGAACTACTAAATTTTTCAGTTATATTCAGTAGTTCCATCAGTTGTTTCTTGTTTGGAGCAAACAACTTGAGGTCATCCATGTAAAGTAAGTGGGATATAACTAGACCCCTTCTCCGCAAAGGATAGCCTAGCCCTGAATCCTCCAGTAGAGTACTTAGAGGATTCAAGGCCAAGCAGAACCATAGTGGGCTCAGGCTGTCACCCTGGAATATTCCTCGTACTATCCTTACAGGTTCTTCATTCCCTTGGATTTGTCTACATCCCGGATAGCAAAGCACAGTGCTCCACTGCCTCATACATGACTCCAAGAAGGCGCGTAAACTTGCATGTATTTTATACAACTCCAGCACTAATATTTGTCTGTATTTATTTATTTATTAGGTTAACCAACTCGGACCACTAGAACCAACCAACCAACTAGGAAAACCAACCAACCAACTTTACACTCATACATTCATTACATCATTACAAATAATACTTTGGTAAGTGTAACAACTACTTACTGGCTAACACATGGTGTATATTATATACTGGCTGATACATTTATATAAAATAATATTTCTATATATACTGGCTAATCTCAGGAATGGATGGACCAATTTTGCAAGACTTTGATTGGCAGGTAGCTGATGTACTAACGAGTAACACAGGCTACTTTTATATAGGAAAATTGGAAAAAAGTTATGTTCTAAAATTCATATCATACGTGGACAACGTTGCGGGCTAGTAAAAAAATAAGTTTAATTTTACTTTATGCGAGTGATAAATTAATAAAGTCTAGTAAAATTATACGTTTGCTTATTTATATTGATAAAGTAATGTAAATAGAATCTGACAATAAAACTTACATTTTCATAGATTGTCTTATTTTCATTTACAGTTAAGTTAAGTTCTGAATGCAGTTAAGACAATTTCCTGGCTGATTTAAGAAGAACCAAATTTGTATTTGCAGCGTATTTTCCATCGTATTCGATTTGTATATATGAAAATATTTTTATTAGTGACATAATCAAGATGCTTTTAAAACTCCATCAACAAATAAAATAGTTTTTAGTTGTATATTGTTGAAGACACAGTGAAATTTTGATATTTTATCAATAACTGCGTTCTAGACCATGTTATTTTATTCATGGGAATATTCTTATTTCTTAGTATTAGGAAACAAGTGAAACAGGTGAATTTATTTTTGCATATATAGGCTAAAAGTCAATTTTATCAAGCTAACGATGACGCTCACATTTCCTAACTGACTACTCTGAGAAGAAATGCCAAAACAATATCAGTAGTTACTGAAATACTCTTAATTGTTATGTGACTTATATGTATTCGAAAAATGCCCCGTTTTATATACAAAAAATACCTAAAGACGAAGTATAAAAGAAAAAAGTAACGACCAATGATTGTGACATGCCAAAAATAAATTTCAGCTGAATGGAAGTGTTTTATGAATGAGTGTAAAATAACTTAACATGAATTATTGAAGTTTCATTGATGGTATCCTTAAAGATATTCCAAAGATTACGGTACAAGGTTTACAAAGTGTCTAACAATACTTTGATATAAGGAAAATCATTTACCAGTTTACTTTTTCGTCTATTTTTAACTGAACAATTTTTTTGTACGAACGTACTTTGTTATACAAAAATAACTTGAAGTGTCGTTTATACATTGTCGATTTATTTGTTTGTTATAATTTTAAGAGTCATTGATTTTTATTAACTAATCTTTTACACGTGTTTTTAAATATGTGTTTTTTAAGTAATATATATTGCTCAAGTACTAAATATGCTCAAGTATTTATAAAGAAATGGTAGACTGTAGTGCTTTTAAAAATGGCTCGACTTTTAGAGTCCTCTTATAAGTCTTCTACAAGGGAGAAAGAGAGATAACATCACCTCACTCCAGAATATAACTAAGGACTTATCTTTATAACCTACCTAACCGTAGATTTGTTTACTAAACATTGAATATTGACACATTCTCTTTGGAGTTTATACATATTACAATTTTATCTCTTGTCTATGTATAAGTAGATAGACATTCATCATAAGCATGGGCGGTGATCGCTTACCATCAGGTGATCCGTCTGCTCGTTTGCTTACTATTCAATAATAATAATAATAAAAATTGAGGCTGGACATAAGAATACCATCTTTATATATATAATTCTTCTGTGAGTGTGTATGCCTTGACTTCGCTGAACTTCGCTCAAACAACTGGACCGATTTTGATGAAATTTTTTGTGTGTATTCAAGGGGATCTGGGAATGGTTTAGATTCACAAATCAGTCCGGCAGATGGCTCTGCAGTTGATGTTTAGGTTATTTATCCTAAACAGCTGAAATAATTTCAATGAATTTTTGTTTATACATTCAAGTGGATATGCAGTACAACGTCTGTTGGGTCCGCTAGTATAATTATATAACTAAAACCACTAACTAAAAACCTTTAGCCAATAAATTATTACTCCCACAATTATATTACATTACACAACCACCCATAAATTAAAAGAAACAATATCCATACACACGCATCCCTTACTCGACCACAAGTAACCATACGTTGTGTAAAGGTCGTCTTACCCCATGAATATGGGTCAGTATATCTTGGCCGAGGCTCCCCTACTTAGGGCAGGGACCCCAATGCTCTGTAATTCTTGAGGAATGCGCCCCGGTCAGTAAACGGTGACTAGAGATCGTGACGTCTTTACTAATGGACGAGGAATTTGTGTATTTGTTTGTTGGTGTTAATATTTGTTTGTTAAGGGTGTGATTTGATTAATTGGTATTGTGTTTGATAGTGATCGGTTTATAGAAACGATATAGAAAGGAGAGAAAGGATAGGCTTTAGATTATAATAAGGTTGGGGGATGATAATAGGCTGAGAAAATTATTAGATAATAATAGTATTACATGACTGAAATCTATATTTATTTATTTATTTATCCATTTATTTCAGGCATCATAGGTCATTATCATCATAATTATATTGTATGTATTGTTGAGATTAGAGATTTTTGTATTATATGTGTACCTCTCGATTAGAATTTAAACCTAATTTAAACGTTAAAAGGCAATACTTAGCTACATAAGTAATTAAGATGATTGTGTCGAACAATTCAAAAATGTAACATTATAAGATACCGGTTTTCATATCTTATCTAATTTTAAAAGTTTGACATATGTATAGAACAAAAATAAACGTAAAATACAATTCTTAATTCGTAAAAAGTATGCTACACAGTTCTGATTTCTTTATACATTCTTGATACATTGAATTTTGATAGATAGACTAACAAACGAACTGAAAAGTGAGTAGGTGTATTAGACCTGTGAAATAACATTTTCGGAGGCAAATAAAAAAAGTTGTTTCGCTTATAGTTTAACTCTGCATAGTAACATTATATAATAAAGAACCTTGTAGTTTCTTTACAATATGTAAGTGTATTTACTTGTTTCTATATCTTTTTCTTTTCATTATTTGGACAAGGTCTCCTGAAAGGTCAATGGCCCTCGAAGCTAAGGCTTTCATTAATTGAAACCGCGAGATTCCACAGATCATAAATACGACGGCCAGTTTGGTCTTATTCTTTTATTTTTATCTTTTCAATCTCAATATGCTTGTGGATTTATTTGTAGGTTTTGTATTATTTTCATTAGTACTTAGTGTGTAGGCAATTAGGTTTGTTTTCAAAGATCTGAGTTCAGATTTTTGAGTACTTTTAAGGTGTTTTTGTATATGATTTATGATGTGGAACTTAGTAATGTTTTTCATTGTTTAGTTTTAAATCCAGTTTAATTAATACAAAAAAAAAGGAAATCGCAATCAATCCCCATATTGCACAGAATTTCGTAATTAATTCGCATCAAAGGTATTAACACAGTGGAGCACTATATGTAGTACAAATGTGTTAAAAAAGGCGGCCTTTACAAAATATACTCTAGGACACGCCCATACGAAAAAAGTAGTCGACACCCTCGGAAATAAATATAAAGAGAAGCATATTTTTGCATACATTAATTAAGGACACGATATCCTAACTTCAGCCGCTGCCGATATTAAGTGACTGCTACATTTCTCTCCAACTACCCTACAAAAACATGTGTATACGATCTAACACGTAGGAACACACGACACCAATGTAATAAAAATTATATGCTCCAATTTACGATACGGGGGTGGGGGTGGGGGAGGCCAAAAAATTCCCCCCCAGCCCCCCCTGATTGCGGGATCGAATCTCGCTAAACGGGTGTACGAAAAATTTCGCAGTAGGGGTTCACCCCCGGGGGGCGCAATACATTTTTATCATTATCCCTTTCTCACTACTATGAGGGTATTTGGTAATTATTGTGTATACGTATATATTTTTTGTCGGCTTTTTTGCATGTTTGCAGTTTTTCGGGAGTGGGGAGGTTGGTAATTATGATCGGACAGTGCGTCCGATGATTACTCATTGTGTTTTATATTTTCATTTATTTTGTCGCTTGATTTATTTAATTGAATGTGTTGGTCTCTGGGCGATTCTGCCGCAGCATCGAATGAGCCAGGTTGCTGTGAGAGAACGAACTAAATAAACATCTTTGCTTATCTTTACGTAGGTATCTTACGTTCTTTTATTGCCAATACTTGGAGCGTTAATTCTCGTTTTTCTGGCAATTGCGTATGATAATTAAGTCGTTCAAGATTTATAAATGTTTTTTAAAGATAATGCTGTACTATCAGGTGAATGTTTACGGAATTTTAAGACGAAAAATATTTGTAATTATTCTATGAATTTGTGGTTCGTTGGATTCACCAATTTTAAATTTGTGGTATAACTGAAATATTTATTGACATGAAAATTACTATACGTGTTCATTTATCATATATTTTACTATGTCATATGTAAATGTGTAAGTATATAGCAGCTGCTAATACATAGCCGGCCATAAATAAATACAGATCACTATATACATTTGTGTATAAAGATATAATTACATTTATTTATTCAGATATTCATCAAATATTTTAATTTTGAATATCACTTTCTCAATTTTCTATCATTGTTCCTTATAATGTACTATAGCTGCTTAATGTCTCAATATTTTCTGCTTTTATTAACAATGAGGTACTTTTGACTACATATTTAGTACGTTTAACCATCACTAGATAACTTGGGATCAATTTCATGTTTGATTAGAGTGCATCAGTAAATTAACGAAAAATGTCTCAAAAAACTAATCTATAAAAAGATAAAGAAGATTTGCATCACAATTCATCACATCTGATCCAGCAGTTTACGCTATGTTTGAGACCAAAGAGTATATACTAATAATAAGTATAGGGGAACACCAAATTATTTAACATTATTTAGTTGACAGTTGATCGTAGTATCAAAACAAATATAATAACTAAAATATTTTAGACAATCACCTGTCCTTGTTGTTATGTTAAGAAGTATCCCATGAACCATTTCAGTTTACATCCATTGTGCAAACAGCATATAAATGCATCCTAACTTATTTTATTCAATTTTCAACTGATTAGTTTTTATAATAAGGTTGAAAATGTTTTGGTGATATATGACGGATGCGTATAGTATTGTGTGCTATCGGCCTGTAATGTGAGATCTCTAATAAAATGGAAAACATCTGTTATAATATTAGAATTACGTTCAAATAAACCAAGGTGAGGTGCTGTAGAATTATTTCGTAAGTAGGACGGAAATATAAAAAATACAGTCGAATTGAGAACCTCCTCCTTTTTTTGAAGTCGGTTTATGAGTAAGTAATTCATTAATAGAATATAAGTATGTAAGTGAAATTTTATAAGATGATTTTTGATTTTTGGGTTTTGAGAAGTAGGGTCAAATGACATCTGTTATTTTCTGTTGATCATATTTTGTGACAAAAAAAATTCAGTCATTACATTATTACTAATCCCTTTCCGGTCTTTCTCATTGACTTCTAAAGGCTGATTTTTCAATCATCAGTTAAATCGTAACTGTATAGCAAAATTGACATTTGACAGTTGAAACTGTATAGTATGGAAGAATTGTCATGTGTTCTAAGTTATTCCTTAGTTAAAATTTATTTGGCGTTGGATTGGACAAATCGACCCTAACCCTAAATCTGCTAAATATATTTTATAACAAACCAAAAATATAAGACAACGACATTGTTTTACTAAATTTTCTATAAATAAACTCAAAATGCAACGTAAATAATCTTAAATATAAATGAAATACTAAGTTATCCATCAACTATTTGACAATATTTATACCTTTGATGAAATGTACTAGTTACCTTAAAACCTTCACCTTCAATTTGTTCTGAACGATCAAGTTACCAAGACCTATTTTTAAACTCTAAATCTTAGTCTAGAATAAATCTGGACTAAAATTATACATGAATTGGAAGAGATAAAACAAAACTGCCTTTAGCGGATCTTATATTTGGTACTAGTATTTACAAATGTTAGATCCTCCTCATCATCCGGAAGATATAATTGCTGAACCAATTTCCTAATACTTAATGATTGTATCATCATCATTATAACTTAAACTAGCTACTTGTGCGCGGTTTTACCCGCTCTGCTCGGCTCCTATTGGTCGTAGTGAGATGTTTTATAGCCTATAGCCATCCTCGATAAATGGACTATACAACAGAAAAAGAATTATTCAATTCAAATCAGTAGTTTCGGAGATTAGCGCGTTCAAAGAAACAAACAAAAAAATTAATTCTTCAGCTTTTATTAGAGGTATATTAAGTAAAGATTAATAATTATATTTTCGTCTTCCTCACTTAACTGTTTGACGAAGAGCTCGACTAGTTTTAACCTATTCTAGAGCATGCCGCGATTAACGAAAATGAGCCATTAGTATGGTTTGAAACTAGTTGAATTAAGAACTACGTGTGTAAACCAAAACGTAATATTTAATCGTCATCATGGTAGCCTCAAGTCGTCCGCTGCGAGGACATAAGTCTCTCCAAAAGACTTCCAGATCAGTAATTTGGAAGCAATCAGCAATCAGCGCCTTCCTGCGACCTTTGAGGCCATGTATCACATACCTACAAAGCAAGCAGACAGCCACCATAAAGGTTCCATCTAACTCGACTACCTTAACAGTTAATTAGTTCAGATTTTAGATCCATTTGTCATCAATTTCAAACTTTAACCAAAACTAAATTGTTCATGTATTATCAAATTATTCATGTTTTATCAAAGAGAATCTGTAATTTCAGATTTCTGTAATTTTCGGAAGATACTGTAATTATGTATGACCCTAGATATTTTTACATGATTCCAGTCATATTGTTGTATTTTATTACTATTCTCATTAATCTAATCTAGTGAGTCTTTTGTATCTTTTTTAATATTGAAGGTATGGGTTAAATCCATGTTAACTTCCAGAATTTGGTTCCCTCCAAGTAATATCTAAACTATTATAAGACTTTACTGTCATAATTCTGCGTATAAACACAAAATTTATAAACCGACACAGAATGTGTATTTTATACATTTTGGGTTCCTATAAATCCTAAAAATAACATAAAGTGAGCAAAACAACTTGAGGAACATAGTACAAGCAACATTAAACGTAGGTTTTATTAGTAGAATATAAAGTTTTAAGACAATATCAACAACTTTATACCAATATTATTTTGAACAAAGCTCAAATATCTCCATTAATGTAGTCTTAGCCTAATTAACTCTGATAATTATGAAAATATCGTCTCTGAGCAATTTTATTACGATTTGACGTCACAACGTGAAAGAAAATCGATAGCTAGCCTTCGGAGATTGTCCAAGAAATTGTGTAGCGTCGTGCGAGCTACGAGCTCGTAGCCGTAGTACTACGCCGTAGCCGGTGCCTACGCAAAAACAATATTTTCTAACGGTACGCGCCGCTGCTAATTATATTGTTGAATCTCTCAATGAAACTCTACAGCGGAAACTTTTATACGTTTTTAGAATTAATTTTGTATAAAATTATGGATTTCCTGTTCTAAAATTATAATATTGCTCGACATTTTGCGTTGTTCACCGTGACATAGGTCATTTTGTTGACGTCTATTTCTTTTTACATTTTTTAATTCCGTTTTTCATAAAAATATGAAGGTTTAATTTTTTATCATTTCAATGTTTTAGACAGGAACATTATTTAATTTATTGAAAGTTTTTAGTAATTAGAGAAAATCTATAGGGTAGACGACTAATTTTTATTTTAATGTCCGTCTGGTAGATTATTTAAAAACATTAGACACGTATTTTTTCTTTTCTCACAGAAACGAATAGTTTCGAAGATATATTGATTTGAAATGTCGCGTGACGTCACTTCTCAGTACATTTTATACTAAGAAATGACGTTTTAGCCCCAACTCCTAAACTTTGATTCGTTTTATCTAAGTATTGTTTTATTATACGACAAAATAAAAAAATACGTGTCTAATATTTTTTCATTACCTAACTTACGGACTAATTACATTTTTAATTTTCATACCCTGTCATCATCCCCATTATCCGTTTACCCATACACACACACACGCACACACACATAAATATACAATCAACTAAAAAACATAAAAAGTCTTCGACATTTTTTCTCAAGTATAATAACATCTCGTATTAAGTTAGTCCCTTGCAACTTGAACTTAGAAGAACGGAAGTACTTGTGATCTCCCCTCCGACTATTAAAACTATCGATTTCTTTGCACCACTCATTGTACTGAGCATATTTCGAGATGAAGTTAGGGGAGGGAACTTCTTACTTTATAGTCGTAAGAAAGATGCTTAAGAAATGCTGATTAAATAATCTTAAGATAGGGCTGTGTTTGTCAGTGTTGTGTGCTTGTGTGGGTGTGTGTGTGTGTGTGTGTGTTCGACGGTCAGTTGGTAGGGTGGCCGGTTTATGGTCACATCAAGAGGTCTCTTGAAATTCATTCTGCTTGCCTCTAACTGTATCAAATATTATTGCCTAGAATCTTAGGTTCGGTTTTTATATTCAGCGAGTGTTATTAGACTGCCTCGTTGCCCGAGTGGTCGCAAGTGCAACTGCCGGGCAAGGGGTCTCGGGTTCGATTCCCGGGTCGGGCAAAGTATTACTGGGTTTTTAAACTAGTAGCACGGAGTCTAAAACTGTGCCCGGTATATGGCAATAGGCTCACCCTCTATTACATGGGACTCATAACATAAATAGTGAAAAGTGGGTGTTACATTGTACAGTGGCATAATGTGCACCTCTGCTTTATGTTATATTATGATGTTATTAGCAATTTTATTCTTAGTTTCTTAGTAATGTCACGTAGCATGGAAAAACGATTAACGCCTGTTATGTATATGGGACTCATAACATAACTTACGACTTTAGTAAGAGTGAGTTTTATATTACACTAGCGACGCTCGCTGGCTTCGCAAGGGTGCAATATGTATGTATTATAAATATAAACCATTCTTAAGAATCACTCTATCTATTTAAAAAAACCGCATCAAAATCCGTTGCATAGTTTTAAAGATCTAAGCATACATAGGGACAGACAGACGGCGGATAGCGACTTTGTTTTATACTATGTAGTGATTATGTGCTCTTCTGCTTACCCCTATGGAGATTAAGGCATGACGTTATGTATGTAGAAAGAAAGCTTAAGGACAAGTTTAAATAGTTCTGTAAATAGTCTTTAAGTATGTTTGTCGCGGTCAGTTCTTTGGGTGACCATAAGAACTTAAACAAGTGGACCTTGGAATTCATATACGCGTTGGAGATTTCGTCAAGTTAAGGGATGCATTTCATAATATCTGTTATAGCTTTGTTAATATCTTTGTTAGTGTTTGTTTTAGTCACAGGTTTGATTACCTAGGGGTACCTAACCAAGATTTCCAGTGTTTTTGTAGATAAAGCCGAACTGAGGTTTGAGAAACAAGCTCAGGGAAAACATGTCTAATATTTTTTTATACTTATAACTAACGACCCGCCCCTCCTTTATACGGGTGCTATTAGAAACCTCTAAACTTATTAGTGTTTCTCTACTATATTATGCATATAAACCTTCCTTAAGAATCGTTCTATTTATTACAAAAACCGCATCAAAATCCGTTGCATAGTTTTAAAGATCTAAGCATACATAGAGACAGACAGACGGTGGGTAGCGACTTTGTTTTATACCATGTAGTGATAAGGGTGTGTTTGTTGCTTATTTATTTAGTTAGGTATAACTAGCCTTAATTATTTGGTTGGGTAAGTAGACTGGTTCTTGGAGTTATTTAGTTGAAACTGAGCTTCTTGGCATGTTTGTTTGTTAAACAGTGTAAAATAAAAAGACACTATATTTACTCTACTGTTTCACATCTCTTCTTCAATCTTTTAAACTGTAAAACATGTCGTCCCATAAGCAACTTACTCACTTGGGCCTTGAAGACAACCAGGTTATACTCTTCAGGAAAAGACTTTGGGAAAGAATTTTACTGTTATTTTAATTTATTTTAGTTCAATCTAACACTTCAAATCAATTGGGTAATAAGGTCAAATAAAATATGAAATTATAACATATTTCAAACCTCAGTAACTAGGAGTAGACGTTTACCGGGTAGCGACAAGGATATTTATCTTTTTTAAGGAAAAAAACTTAATTTTTTATTCTATGATGAGAAACGAGGTCAAATAAGTCGGTCAAGGAAAGTTTTGATTTTTTCCATTGTTTGTTTGTGAGAGTATGCTACGTACTGGAGTGGGTTCCATTGGATGAAACTTTTGAGTGATTCTTCAAAATGTACCTAAAATATTGAGTGGTTGGGTATGTTTTCTGTTTTTTTAGCTTCAATAGGTAAGTCCGGTTGCTTTGAGAGGTAAGATATAACTAGTTGTTATAAAATTACTAACTTAATATCACATGTAAAATTGAACAAAAAAAAAAATTGTGGTATCGAGCAGTTTTATTTTATTCTGACCCTTATGCTTACCGTTAATGTGTACTTTTAATTCAACATTTTTCTTTGTCACCCACAGCGCCCTCTATCGACGCACCCATTCATTCACGTTTGAGTTTACACCTCTTTCGTAAATCTACTTTTGAATTGCCACCACCATGGCGTTTTCATCTTAATCTTTGCCATTACCCCTTCTTTCGTTCTATGCTTCATTGTAAATATTTTACTGAATATTTAATGTAACCAGTAGCTTTTTAAAGAAATAAAGTTATTTTATTAACGTAATAATACAAATGTTACACAATTAGCAATACTTTTGGTATTCAACTAGCGAAAAATGTTTTTGTAATGTTAATTATTATCAGCTTTTATCAGCTTTATTAATTTATAACAGCTTCTTTAAGAACTTTCCAGAGTAACCCCACGATTTACTATGATGTCAAATTCATACTGATTAATTATATTATACCAATTTCTGTCTCTATACTAAACAATCAGATCCATTCAGTAATGTTCAACAAATATAGATGCAACCATCTTTATATAACCTTTCACTCTCGATAATAGTAATCAATACAAATAAATCTAATACTGAAATATAGACAACAATCAACAGAGATTCAATCAGTTACATATTTATCATGTTTTCCGTAAATATATTTTCAGTTGTGACTGTAGATTCAATGTGTAAAGACGTTCTATGTAAAGATAATTCTTATTTTCCTTGTTTTATTAATATCTGTATTTTATACTATTTTTAGAAGAGAAAAAGAGACGTAAATAAAGTTACATACTTAGGTTTTTTTTTCAGCTTGTGACTATGAGATATGTGCATAAAATGGATTGTTAACTCATTATAATATTCCTATGTCAAAATGTTACGTATAAAATATTTTATACTAAAAATAAAACAAAAACAATTCTTAAACTGTATCTCTAATCAATTTGATTTCGTATACAAGTATGCGTTACTCTTAAAATCGACTGTTTAAATGTGAGTAACTGAAGTTTTTAATATCTGATTACCAAGTCTTACATGTAAATTATAAGTGACATGAATAAAATAATCCATCTGATTCCTATTTTCTTAAATTCCTAAAAACTAAGAAGGTTAATCAAACTCATGGTTAGATACTGGTAATGAGAAAATGTATCATTTATATTAACATCAAGTATTGGTTTAAAATAAACTTCTCATAGGAATTTCTTGAAGTCTTTCAAATCAAATTCTTAAAGAGCGACATCCAGAAACCATACCATCTAACTACACTACAAGTGATAATAACCCTATTTAAAAGACATCACCACAACTAAAAGTTAACAGGTAATTTCTCAAGACACAACCTCTTACAAAACAATGCATGAAACCGACCGATTTTGAAGCTGAAAACAACAATTCTCGAGCCAAAATCAAGAGCTAGTCACAATTTCCCAAGTACCAATAGATTGTCGCGTTTACGGAATGAAATTGACACACATACACACACATTATTATGTTCGTAGGGGTTGGCACAAAGGGGTCTGATTAAAAAGCATGACATGCGCAGAATAAATTTAAAAACTACCGGGAGGTTGGGTTAATTTTTAAGTATTGATCAAAAATTGCGTATACATATACGTCTGCCGATGGGCGGGCGTGGGCGGGCGGGAAAGCGTGCGTGAATTAGATTCCTTTTTTTTGTACTTTTATGTATGTGTGTGTGAATTTTTGTCATTAGTATTCGTGTTTTTTTTTCGAATGTTTAGAGGGGGACGCGGGGGGTAGATGCTGCGTGTAGCCGCGTTTGATTTGAGTGATGCGTGGATGTTTAGAATGCTGTATAATGAGATAGGATGGGAGGAACGTAAAAAAAGATTGTTTTAAAATAATAAATTTGAGTTGGTACTTAGATGTTTTTTGTTATTTTTGTTTCCTGACTACGTTACTTATGTTATATTTTGTAATACAATACACAAATTAATGTTAAGATAATTAATAAAGTGTTTTAACCACTGATTTCATTAAACTTCCCCGTATTTGTAAGTAGTTACACATTAACTACATAATTACATGATCACCGACTGTGGTTGAGTAGGACTACAATTAGTGTTTCACAAATTGAAACCACATTTTGGCACAGATATTGTAACTATGTTTAAAAGTTGACGATTTTTCGTTAAACTTAAAACTTTACCGAATGTAGATTTTGCTATAATTTTCCTACATAAGATTTAAATATTCTAATATATTTCTGAATATATCTCAAACCCGCCCAAAGCGTAGAGATCACATTGACATTGTTCTCGCACAATCGAACCAACAAAACTATGTAACTAGAGAATTGTATTGTAAACCTGATTGAAAAAGAGTAAACTATAGAGTTTATTGCTCGTTCTTCTACATAGGAATCTACATCTAGGAATGAGCTTCACATTCAATTTTTTTGTTGACGTTCAAAAGTGCCTTCCTGGTATAATTGAAATAAATGATTTTGACTTTGACTTTGATCATACTTAAGTAGCGGATGGCCATAGTTCGTCCAAAAGATGATTTTTTTAGAGGGCTATTTTCTACATCTTTAGCTCAAGCAGAGCAGAAGGCAAATATAAATACGTATCACTAAACATTCTTTTGTTTTTCTATAACAAATAACTGTCGTAATAAATATTCAAAAACATTCATCACCATGTATCAATTTGTGCCTAAAACCAGTTATTTTGTAACAGTTATAAATTACGCAGTCGATATTTATGCCGACCTATGATGACATGAATTTGATATCATAATAAGTTATTACTAACGACGTGTTCACATAATAAAATAATTTGAAGCAATTTTTATTTATTTTTTCGTTGAATTATAATTGGGATGATGACAGAGTATAAAAAATTAAAAATATAATTAGTCCGTAAGTTAGGTAGTGAAAAAATATTAGACACGTATTTTTTTTATTTCGTCATATAATAAAACGAATCAAAGTTTAGGAGTGGGGGCTAAAACATCATTTCTACGTATGAAATGTACACAGAAGTGACGTCACGCGACATTTAAAATCAATATATCATCGAAAGTATTCGTTTCTATAAGAAAATGAAAAATACGTGTCTAACGATTTAAAATATTCTACCAGACGGATATTAAAATAAAAATTAGTCATCTACCCTATTATGACGAAGGAAGATATCGCAAGGGCAACCTAGACTTATAGTATGTTAAAGTTAGAAGTTTGCGACAGCTAGTCCACCTGAAGCGAGTATGGTGATTAAAGCTCATTCCTTCTTCTCACCAGAAGAGAACTTAGCCGAACATTGAAACAGCTATACACAAACTGATGATAATAATGATTTCAATAATCTTTCACTTCTGCGCGGTTTGCTTGGCTCTTATTGGTATTAGCGTAATAGTTTATAGTCTATAGACTTCCTTGATAAATGCACTATCGAAAACAAAAAGCATTATTCGAATCGGATCAGTAGTGCCAGAGATTAGTGTGTTCAAACAAACATCCAAACTCTACAGTTTTATTTAAAAAAGTATAAAATACTAGCTGACCCCGCAAACTGAACTTACCCCTACCTAAACCTTCCCTGGACTTGTACAATTATTATAAGACCAAAATTGGCCAAATCGCTTCATCCGTTCTCGAGTTACACCGAGACTAACGAACGGAAATTCATTTTTATATATAAGATACTAGCTTCTGCCCACGACGTCGCACGCGCAATCTCATTTTCTCCCGTTCCCGTAGTATATACACAATTTTGATTTATTTTCTATCATAAGAACCGTCTCGTAATAAAAACGAATACAACAAAAAAAAAGAATTAGTAAAATCGGTCCAGCCATACACGCGTAATGCCGTGACCAAGGGAAAAAGGGATTTATTTTCATATATATAGGTAAGTACCTACTTATATAAATGGGGATGATGACAGGGTATGAAAATTAAAAATATAATTAGTCCGTAAGTTAGGTAATGAAAAAATATTAGACACGTATTTTTTTATTTTGTCGTATAATAAAACAATACTTAGATAAAACGAATCAAAGTTTAGGAGTGGGGGCTAAAACGTCATTCCTTAGTATAAAATGTACTGAGAAGTGACGTCACGCGACATTTCAAATCAATATATCTTCGAAACTATTCGTTTCTGTGAGAAAATAAAAAATACGTGTCTAATGTTTTTAAATAATCTATCAGACGGACATTAAAATAAAAATTAGTCGTCTACCCCATTATATAAGAGTATAACACAATTTTCTTTAAATCACCAAAACATCAAACCATTTGAACAAACATAGGTACACCAAGGTTCAACAGATTCTTTTGAACTTACATAGTGAAAGGTATAGAGTTAGTTTACCCCTTTTTGTCCGGACAAAGGTGATACCCAGTTTGCGATAGGCATTGTCACCCCTTGAATTGAAGCTGTGAGCTGTGCACAGGGGTTTGATCTCGCATTCATATAACTGCTCTAAACAGAGTATTGTGGATAGTATTTTATTTATACCTCTATTATCTGTGTAGTGGTGCAGGTAATATATTGTTATTTAGTTACTATTTTAAGTAGTAGTGTTTTTAATGTATGTATTATTGATTTATGTTTATTGTGTTTCATAAAGTAACCTAATGATGATGACTATTTTCATTTAGGTATATAGGTAATTGTAATTTGATTCTGTGTAAAGTTTAAGACGACAAAAAAAAAGTATTACTGATTTTTTTAATATCTCAGTATTAGCACGGAGTCTGGAAATGTGCCCGGTATATGGCAATAGGCTCACCCTCTATTACATGGGACTCATAACATAAATAGTGAAAAGTGGGTGTTACACTTAGTACTGTAATGTACAAACAGTGGCATTAAGAGCCGTAATGTGCACCTCTGCCTACCCCTTCGGAGATAAAAGGTGTGATGCTATGTTATGTTGACTAAAAATGTTGTGTTTATGTGTATTTTTTTCATGAGTAAATGGAAACCTTTAGCAATACTCATGATTCATACAATATGATTACTTAATTACTATTGAATTAGTAGAATGTAAGTACCTAACTAAATACTAGCTTTAAGTGATGTACTGTACAATATTATTTAACTAGAAAGTAGTAACGTAACTTTAATACCATACAATAATATTTCCTAATATAATTCTCATCATTCAATCAATTTTCAATTACAACATTCTCAGAATCTACCTTTTATTACATTTCTATACAAAGACAGGACGCCTACCAAATGTGCCAATATCATATTATTTCCGTCAAAAACATTCCATAGCAAAAAAGGCGTGGCACGTGAGTAAGTGACGCGTAATTTGAGAGAACTTATTACATAACATTAGTACTAATTAATGCCTAATTAGAAGCTAGGACCAACTAAAAATCATTCCCGAACAGCCACACGTCATACGCACGCTAAAAAAAACTAAACACGCTCCACATGTGAGAATAATTTAAAAATACGCAAAATACAGGCACTTCACTTCTAACCAGGGCCACCACCCCCGTTTTGCGTATTTTTCGGTATGCGTGGCAGGTGGCGCCACCCCTGGGGTGTTCGTTAAAAAGCGCCCGAGTACGTAGTATTATAAAAGTTGTGCCTACTGTATAAGTAGTATGGGGAGGGAGGCGGGGGGTACCTACCTAGTTAGACAGTTAAAAGTATGTGGTATTAACAAAACGGAAATGAATATACGAGTAGCTATGTTTTCGGGAGGCTGCGTCATTCGGCTTACGGTAATGAAAAATACTTGGGTTTTTTGTACTCTTGTTTCGTGTTAGATATTAGATTAGCTAGGGTTAGGTTTTCTGTGGGATGTGTATTGTTTATCTGTGGTGGCTCGTTCGGTGGTTGCGTGGAATATTTGCGATTTGATGTACTTGTGTTTTTACGGGGTTTTGAAGTATTTGGCTGAATGATTGAGCTGATTGTTTCATTGTAGAGCCAGGTGATTAATTTTTTAAGAATACGCTGTGCCTAAACATGTCATGTCATTTTGAATAGGTGCGATATCGGAAGCAGTGGTTTCTACCTACTTATTATTAATGTGTATGTTAATAGACAGTTATTTAGATATAGGTAACACATTCCAACGCTCTTTAAAAACTACAACTCAATACTGGAAGTACATTCCATAAAATATTTCCTACTAAAACATAAGAAAAAATCAAATATTCATACCCCAAAACCCATACTACAACCAATTCAAATAAAATGCCGCAAAAATACACGAAAACACATTATTATTACGACGTTGAGTAAGCAAATAAGGCAGAAATAGTTCTTTTAAGCTACTTTCTCTTCAAAAACCTACCTTAAGATTAAGAAGAAAGAGTCTAAGATTGTGTGCAGAAGGTTTAGTGGGTATAATATTTTTACGGAAGATTTTTATATCGGCGTGTTTCGTTTTAGTGACACGATATTTGTGACATGTGTGTGACTGACACTTGTAAGCAACAAGTTTGCCTTGTCAGGGGGTGGGCAGAGATGTAAATGATAGTCAAGGTGTAAAGGGGTACCGAGTGGAAATGTTATATTTTGTGAAATGTGTTAGAAGGTTTGGAAGCTAGTTTTGAACGACTGTGTTGTGTTTATCGATGTGTGATTGGAACTATTAATAGTTTTATGTATTATCATTATAATAGGTCACCTTACGGTTAAATTAGATGTCGTAATGTACCGCAATAAAAAGTACAATGACGAAAGTCTAGTGTTAATATATGTCCAGTTGAATGCGCTCCAATACTTAGATATAACAATGTTGAATATTTAGGTTTATGTGGACTAAAATAACAAGTTTTGAATTAATGTTCAATTGAGAGCAATTTCCAAAAATAGAATAGTAAAAAAATAATCCGATAAACACTTAAACGGTCAATAAAACCTATTTCTATTTTCACACTCAATATAAATAAACATGAAATAAAAATTTAACGTAAAACGAGCAACATTTAAAATGGCTTTTATTAAAACCGCCATCCTTTAAAATATTCGCACTCTCACTAACTATATTTTATAAAAAAAACTAAAACAACTAAAACCTCGTTGAACCGGAATATTTCATATTTCATTTCATTGACGAATAGACACAAACATTCCGATGTTATTTAGCTTGCAAACAACCAAACGCTGAAAATAATTGACGGCTAAAAAATTTATAAAGTTCCACCAAAAACTCGCGTGAAGTATTAAAATACCAAAATAAAGTTCACCAATTTGCTAAAAGGTTCTAACAAATGGAGTTAAACTATTTGTTATTACATAGAACGTTAATTGGTATCATAATTAATACTATATTGTATAATAGCGTCAATGGAATCAATACTATAAGTGGCTCCGTCGTGACGTAGGACCCTCCAATGTAGCGCTAAGTCGTAATACCGATGCGCCTAAAATTGCGGCATAGCAAGAAAATTCATTCGAGCGCATTGCTATAACATTTTTTATAGGCGCTCGGGTTCAAAGAAGCTTTAACTTATTATTCTAAGAGCACCCTTCTATGAAATAGCTGTTTCGAGTGTACAATTATATTTCGAAAATATAATTGTTTGTGTTAAGTAGTTCTGAGAAAAAGTAAGTAATGAAAAAGTTTAATGGTAATAAAAATGATGTATGTGGGTGTTTTCCGTACCTACTCAATATTATTTTAGTGACTATATTTTTCTGTCTTTATTACATCGTAACATGTATTATTGGTTCAGTAAAATGTATTAGCTAGTTCTGAAACACGTGCAGACGTGCGTGGTACACAACGACACGTTCTCGTTTCGAAGACATGGAAGTATTAAGAGTCCTAGCAATCAAAATAAAGTTAGTACCAAAGTACGTCGGTCAATGAAACAGAGCGGGGCGCAGTAATCCCGGAGGCCTAAATAATAAATACGACGCTGGCACGTCACACAAACACAGTGAGTAAAACAATTTATTACAAAATGTAAACAGGAAGAACCGTATTTTCATTTAGAATACGATTTCTCGATTCCTTGTACCCCCCTTCCACCAGCCCCCAACCCGGGACATAGACGAAAATACCCCGGTTATGATTAATACCGAATGCGAGGCGCATTGATCAAGAAAGCAGCTTTTTACTCCAAACTACCCATCTCTTGCCTCCCTGCCTACCCCCTGTGCGAGCAGGACTAATGCACCTCTCCCCTCTCACTCTAAAACAAAGATGCTAAAACTTCTTTCGCTAGTATAAGATTTTAATTTCATATTTTTGACGAAACCGTTCTAATTTTACAGCACCCTGCAACGGACACGGAACTTTAACATTCATCATCTAGAACACATATTCGCTTGCACCCACAGAGCACTTGCTTCTGTCTTCTAATTCGGAATTAGTTTTCGAAGTGAAAAGATACAGTCCAAAGACTATAGAGGCGATGCACTCGAATATGGACTTTAATATCTTAATCAGAGGGTTGAATTTGAGTTGAATGTAGATCGGCAAGAAATAATTCTTCAGTTGTACCCCCAAATTAGTCGAAATAGGGGAAGGGGTGCACACGAAGGGTGGTTTTAAAAGAAGCAAAAAGGTGGGGATAGAAAGATGCGCGAAGACTTAGTTCTCGCGGGCCGGGGCGGCGGGTGGTGGGGTGGCGTTATAAAATATATAATTCTATACTTACAATACTTGTAAATACGGTACGCGGAAGTACTGCGCGAGGAAAGTCTTGGTACTTCATAATTGGCAATAGTTGCATGTAAACATTATGTAACGTACGACTCAATTGTGATTACGACTGATTGCTTTTTGTAACTCGATTGTTTACTTCATAAAAGCCTTATAATTTTTCTTTTTGCAGATGTTCACCTCCCCCCTTCATGAACATTTGAATTCTTTGAATTATACCTATATAGTTACAAATAACATCAAATTATTCTCAAAACTCATTTGTAATGAATGTCATATATATAACTGTAGTAATTAGCAGGCACTAATTGTATATGTAATCATATAGGTATTGAAAGAATATTTTGTAACATTATTATTCTACTGATCTTTCTAAGAATCATTGGATATTTTCAATAATAATAAGGTTGCACAAATTATACATTTGAGGTAGGATAACACATTTAAACTGTCAAACACCAAGCGGTCACCGGTGACCGAAACCTATTGTTCTATAATTGTGTCTATAACGACGGTACTCGACGAGTTAATAAATGCGTAATATTTATTTTTGTCCTTTTACTCGTCACTCAATCCTACAACAACAAAACAAAAATTATTTTGGCATTCCAATACACCAAAAATAACCCACCATTCCACATAGAACCCACCATAAAAATTCCTTTTACACGAATAAATTAAAGAAATTAATATCTCAGATTAGTTTCCTTAGAAGGCTCAACATCATTCGGTCGCAGTACACCGCTACACTCGCTGATATTTAGTCGCGAAACTGGATGTATTATAAAGGCGTAGTTGTTTAAAATAAGAGCAGGCCACGCCGCCGCTGGTGTAGTGGTTACAAGGCTCAGGTACACGGGTTCGATTTTTGTGTTAAGTTGAGTTTTTGGGTTAATGCGTTTTTGGAGATTGTGTTGTTTGAAGTGGCGATTGTTAATGTCTTGCATTTTTAAGTTAAGTATTATTATTTTGTTTTACACTCTTTTAATAATATATTATTAACTCTTATTTCTTGTACTTGTATGTAAAGTTGAGGTTATAGAAAATGTATCATTGTAATAATATAGTTTTTTAAAGTGCTTATTATCTTACATACAGGGTGTAAAAATAATTTTATTGTAATAATTAAAAAAAAAACGTTTTTCAATATTCACTTGTCAATTTATTTTTTTTAGACAGATTATTAATTTTATACAGTTACTAAAATAACTTTAATAACGCTTACAATAATTATGCAGTCACTCAATACAATAATTTCCCATAATGACACAAACAAAGAGCTCGTCTAAAATAATGCAAGCTATTCAAGCTAATTAGTCATATAAATGACAGCTTGCTATTTTAGCTCGAAGCGTTAAATATTGTAGCTGTAATCATATTAGTATTTTACAAGGAATTTCACATAATAATTGGCGTTGAATGTGATTTGTGTGTAATTTTAGTAACGTATGGGATTTTGTATGACATAAAAATGTTATAATAAAAAAGATAATAGTTATAATCTATAGTAAAAGTATGTGTAAGTAGCTATGTGTTATTATGAAAAAATAATAATACATAGTTATTAAAAATAATTATTATTAGAAGTAAAGTGAAGCTACCTATGTTTTATCCACTCATTTCCCGTGGTTCTTAGTAAAAAGTTGTGTAAGAGAGGGGGGCGCCACTAGCGCCTACGCCGTAGCCGTGGCCGCTACGACTCGTAGGCCTCGCTACAAACGTAGCAGGGCTGCGCGCAAATTATTCTAATTGATTAGATTTATTCATAATTCTTTGTTTTTTTTCGGTATTTTATTTTTGATAAAAATTGTTTTTGTGAAAGTGTAGAATTAGAATGTATCAGTTACGTTGATTCAGACGTATTATTACTAGGAAACCAGTACCCATGTTTGATACGTTTAAAAATGTAAGCGTTGAACTGAAAGTAATTTATATTTTCGTAGAGATTACTACAAATAAATTAATTAACGAGTACATGCCCATACACTAAAACCCTTCTTTAATACCACAAAAAGCAGAAACTCAGTCCACAAAACCTCCAAACCCGTCAACAACACAAAACCGTAACTATCGATTTTAAAATTTACCATTTCACAAAACAAATCTTTACAAAAACGTCTTACACTTCTCTTACAAGGGAAAAGTTCATTAACATCGCCAACCCTAGCGTTTACTATCTTGCACGTTCCTAAGATGTCCCCCTAGGGGGGTTTAAAACAACCCCCGGGGGGTGGGGGATGCGGAAATATGAAGGGTGCTCTCATTTATCAATACTGAGACTGTTTCTTTATTTCAGAATTGATTATATTCAACTAAGAATATTGATGTGCCCCCCTCAAAGTTTCAGAGGGTGGCTTGATTAGAGTTTTTGATGTACGTCGTTCCTTCTTCATGTACATACATACATACATACATACATATAATACACGTTAATGTGTTGGATTTTTAGGGTGTTACCCCGAGTGAAGGGATGTGTAAGACGTAAGGAAATGAGTAGCTTTTATTATAAGTTTTCAGTTTGGTTTTGGTATTAATGTTTGTTGTGTTTATGTTGATGCTGCATAACATAACTACATATACTGTATAATGGTATATAGTAGTAAAAAATCTAATAATTGACAGTTCTATTCTAAGACATTTGTCTTAAACCTAACATAACATCAAGCCTCTTATAGCATGTCTGCGTGGGCAGGTTTGTTCTCAATACACCCACTGCTAACAATATTTGTGTGAGTCTTTTTTTCTAAGGTCCCCATTTCCGTATCGAAAGTGGTACAATTAAAGATAAGTGCGTTGGAATAAAAGTTTTATTCTTTACATACATTTTCGTATAAAGATACGAAAAAAATATGTTACGAAGAAATAATAACATAATCAAAGATATATAACAATATTATCTAATGACAAAAGTGTTTAATTATGTTTACTTCTTGACTAACAAATTCATTAATTTTATTTAAAAAAGTTATTTAATACCGTTAAATCATAGCTACAATAATAATACGAAATATCGTCATTTTATTAAAACATTTCAAAGGAATGCTAAGACAAAATAGGATCAGCATTTAAGGGTCATTTTAATTAAAAAAAATCTATAATCAACTCATCATCATCATCATCAACATTCTCACACGGAGAAGGTTTGAGCTTTAATTACCACGCTTGCTCAATGCGGTTCGCGATTACACTATCTATATCTGGCTATAATCAACTATAATTATACAATATATTCGATGTATGTATTTGGCCTCCTAAAAAAAGAAAAATAACCTTTATTTACTTATCCATTATTAAGTAACAATGATCTAAATCCCGTAATACCTCCTTAGCAAGGTTGAGTGACCTTTAAATCGTGACCCAATCGTAGCTCTCTAGATTCTAGATCTCTAGTGCTTACGTTAGGCCCACGATTAAGAGGGGAGCATTTTATTTCACGTTTTCTTATAGTCAGTTACTGGGGTATCTTATTTATGTTCAGAATATTTATATCTTTTGTATGTTTTGTATTGTAACTTTCGTGAGACATACTAAATAAATTTATTATGTTTTCGGCTTTCTCACGTAATAATTTGACGAGGAACTCGACTAGTTTCAAGCCATGCTAGAGGCTCATATTCATGAGCAGCATTTCGCGACCCGCGACGCGGCGACTGTCGCGCTGCTACGAGTTCCTCGTCGAATTATTACGTGAGTGAACCGAAAACATAATAAAATTATCTTATGTACCTATGTTCTTTATTTTATAGGTGTTATTTATAAAGTAGTAATGATGGAATCAATAGATTAAGAGGTTTTATGTATTGTATGCCAAAGCCAAAAGGCTTTGTAAAATAACATTATACTATTTGGTTTTTTGAAGAAACAGGCAGTCGTCATTTCATATAGCCACTTAAGTTATTATATCAGTGCAATAGAAGATGTAATAAAGCCTAAAGTTATACACATCATAATTCAAAATTATATGCTATTATTGTAATTGACTTTTTAATTTTACAAACCATATAACCGTATAATTACTATGCCTAACCCGAAAATCAAACCTACCACTGTACCAACGACTCATTTCTATATCAAGCCTTTTATTCTTCGAAAGGGTAACCAAACAAATATTAAATGTACCAACTATAATATACAAGTAATTCTTAATTATAAAAAAACATTTTGCGAATATGTTTGTCGATATATTCCTTGATCCGATAGAGAATAACTTAAGACGGTTAAGTTACAAGTAGTAGCTTGTAAGTTGTGTGTCAAGTTAAGTGGCTCATGTTACATGTTTACATGGGAGGTGAGCACGCGATTGATTTGTTGTGTTTTATGGGAAATAGTTATCGTTTTTCTATAAAAATATGGTAGCAGTATTATTGCTATTGTGTTGTTTTTACTTGATTTACTGTGTAGTAGGTTTTTACTCAGATATAGGGGCAAAAATGTGTTATTATTAATATTTAATTAATGTACAAATAATGTAGTTAGCCTAGAAAAACTAAAAACTTATTGGGTATGATTTTAGCTGTGTATGTACTGAGATTTTCAAGATATTCATGTTTTAATCGACCCGGAAGTTAAACCTAGAGCAATTCTAAAATCCTATTAAATAAAACTAGACAATAATGTAACATTTATTGACCTTCTTATAAGTCAAATGACTAAAAACATCTCAATGAAGTAATTCCAAATACTTCCTCAAACACACAGCTAGTGACAACATATACCTAAACATGAAACAAACACCAACAGTACAAAACCCACCACAACACAAAACAGCCGAAATACCCCAACAATCATAACTACTAATAAAAAAATTACAATTTACATAAAGCCGCATCTGCATAGAAGAGGCAACTAAGCGCGGCACGTCCTTCCCCTTCCCCCCTCCAGCCCCCCTCACTCACACGAGAAACGAATAAAACACTAACACAAATAAGTAATAAAGTACAGCAGTAATATAAAACTAAGGAGCATCAACATCTTGCCACCCCAGAGGGGCTCCCTCCCACCGGGAGGTAATTCCCCCCCGAACTTACTAAAATACTAAAAACGGAGATACAGGGGGGCAACCCCCCCACGTTTTCTTATGCAAGATCCTTATATTTTAACCTAAATGTTGTAGATATGGCTCTGTTTTTAGTTATAACTTTGTTATTTGTTGAGTTTACAGTTTTGTCAGTTGCTGTTATTCTCTGATGATATTTCGATTTGTGTTCTTGATTAATTTGTATGTTTTGAGTAGGTTTAGGTTTTAGGTTAGTAATGGATGTAGTGACTAGAATCTAGGATGGACAGAACTCAGTGGCAGAGCTTCAAAATGCTTTAGAAATTTATAAAATACAATAAAAATTAATACAATTTTTTAATAATGCACATTTGTCACGTTAGAAACCATAAGTTTTATTAAAAAATACTCGTCAGTAAATAGTTCTGAAATATGTCTTAAAGAGCCTACGTGACACACGCTGAATTGTTGATATATGTATGTTGCTACATTCTAGACCAAGACAAAGATAACCTAACCTAAGCTTACATAAAAATTAAAAAAAAATCGAACCAAATACAACATTAAACGTCGGAAAATCTCCTACAACACTTCAAACGAAGTCGAGGTCTGAACTAGTCTAATAAAAATTCAAGAGCCGCTTGTAAAGATCAAATGTTTAAAGGGTAGTGATGTTTTAGTGTAGGGCGCGGTCCAGAGTTTGATGCCCGCGCGTTAAAATATGTCGTTATTTTGATTGTAAAATTGATGACGAGATTGTAAAGATTTTCATGGGAAATTTTATGGGGGGCTAGTTCTAAAGGGGGAGAGGGTTGTGTGAAGTTACTGATCAATAAGTTTACCGAATTTTGGGTGAAAGTAACGTGCAGCTTCCGTAAACGTCAACAGACAGTATTCATGTATTCTGGAAATCAAGTAGGTATCAATACCAGTAAAACACTTTCAAATTTGAGTTTGTACTATTGAAACAGTCAAATAAAGTATAAAGGAGATTGGATCTGGAGATTAAATAAGAAATAAATTCAATACGAATGAAATATATTTGATAGAAATATAACAAGGTATAAAGGATTAGATATGTCATCATATCTTAATCAGAATTTTTGCAATTATCTTAAACTGACCATCGAGACTACAATGAAAATTTTGATATAGTTTTTATGTGTCACTAAAATAAAGAATCCAGTATGTTTACTGGATTCTTTAATTTAGTGAATGTTATAACTTCTAAAAAGTACAGTCAATCATAACTAAGTTAGGACTAAGTTACTAACTTTAAAGTAGAGTAAGTTGACATGACGTAGCACATGTTGTACCCGATAAAATACTTGTAACTTTGCCCTCATATTACTTATACTTTGAAGTTTAGAGGATAAGTCAAAAACTAAGCTGTAGCAAGATATCTTACAAGATATCTTACTTATCCTTAATTTACTTTTCTATATTTAAATAAAAAGGGTACAAAATAAATACATGTTGAATAAACCAACTAACTGAAAATAAATCGCAATTTATAAAATGTTAGAGTTCACAAAATTCGCACGTGAAATGTCAAATAAAAATCAAACAATTTAACCTTTTACAGTTGAAAGCTACACAATAAATACTGAATTGAACGTTCAACTAAAAAATCCGCTCAAATTGAAATCTAAACCACTCCAAACACCACACATTGCCAATCAAATAGCGTTATGAAAAAACAAAATCCGTGCCACGAGGCTCCCGTAAAAATACCAACCACTATGAAATGAAAAATAGACGAAAAAAACGCGAGAAAATAATGAATAACCCTGAAAAAGTGGTTCACGCAAAAAAATACCCGCAAACGAGTTTTTACCGATCTTTATTTGCTTTTTACGAGCAACTACTGAAAGTGAGAGTGAAAAAAAAACGTCACTATTTCTATCGGGAACGCGTGAAAAAACGGGAAAAAAATGCCATCTACTCGTCGAAAGAGAGAGTCCTATATTTGGTGTGCCCGCGCACTGCTCGCTTTTTATATTTTGGGTTCCGCGCTGGTATAGCCTTTTAGGTCCCTTTGACTTGCTTACAAAACGAGCAAGGAGAGCAGAGACCTTCTCTTCGATTTCATGAAGGAGAGAGTGAACACCTGCACCTTGCATCGAACAAAATGTAATTTATTTGTAATGCACTTTGTTATTCAATTAGTGAACTAATTCTTTCCATTTGCATGTAGATATGATAGACCGGTTTTTGTTAAGAACGTCATCTAGATATTGCGTTGCGTAAAAGTAGGTAATGGTTTATTTTTATACGATTTCAAGTTTTTGTTTGGCGTTCTGTCTTTAATAGAAGGTATTGTGGAATGTTAAATACCTATTGGGGTATACAGAAAACAAATTAAGTCATTTTTTAAGATTACCTATCGATAATTTTGGAAACTAATAATACCACAGCTAATTAACCATTATCATAATCCTGATGCATTTTAAAAAAAAACACTTTCTAACAACATAAGTAAATTGTTTTTTGAAAGATAAGAATAAAACTAAAGACAATCTGTGAATACAATATATTATTATTATAATAATATTCCTATAACATTTGGTAAACATTTTATTGTTTGTATAAGAATTAAGAATTCCTTGATTATTTGTTACAGCAGTGAACCTTACCAAAACGATTTACAAAAAACAGCTAAAAGAAAACATACAGACCCCATCACCAATCTAAAACATCGCACCTGACGTTGGCGATTTTTTTATGTTTTTTCAAAAGGATTTTTCGGCCGCGTCGACCGGTGCCTGCAAATTGTATGCATGTGTTGCATCCAGCCACTTTGTTAGCTTGTTCATTGTTTTGACGCGGTATTCTATTTGACAGTTTTTTTTTTGTGAGTGTCAAAAAGCCCATGAGTGCTTTGATTGGGGTTAAAAAGTTGTCGAGCGGTGTCACTGAATAGTTGACGTTCCGCGCTGGCTAGTGGCTAGATTAGTACGGCAAAGCTATGTGTGCCAGTATTTTGTTTTTGTGTTGAATAGTTCATAATTTTGTTGTGTTGGTATTTTAGGTCTGCTCAGTAGTTTTGGGGTTAAAATGTGATATTAATTTTGGAATTATTATTTGTATGTATATTTTTAGTTTCACATTCTATTATTATTATCTTTTAAGGCAATAGGCTCACCCCCTATTACCTTATAGGCTACCCCTTCGGAAATAAAAGGCATGATGAATGTTTAGACAAAAAAAGGATTTATCAGATAACTAGCGATCCGATCCGGCTTCGCACGGATGCAATGTACATGTATTATACATATAAACCTTCCTTAAGAATTACCCTATCTATTAAAGAAAACCGCATCAAAATCGTTTGCGTAGTTTTAAAGATCTAAGCATACATAGGGACAGACGGCGGATAGCGACTTTGTTTTATAGTACGTAGTAGATAATAAATATTTTGTACAATTGGATATCAATACCTACTTATTATTTTATTACCTTAGTTAAATTATATTTCATTACTTAACCATTATTACGTATATAAAAATTTGCCTTTTGTTTTTGAAAATTATTAAAAGCCAATATAGGTTTCCATTTTTCAAGGACTCTTTCTTATGAATACAATGACATATTTATGTATCAGGATACATACGAAAATGTAAGTGTTCGCGTTCGTTTCCGACGGGCAATACAAAAAATAACTGGATGCAGTTCTTTGCAATGACAGTTGTTCTATGTATAATAATTAGTACTTACATGGAATAAGGATGAGTTTATATATTAATGGGAAAACGTATATGATTGTGTGGTTTAAGTAACCAGTAATTAAGTGAACAAATTCGTATCTTAGTAATTTAGGGAGGTAGCGGGTATTTAGCTTACTAAATACCTGTTGGCTGTTGATGATGATGATGATGAAATGTATTAAAAGCTTTAAAGCATTGTAACATGAAGAAATTGTTGTCTTATCTATGTTTCAATATTGTTTAATTTAATATTTTGTTAAGTTAATCGGTTGGTCTATGTAATAAAATGACAAATATTAATTACATAGTTTTTATGGCTTAAGATTTATCTAGCACTAGCTACTTCTGCGGGGTTTCACACGCTCTGCTGAGCTCCTATTGGTCGTAGCGTGATGTTTTATAGCCTATAGCCATCCTCGATAAATGCACTACCTAACACAAAAAGAATTATTCAAATCAGATTTGTAGTTACGGAGATTAGCGCGTTCAAACAAACAAACTCTTCCGCTTTATATAATAGTACTAACTATTTGTGCGCGGTTTCACCCGCTCTACTCAGCTCCTATTGGTCGTAGCGTGACGTTTTATAGCCTATAGCCATCCTCGATAAATGCACTATCTAACACAAAAATAATTATTCAAATTAGACTTGTAGTTACAGAGATTCGATACAGAGAGCGCGTTCAAATAAACACACAAAAAACAAACTTTTCCGCTTTATATAATAGTAAAGGATTTAAGCTAAGGTTTAGAAAGGCTTGTAAAAATACTTTTGCTCATACTTGCTATAACATTTTTCAGTTCTTGGGATGTATTTATTTAATTCTTGCAGTTTATAATCATCAATACCTTTAATATATGGCCGTGAATATCCCAAATCGATAGGACACACTAAACAGTTTAAAAACCGCGGAGTTTTTAATCAGCGGCGAATTATCTGCACTGTGGCTACTAAGCAAACAATTGATCCCGACAAAGAGACCACTAATGAACATTAATATGCGTAATTACTAAATAAAAGGTTGTCATTAAAATAAACTAAATATGTAATTGCGAAAATAATGTACTGTTAAATAAAAATCGTGGGTCTTTCACGTGAAAATACTGAGAAAAGCTCTACTAGTTTCGAGCCACAGAGGAGACCCTGTGAAGCTTTCTTTTTCTTAGTTAATTCAGTATGTCTCACGATAGTAATGTTAAAAACATAAATTACTGTTAGTTTAGTATCCAGATTTCTTCTAATATCTCTGTTAAAGAATTTTGATATTGATAATTTTTAAGATGTCATTTAATCTGATATTGTTTATAAAAAAAAACCATGTGCAATATGTCCTTATTAAGAATTAATACTTCTTTGAATACTGTCTAAGAAAGTATAGCTTTACTTTTCTTTAAAACAACTTTTCCTTACATAGTAACGTACTCCTTATCATGAATGCAATTAATGCTTTAAAATAAATTGTCTTTGCACTTAAATGTTCTCATGTGAACGTCACATTATTCTACTTTTCATCATATTAGCCCATGTCTTGTCCAGCTTCACAACGTCTTTAGGTAGATAATATCTAGTTTCTGTACAATTATAACCACAACGATACCAAACTACGATATAATTTGTAGTTTGCATCTACAATAAAGTAATAACCGATAAATCAACGGACGGACAACGGTTCGAAATGATAATTGTATATAGGCTTATATACCGTACATGCAGATTAAGGCAGTATATAGAAAAAAGTAAATACATGATAAAAAAGCCACATTTTATTATGAGCAGATCAGTCGAGAGAGGTGCGTATGTGTGCGTTAGTACAGGGTGCTACTTGTTTTATTATTCATTAATTATTGTTTAATTATAAATGGAATTTGTCGAAGAGCATTTTTTAGTTTCTTTGTCTTTTATGTGTTTTTAAATGTAATGTTTCAGATTACAAAAAAACATTTCCACAAGTATGGTTTAGATTCTTGATTTCTAAATTTTTATTTCAGTTTCAGATTTTATATTTTAGTATCATCAGGCATTTACGTAGGTATCGTATTGTATTAAAATTAAACAAGAAATTATTTTAAAAACTGAACTCTTTTTAATATTTGGCTACCTTAACTTCAATATTAATGTTTATTATACCTTTTGAATTATACAAAAGTGTCATAAATGTAAATAAAGTCATTAAAATAAACGATTTTATTTTTGGGTACCTACTTGAAAATTACGTTTCCATATTTATTTTTACAGGTCTGTAGAATATGTTGTTGTGGATTCATGAATAAACAAAGAACATTTTGTAGTTGTTCTTAGACGTAATGTCATATTATAGAATTTGTTTGTAGATAGAAATGGTATGATGTTGCCTTAACTACAGTGATAAAACAAGCACAAAAATCTTTCATGATTTTGATTAAAACTACTTTTTTGTGATTTGCATTTGTCTAGGTCAATGATTAACAAATCAACGTATAGTCGAGTTTTTATAGCATTAAAACAAAAGAATTAATTCAACAATTAAACATTATATCCCTTCCTGATTTATCAGAAACCTGTCCAACCATATCTGTACAATAAACAAACGTATAACGAGTACATTTTATAACATTTTAACGTACTAATAAAAAATTACATGCCTTTAAAAATGACTGTTAAAAATCAACAGCCTGTATAGTGTAGATGGGTATGTGTGAGTGTATCTGCACGCACGCACACAGATGTATTTGTTTGATTGTGTGCGTGTATTGGTTAGCGTGTGTGCGTATCGAGGTCACATTGCAGTGTACAGGGGCAGGCGATTGTGATGCAACTTAAAAAATGCCTCCTGCTTTTGGAAAGTTTCTGAGATAGCGGCGGAGTTTTAGTGTCGTATATTATTAGTTGTAAAACTGTAACTTGCGTTTTGTACCTCAATAAACGTTTTAGTTTATGTCTCTTGTAGAAATAAAATGTTATTTTTTGTACTTCCTTGTAAACGTTTCATCTGATTTTCATTTTTGTTTAATGTGATTGTAACTAATTTTAGCTTTCCTCAGAAACGACATTAGCTACTTACTTCTTAATCCACAAATACCTACTGACATAGTTCCATTCAAAACAGACAGACTATTTTACGCGCACAACTTTTCAATACTTCTTTTATCAGAGCCCTACCACGAAACGCAGTGGTGCATTAGGCAGTGATGAATACCGACAGTTAGGTTTAAAAATGAGCAATGGACCAAAGAAAGTGGGCCAGGGACCGTTACGTAGAACCCTAAAAATAACACGGTACACAAATTGGTTTGTTATTAACTAACGACATCGTTCCAGATTCGCTTGCACCGCCCCCCGGCGTCGCTTGATTCCTCTTGTTTAACGATTAACAACTTGTGTTCGTGTGCCAGATTTTTTTGTAACACACTGTACATCATTTTGTTTTGCAATGTATTGGGCTTGAGTTATCTGTACGAATGTTGAATCTTTGAAGTGTGAGAATTGTCTTTTTTTCGTTTCATTTAAATGTGTTTGTGCAACTGACTTTAGGTTGCATGGAAAATTGTTTATTTCTTTCTTATTTTAATCGTTGGAAATGGGATTTTTGTGTTGAGGTCATAAAAACGATGAACGATACGATTCCAACAATGTCTAATATTGAATAAGGTTTCCATATTCGAAAGATGTCGGTTAGTTCGCAATCATTATGACTGACTACTATATTTGCACGCCATTGTATACGGCAAACATGTCTCGAACTTTTTTCACTGCTACTCCCTATCTTACATGCTATTGTTTATTGTATGTACAAATGTGTTTGAGCAAATAAACATGATTTGATTGAACATGGAGTTCTTAGCTCAATTTCGTTTTCAAATCATTAAAGTAAACTGGACTAGTTATGAGCTAACTATAACATATTTAATAAATAACATAACTGAAGAGTACCTGCCAACAGAACTTTGAGTACCATTGGCTGTGTGTAAAATACACTTAATGCTAAGAAAAATCTTTGTCGTCTATTTTCACAGAACTGTAATAAAAATAAGTCCAAAAATCAGTTAGGTATTTTCCTTTTTCGAACAACTTTTTGAAGTTTTGTTAAAAATAAACAGAATTAGGTCAACACACTGCCAAAGTTTATTGAAAACGTTAGGTATGAGTGTGTCAGCGGTGGGTAAGTCCGTCTGTATGTTTTGTTATGTAAATTTTGTATAGATTTAAATCAATACTTGTATGAGTACGAGGTCGGCAATGTATGATGCTGTGTTATTTATTTATCCAAGATATTTTTGGGTTTATATTTATTTTTTGTCTTGTTTCATTTTGTTTGTAGGTTAATATGTTTAAAGGATTTTGCTTTGTTTTACATGTTGTAATGATTCGAGTTCTGATTGAATGACTTTATACAATTTTAATTCTTCCCAATATTATCAAAAATCGTCTAAGACTATTGTTATTACTATAATACGTCCTCACCCAAAAAACATCAGTTTCAGGTATTATTATGAAACTAGAATACGTAATTTGCTTATTTCTGTGTCCTGTATAGTGCAGTCGATATCCTATTTCTCGTTCAAGTGTACTCTATTACCGAAAATGCAAGCCTTGTCGCGGCACGCATTAAAAATCGACAATCGTTGTGTGCGTCACGACGGTTGGTCCACTTCGTAGTTTAAAATATTTTTAAATAGTTACACTTTAAAATATATATCTTAAAAATAAGTACGTTTTAATGGTTTGTTATTGTGCACAAAATTACGACCCAAACGTAAATATAACCTTTATTTTTGTACAATTTATTATGTTTACATTGTCTTTGAAGGTCGACAAATGTTTGTACATTTAACTTAAGAAGGTAAAGGTTTTAATCTTTAGCCAAAAGTTTTTCCTTGATTTGTTAACTGCACATATTAAAATTCTACTCTATTGCTGTGAGATTACGACATCTTTTTGTGTGTCTCGTGTGTAAATTCTCAAACGGTACGTCAAAGGACGATCGTTGAAGAATAACAAGCCCTGTTCAAGGTTGAGTACAAAGATTTCTACAATGAATAAACAGTAGAATATGTCGGATAACATCTGCGTTTAAAACATGTGAATATTATACTACTACTTAAAAAAATGAAAACAATGGCCCATAGCTTATTTATCAAAGTTTTACGACCAATTTTATGTCAACAGGATCCGATTTACCAAAAAACTTTAAATGAAACTTTTTGAAAATACTGTTCGATAATGAGATTTACATGTGCACACCTAATATAAAGAGTAATCAGACGATATTGATTGCATAAAAATCGATTTCAATTGCATTCGCGAACCTGTTCCGCGACCTTTGTCTTTTTGTGCCGCCACCAAGCCTTGTGAGTATATTATACTGCTTTTCAAAATAAGTAAGTGTGTCTGTAACTTTGTGTGAAAAGATGGATTTAAAAAGACTTGAACTAAGTTGACATAATAACATGTTTATGTTGTAGACTTAAATTTTTATTTTTTTTTTGTATTTTGTAGTCATGGTAATAGGTACGTTTATTGCAAAAATTAACAACGAAAACAGAACTGAGAAATAAAACTAAGACAATGACAAATAAACATTTACATTCAGTTGGCATTGACGTGTTTTTCTTGTTTTTATTAGACAGCAAACTGCTGTGTTATAAAATGCAAGCAAAAAATGCAATCTCAAGTATCATAATTACACTATGTGCAGTTGAACATTAATATTTTATAAAGTAACAACATTAACATATAATTTAAGCGCGTTTTCCCTGAAGGCATATAATGTTTAATTAAAATCCAGTTACGTATGACCTTTATGAAACCAAAATCCTTACATAAGTCTCGATAGATGGCGCTGATGCAATGCTTCATCAAATTACATCCAATCAAGTTATGGGGACACTGCCAAAATATTTCGAAAAACCCTCAGTCAACATTGATAGGTTTGTTCTATCATTTCAACTACCGACAAAGACAAGTTGACCATCATTTCATAAAAATTACAGCAATTTAAACGCACCTTGACATTTTAAAACCGAAAATTAGTGGTTCTTCGCAGTAAAGGTTACCTAATTTTTTTATAGTGAAAACTTGTCGTTTTTATTTACATTCAAATGGACGGCGAAAGTTTTATCGGAATTAAATCTTATAAATTCATTCATCAGTGACTATAACATTTATTTTAAAACTACAATACCATTACTGATAGCAAAAGCTATCATATGAAGTTATACCCATAAAAATGCTTAGTAATAAAAACGTTGTTTGTTCATACAAAGCTCGCACTAGCACTAACAAACGGATCTTAAGTAAAACAAATAGTCTAACAAGGCGACCGGCGCCTAAAGTGCATATAAAAAGAAATGTGCAACATACTCTCTCTTAGTTCAATAAAAAACGACTCCGGCGCAGCGACGCGGACGATGCGTTTATTTCAGCAATTGACCCAAATACGCCACATGGTCCTACCGACTTAACGCACACTACTATGTACGTACGCCCCAACCGTCGCTGTGTGCGTGCGAATGCAACTGTGTGCACAATACAGGTTGTATTGTCGATGTAGCGTGCGGAAAAAAGTTAATTTTATTAATTTTTTAATATGCAATTTAATGATATATCTTGTGATGTTCATTAATCATTTATTAGTGGTAACATCTTCATTACGTTTTGTCATGTTTAAGGGTGTAAAGTTGTGTTTACGTTTTAATTTGAATTAATGAGAAAGATAAGTTTAAGGTGTCCAGTCGAATTTACTTATAGTTTACTGAATTGCAGTTGCAGTGTCCTTATTTTAACGTCTACCTTTATACATATAATTTGACGCGTCATAAGTAGGCACTTATGAAAAAAATTGTGATATTTTCTCAGGATTTTTAAATCAAAATTAAAAATTATATTATGCCTAATTAACTAATTATTAAGAAAAACAGTTTATTGAAATGAAAATTATTCTTAACCCAACTTTGACCAAAATACATGAACTCATAGATTAATTCATAGATTACTGAACTCAGAGTTTTCTAAACTAGTTGAAACTACGCCCAAACCAGCATCAACATGGACAATAACAAACCTCTTTTAATAAAAAAAATCAGTAAGAAGAAAATAAAAAATTAAGTTAATTATGATAAAAAATGCAATTTTATGCGAACGCTACTTGGAATGACAAGTGATATTGAATTGTGGCCGGTGTGTCAATGTGTGCGTACCATTCTTTCACACATTTTTGATCACTACACTTTTTATTTGGGTTTTTTTGTAATCGTGTGCGTTTAGTTGCGTATGTATGTGTATGTGTACTAATTGCGATAGCTACTTCATTTAAATTTCGACTGTCGGGCCGTTGTGTGGGGAAATTGGTATAAGTTTCAAATTCATGTTTTTTGGTAACTTGATGGTTAACATTTGTTCACGGTTTAGGCGATTTCAATGAAGACAATTTACAATTGTCACTTTGTAAATGCACAACATTTTTATTGATGTCATAGTATGTTTTACACCTTGAATCTAGCCACAACCAGCGACAATAATCCATGAAATTCTAGTTTCAGTACCACAATTTTTTTTTAAATAACAATGAACGTAAACTTATTTACTTTTTAAATTAAATTGTAAATAAAATGATCTAGATTTTAATGCTAAGTAGTTACCAAGTCATTTAGTATAATTTTAATTAATTTCCATAATAAATATATTCACTGTCTGTTCCCATTACTACGACTAAAGTTCAATTTGACGTATTGGTGTCATATACCAATTGTTTTACTAAATAGAACAACATCTTATGTCGAAATAATACGAAATTTTAAAAGTGGAATGACAAAGATGGCTGACAATTCTGTCATTTGAAGACAGTTGCTATTTTTTAATTATGCGTTACGTTTACATGCCAGTGTAAAAAAAGCATTTTTTACTTGATTTTAATTATATGGAATGTGTGGAGTGAATGTGAAGTGATTTTTGTGACGGTGTAAATGCTAACCATATAAAACCAAAATAGTTTCGGAATGATAGCCAGCTATCATTATCATTCAGCTATCGAAATTAATATTGGACTACAAAATGTCATTAAGGTATAACGAAACCCATTTTTTTCTTATATCAAGATGTAAGACACAAAATCGATATTCTTACCACATGGTAATGTATTTTAAATCTCGGATCGTGCTAAAAGGAAGCTGTATTTCAGTTAGCATAGACACCTGCCCCTGTAGCCGGCACAGAATCCTGCCGGCCTTGTGGCGAGCCGGAACACCGGCCAGTTAACATTGAGCCAACGGACGAACTGACTGGATGACCGACTGCAGCTTTGGAAGCAGTTGAATAAAGAATATGGTTATAAAAGTGGTCGTTAGGTTGCACTAGAATAATATTTTAGTCATAAAATTTTTGTTTACATTACCATGGATTTATTTTAGTTTTAATTTGTCATTTTTCAGTCGATAAATTGAAACTTTATAGACATTATTATCATGCACTCCTTATATAACACTTTACGGAAAATACTTCGTATGACCCAGGATTCAAACTCAAGACACCTTGTTCAAAAGTTATATCTTGCGATTACACAACCGGGGCCGAGCCATCATTAAGTATAGTACACACATACAAAAAATATCGAAACTTGTACTTATCAGTATACTTTAATCTCAATATACATGTATGGTTAACCTGTCAATTCAAATCATCAACTTTATGCGCCTGCGCCTAACCTTTGAACATAACCTCAAAAATCAGATTACAGATGAGATTGTATCAATAATCCTTGCCATTTACATTCATACTAATTATGTAAATTCAATATTTTCATGTGTCATACGTAATTGTACGTAACTTCTTTGGATATGTATTAAAATGAAACTGTATGTTTCATGATTGGTAAGTGATCTTAAAGATTATTTTTTGTTAAATATAATGTAATACTTATTTCATGGAATTTCCTGGTAATCTAGACATATGATCAATAATAGATTATAGATTACTTAATCCTTAGAAATAACACTGAATCTTAATTTGAAAACCATTACCAAAAACTGATAAATATATTTTCAATTTTATTGCAAAGCAACTATGAGTTACTTCTATTCAAGACTAGGTACTTCCGCGCTGTTTGGTCGTAGCGTGATGTTTTATATAATGTGATGGCCTATAGCCTTCCTGAATAAATGGACTATCCAACACAAAAATAATTATTTAATTCGAATCACTAGTTTCGGAGATTAGCGCGTTTAAACAAACAAACAAAAAAACAAACTCTTCAGCTTTATAATATTAGTATAGATTTAACCATAAGTATTAAAAAGTAATTTACATTTTTCATCATCCTACTTAACTTAATAAGATTACTCTATATTGTTAATATTTCCTGCATAAAATATTTCATATACAAAAAAGATAAACTGTCCAACCCTCTTTATATTAGGATGACGGCCTCTAAATACCCTCTGCCTACCCCTGAGAGGATGTGCCGTAAAGATAGAAGAAAGTAATATACAAAGATTATCGTTTGTAATTATGATACATATCAGTGCGTGAATATCGAGTTCATTTTCATTATTTTTTATGACCTTGGAAGAATTTTGAGAGTATGTAAAAGATATTTGAATTATGCCTAGTTAAATGTAGTTTTAAAGGGTTTAGTCATTACTGGTTACATTATTATATGGAATAAATAGCAAGGCTAATTGAAATGAGAGATCGAATGATGTATTAAAACATAATAATTAATGCATTGTGTTAATTGTACCTGTGAAATTGTTAAAAACCAGTTCTATTTAAACAATGGCATGATATAACGTACATTATACATAAATTTTGCAGTTATCTACAAATATACGTATAAAAAAGTATTACTAAGTAATAAAATGTAACCTAGAAAACTAAAAAAAGAAACTTATCGCGCTTTCGCTCGCGGCGGACACACGATAAACGTTCGATGCAGCCGGACATTACGGTCTCATTTTTATTTGGCACATAGACAAAAACACCCTTTTTTTACATAATACACACGCACACTTATATACACAGAGTACATACATAAGTAAGTACATAACTGGACAATACATAGGCGAGCCACGTTCAATAATTAGTGAACGTTTTTTAAACAGAAAATTTCAAATGAAGGTACTTTTGTATTGTGATTCGTTTTTTGAATTGGGTATTTGTGTACTTATGTATTGTTGTGTTATGTGTGTACTATGGGAGTTGTGTATGACAGGTTTCGTAATGAGTTATGCAAATTGGAAATGTGAAGTTCCTTTTACGAATTAAAAGCATTCAGTGTGACATGAATTTTTTTGATGTTTTGACATTAATTATGAAGAAGTTTAACATTGTCTTGAAGGCCTAACGTCTGACAGTATATATGATCAGGTCAGGAATTTGAATAAAGAAAAATGGAAAGTTCAAAATTCAATACTGCGTGGAACGCAATGCATTCTTGATACCTCAGTCAATAGGGTGACATCCTAGAACCATGTAAGCTGTAAACTCAAGAGATAAAGAGTCCACAACTGTTAATCTGAATGAGAAATCGCTTCACAAAATAACTTTAATATCATGCAATTGCATAACTCTCAGAATGAAACGGTGTACTCTCATTCCATCTACTGATCTAGTTTGCACAGCTTTGACGTCTTAACCGTCAAACATAATTGTCTTATAACTTTTTTGTACTTCGTTAATCTGTGTGACAAACATCCATGCACCGTTTTAGAAGAAATTCCAATTATCTTCTATCTTTCAAATCATCAAAATGAAAGTATAACTAACAAACGTTCCTGCCTACCCCATTTTGTAACTTAGCAACAGAATTAGACATCCACTCGACGCAAGGGCAAACCCAACCATACAAAGTATACACTTACTTTAACCATACCAGCGTAACTTGACGCCCTCCACCCCCCTGCCTTCAACCAATGTGGAATTAATCCAAGGTAAGTACTTAAGACATCAGAGGTCTCATTAAACTGGACGGTAGTTTTATAAAAAGCAAGGGCTCTTCAAGAACTGTCGGGCTAGACTCGAAGGGCAGAGGGTCGAAAAAACTGGATTGAACCGGTCGCATCTAGTTATAGGTATCTCCTATGGAGTTTTGTTGGTTTTTTTAAAGATGGGGCAATAGATTTAGGATAGAACTTTAGTAGTTTAAATATGCCAACAGTATTATAATAAACAATTGATATTCAAATATTAAGTATACGTTATACATAAAGTTGGTCTCTTATTTGCAAACATGGTCAATTATTTCATTTCCTACATGGAACAAGCTTTTAGTTCGCGCCATAACTTCCAATTTTGTATTAAGAACTGTCATTGTTCGAATTTAAGATCGCAATGGAAATAAAAAGAGTTCCTATGCCTGGCATTCGAGATTTAAAAAAAATAACTATTCATTGTAGACACGAGCCATGTTTTTCTATTTGTAGTAAAAGGAAAATCGTTTTTTTTTGTTCATTTATCTTTCTTGTTATTCATTTATTCAGATGTAAGTGATATGCGTGTCACAAAGCTATTTCTCATTTAATTTATTAACGTGCAAGGATGATAAATTAATTGCATTTAAAATATGTCATGCAAAGTGAAACATGAGTTAATTTATAAGTGAGATATGAATAATTTTTACAGGAAAAGGCAGTCCCTGTTGTAAAATTATGTACAAAAATTAACACATTCTTTATGTTAGAATTATCTTTGATCTTTTAATATTGGATAGAATTGTCGTAAGTTTATTTTCCCGAGGGGAATTACTTTTGTGGTTTACAATTTAAGAATCACATATAAACGTATTTCGATAAAAACTTTTATTTTTAGGTGTTTAATAAACTACACTTTTAAAAAAGTTTGTTTGTAAACAAAATCAACTTTTATTCCCAAACACGCAAAACTGAATTAGAGATATTCAGCCGAAACCGTTTCACTGGTACTAAACCAATTAATCCAATATTTTTCAACACCTATGCAAAATAACATTTCATAAATCGGCTGTGAATCTAACTAAAAAACAAACTAACAACCGTAAAAAAGCAAAACAAAGGCACAGATTAAAAAATACGAATGCACAATCCGAGCGATTATATCAATATTCGATTCAAACTAAATCTCGATTCGATTCCGCAAAATTTACACGGAACACTATTCTATGTTGCACACATGTGAGTTGCACACACACTAACATGTGGTGTGGATGTGTGTGTCTATCCTTCCTTGACCTAGAGACTGCTTACTATCGCTAGTAGGTCAGGACACACTACACGGGACGTCCAATATGTCTTGGTCTCCCTCACCCCCCTTTCTATACCACACTCCAGTCGTCTGTGCTGCATCTGAATAAGTTTCCGAGTGCCTTCGTAAGTTGGACATGTGGCTAGACGAGTTGTAGACATACAGCGGTTGGACGCGATTAAATGGAGTCGTTCTTGAATTTGGGTTTAGTTTTAATTAGGGATGGGGTTTATTAGTTATTTACGTCGGTTAACGTGAGTGTTAAACTCGGTTTAATGCGTCAGTTAACTTCTGAATGGGGTTACATGATTAAGGAATTTCAAATAGTTCTCGTGAGGCAATTAAGTTTTCGTTGTGTATTAATTAATTTTATTGTTTTAGGTGGACTTTTATGAGTTTAGCTTTTACACAATACTTGTACAGTTTGATAGCAGCAGTTTTTAGATAATTAATTAACTAGAATATTATTGATGTTTATTTAGATACTCTGTATATGTTCTTTTTATTTAATAAGTAACTATATAGATTTATGATTAACATAATACTACTTTGCGAAGATACTTAGATACTAAGATTCTATTAGTAGTTATATGGTACGATTTTTATGTCTAGAAATAGCTTAGAGGCCACGAAGCCTTGAGGAACATATTAACACATTATTAAGCGAGAAAATGCGAAAATTGAGTCATATAATTCCACACCTTCTATCTTTTATAAACTAAACATTCCACTTAATGAAATCATAGTACAAGGAAGTCAGTATTCCAGTAAATACAAACATGATACACAATATCGGTTCCCCTCGACTTGGAACAGTTTTCCTCAACATCAAAAGAGCACAATCATGTATTTACGTTCACTTTGAGATAACAATATTACTAACAGTTTACGTCCCTCTATACTCTATGGTAAGCAGCTTACAACCTCTTTGGTATATTTTCCTCAACAAATACGTTATTTTTCCCTCGCTTTTTTGACGTATGTTGTCTATGATTTGATCTTTTGTTAAAGATGGACGGTCGCTTAGTTAGGTTGTGTTGATTTATTTATGGTTTACTGACTTCTAAGTTTGAGAAAACTTTTATGTGAATAAATAGTATTTGATGTACCTACTTTGTTTTTAAATTGTAATTGAATTGAATTCAGAATTCATGTATCCATGTATTCAGTGTAGAAATTATTAATTGTTATAAGAATCATCATTAATTCATCCGATCCGGGAATCGAATACAGGTTAAGTACAACAATAATGATGAATAGACCAGCTTGAAATTAAAAAAATTGCTTTAACATTATTACAGAACAAGTCTAAATAATTAAACCCTCAAAATAAAGACATCTTACAAACTTGCATCAGAAACAGGGACATATAAACATATATTTACATAAGTATGAACTGACGAAGTTAATAAAAATCAATTCGTAAGCGTCGATGCGCCGGCGCAGCGCCGTGAACAATCGACGATCGATATTTATTACTCGCGTTATTGTCAACACTATAGTGGATGGGTTTATGTCATAATACGAGGGTTTATTTATAGATATCTCCTGGTTTAAAGGTTTCAAGGATATCTTGCGAATGAAACGTCCTGGGTTCGATATTCAAAAGATTAAAAGATAAATAAAACTTAGATGACTTTGACTGCATGGCGCAGTGGCTGGGCTACCGGCTATTGCGCAGTATATCCCGGATTCTTTGATTACCTTTCCAATTTCTTAACAAAATATTAAACTTTCGTTCTTTAAAGTTTAATAAATTAAACCCATTCTAGCTCTTAAGCAATAAAAGAATTTGACATTTGATAAAATTTACGACTTATTAACACTCATTTAAACTATGGCTTGAGCTGTACCTGAGAGTTTAAATTAGTATCAAAAAACATGTAATATTTTGCCTGACCTCCTAAAAAACTTTCAGCCAAGAAGATCCCCTCGCCCCGTCTCAAGAACACATCACAATCCGGTAGAACCGGCTGCACATCACTATTCTACATACAAATCTATAACTGCTCACACATATACCCACATACATACGTAGGTACCTATGTATATGTGCACAAAGTCAAGGGTTGCATGCACCGGGGTGAATGACCGCCGAAACGCAGCGCGCAGCAAGGTCACACACACAAGCACACGCTCACATAGACGCGGCGACCGTGAAATTAGAAATAGTAGTGATGGGCAAAGCCCGATGTACGTTCTCGATGTTTGACTGAGAAAATTGTCGATACTTTTACCTGGTTGCCCTTTTTGTTGCTAGATGTTGAACAAAGAATGACTGTGAAGTGGTAAGAATATACCTATAGTTTTAAGGAAAATATCAAAACCTTGTGTAAGTGATAAAAGGAAGTAGGTATAATCCGTCTTTGCAGCTACTGGTACTCATAAAAAATTAAGTATTGATAAAAATGCGTAAATATTCATTACTTACCTGCCTTATTAATCGTCCAAGCACCTTAATGTTTATTGTCTAAGTAACATCTTTATAAATTCAGTGTCAGGCATTAATTCATCAATTGCTTTGTTACTTACAATGTTTAAATAAGTAAAAACCTACTTTCATTACTACATTTATTTAAAAATCAATAGCTGTGCACTGTATCACAATTAATGCAGGTTTATACTTCCTTTGTTTACTATTGTTATATTTTAAATTAAATATCGTTAACATTTTCACACCAGAATTTTTTTAGACCTCATTTAACTTAAGAAAATACAACATAAAGTGCAAACATAACTACTATCGATATATCCCAACCCAAGAAAGTTCTTTTTCCCCTCCCTACAAGTCTACCCATAGCTATCCAGCATAAGCCCATAACCTTTAAACATGGCGTATGGACGTCCAAATGATATTCAAATCCGCCGGCCGTTGTATTAGCGATCGACGGCTGCATACTGATCAGTGGAAGAATGCAAGGGTTAGCATGAAAAAACAATTGTTTCCTGAACTCCTAACTATGTTGCATACTTATATGTTTGTGTGGACAATGTTGATGAGATGTTAATTACGCTTAGGGTTTTGGAATTCTTTTTGAGGTAAAAATTCGAGTGGCATAGTATCAGGTTATTCATAATTATTGTAATATGTATCAATGATTTAGGTATGTTTTAAAGTTTAATAGTAATCAGAATTTAAAGACGACCAAATGAAACAAGCTTATTTAAAAAAAAGCATTCATATTTTGGTTTACAATAATAATGTAGTTCTTTGTACTATAAAAATATGTATGATTTCAAATTCAGCACTCGACTACTTATGTAGTTTATATGGAAAAGCTGTGCAAGATATTCTGTATCGGTCTTTCTTAGACAACACAATAATAACCAAGAATTTCCTGACACCCAAACCACCTAAAAAACTTTTCATAATACGACAATTTTATACCTTAGTCTTGCTTAATTACAGACGGGCAGCAACTTTGGACTATCGAGAAAGTAATAACAACGAAGCAATCATTATCTAAAACAAAGATTAATAAAAACTATCGATAGTTTTGCATCAACCATAAATACACGACCCCATCACTCAAGCTATCCATTTCCCCGCACTAGTGTGTCGTTGCTCCACAGAGCTACAGTGAGTAATTTCAGTAGCACTACTCAGTTTATTTTCGTAACGTTTCTTCAACGCCTACACAATCGTAATGTTACCATCTATACATATTCTACGTGTATACAATACAAATACGTCACAAACCTACGTATACGATGAAAATGTAGAAAAATATTTACGTCGACGTAAATAACATGGTCAGCCTTGGTTAGTGATTAATTAGGTTTTCTGGATTTGCTATTGTGTTTTATTGATGAATTTTTGCTAATGCTACCTTATTTGTTTCGTTTTTATAAATATGACGATGTAATGTCTAATATGTACAAAATTAGGTATAAGAGAGTAAACACTTATAGACATACACACTTATAAACACTTATAGACATACTCTTCTTGTACTGTTCTTTACCTATACTTCTTTTATTCTCTTCATTATCTTTATACTTTTACTTCTTATACTCTTCGTATTTGGTCTTTATATCATCTATAAGTGCATAAGTAATCAATATATGAGAATCCTTAATCTTTAAATTATACATTAGAAAAGTCGTATTTAAACCACGACGAGAAGAACATGCATAATCACTACACACAATTGTAACGTCTTACGCACCTAAACAACTTGAAAAAATACCTTAAAATGCCTCAACACAGAGACTATACTCCACAACTTACACAATAACCTACATTATAACCTACACATCCTACATACATACAACCTCTACACATAATACAATTTTCTAAGCCCGCAGACGGAATACAAAAAAGATTCGATGCTCGTCCATACTGGTTGGTTCGACATTCCAAAGATAGTAGACCAGCATCGATTGTGTTGGCTAGGTCGTGGACCAAAGTCTTATGTATATAAGAGGGAAATTTTTAAGAAAATATTTCTAGTATTTTCCTTTGATGTTAAGTAAGTACATAATGAATTTCTATTATGGTTGATGTTTTTTAAGAAAAACATGTGGTATAATTTTGAGGTTATGTTTTTTCTAATAGATAAACACATGTACCTTTTTAGTTGCCTGAAATAGATTTAATGTAAAATGTAAGAGAAAATGAAACAATGAGGCAACTGTATGCATTTAAAGCACTACGAAATTAATAAAAACCAGTTCAAAACAAATATAGAGTCGTAAACAAAACCATCACAATTTGTCATACACAACTGGACAAGAATACACTCCATAGATTTTTAAAAACAATGGTTCATTTACCTACAATTAATATTCCTCCCTGTCAAAAAAACTTTGGCAGTTATTTTAATTATCATTTTACAAAATTTAAATACAACCGTCCGTGCCTAGCGTCACCTTAAAAGCGCTCCATCCGTCAGTTAACATTAACAACCCATTCTCAACCTTATCGCGATTAAATAAAGTGTAATTTGAATCAAATAATAATAAAGAGATAATTCATTACAGCACATTAGAATTCCATCCTTAATTCTTTGTTAAAGGGTTTAAATTCATTTGAATTCACAAACACGCTCAACTTCTACATTGTATTAACAATAAGCAACCTAAATAATACTTTGGCTATACATAAATAGAGTTCAGTTTCGATTGATAGTAGCATTCAGACTTAGAACGTTTTGTGTATGCAGAGAAACCGCCAAAATGCATCGGAAGGTCAACGAACCTCGCCAGCCAAGGACAGTGCATTCCATTTTTAAATAGCGCGCCAATAGAAGGCTCGATCTAAATAGGCCCGCCATCTTGCCATCATTGCGCGGGAATCGTATAATGGCGTCCATTTTTGACAAAAACATTTTTTTTCGTCAACAATGGCGGGTTTCCACGTATTATTTTGGCATAATTAGGGACCCGGTAACGAGATTTCATTGCAAGTTCGTTATAAAATTATATTAAAGTAAAAATGGAGTTCTTGTGTTCGATAGATGAGGCTTTTAAATTCTGTTTGTTCGGGGAAAAGAGCTGTATAAACGAATTACGTTAGTGAACGTTCGTGTAGTCGGTTCTGAGAAGATATTTTACTTGGCTCTTTTAGTTCGATACAAAGTAAAGTTATAGTAATACGAAATTCGTGGGATTATTTATAATAAGTCCACAACTTTGAATATTTTCTTGGATAAAGTATTGAAGTTACTAGATCGTGTTTCTTTACACAGCACTACAACACTTTGTTGATGTTGGCTATGTTTAAATCTCGATTTTTTTTGAAATTTCAGATTAAATACACACACGAGAACGTCTTTTTAAAATTTTGTGGCCTCAGAAAGACAAAGACTGTTCGAAAGACTTAAGACACAAACACACACACAATTTTAACGTTTGGTTAAAATTAAACTGAAAAACTTTATTCACAAAGTCGATTATTGATTAACGATCTCACTATAATCCATTGCATGTGAGCACATTATATCTTCACGACCTAGGAAGGGCAGACAGTGACAGCAGACGGGCGTCACGGTCGGTGCTCCAGCAATTTGAGTCTTCCATGTATTGATTAGCATATCAATTGTATGTTGCTGCTAATGTTGCAGATTGAAGATAGGTGTAGGAGCTATAGTTGGTATTTCAAATGATTTTGGCTTTTGAGTCAATTTAAAGGTTTGTGGTTGTATTGGTATGAGTTTCTTTATTTAGAGTTATCGGGTGGGAATTTTGAATCAAACAATAGAACATTTTGATTTCTTTGTTTACCCAAGTATATTGGTACATTATGTGTTAGCACCATTTTTTATACAATCTCGAACATATAATAAGTTATGTATTTGAAAGTTAAAATCTATCAATTTAGAACAGAGTTAAAACTAACTAGAGAATTGTGTTGTGAACCTGATTGAAAAAGAGTAACCTATAGAGTTTCTTGCTCCTTCTTCTTTATAGGAATCTACACCTTGGAATGAGCAAATGGTTGGACTTTTAAGTTTTTTGTTGAAGTTCGAAAACGCCTTTCTGGTTTAATAGTAATAAATGATTTTGACTTTGACAAAGACGTCCATCAAAATATATGTACACAGAATATTACAATTGTATGTTAAATTCAAGTAAAACCAAACTAAAAACTTATTCGAACTTAGTTTCCAATATTTATGTAACTTGATTGTTTATAATGCATCGCACACTGCCATCAATTGTTTAGTAACGTCGCTGTTACCGCAGGGCACTGGGCAGTGAACATACTTTCTAAATAATTCCAAGTTACGACATTTTAAACTGTATTGTAATATATTATCAAAATAAAATGTTACAAAATGAAAGAGATTCGGTGATAGATATAGTTTTGAAACTCTATAGATAAATATTCATTATTTTAAAATAAACGCAAACCCCAAAATAATAATCTAAATATAAAACCGTCAACAGCTATATTGAGTCAAATTAAAATACTAATAGATACTCCCACTCAAACCAATCCGTAATAAAAATTCAAAAAACCAAATCAAACTGTCCCTTACAATGAAACGATCAAAAATATATACAAAACAAAAAATAAATAATGTAAAACACTGATGGTCCAACATTTTAATCCGTGTTGCGCAAACTGACTATTTTTAAACACTGACGTACAAATTCTATTACAATATTGAAAAAAACATGAACACACATATACACATACTCAAATACACACACAAACACAAAACACATTCATATTTTTGAAATACGAGGTAGTGAGATTGAATGGGCTCGTAGCTCGTAGACGCGGTCTATGCTACGAAAACTATGGAGCTACGCCGTAGCCTAGATCGTAGATCTGCTACGGCGTAGCAAAGCTAAGAATGTTAGATTTTTTTTTTTAGTTTTTGGTTGGTGCTGTTAATTGTTTTAGTGCTATCAAATTGACTTTTTATTTTGATGTTATTATTAGTAAAAATGTAGTTATTTGAATAATTTATTAAAAATTTAAAAAAAAACATTGTTCTGATTATATGATATAGTTCATTGCGTATGTTTTCAAATTGATTTTATATTCCAATGGTTCTCTGTGTTACTGTGAGTAACAAATAAATAATTTATTGAAAATAACAGTATCCTCATAAAATAACTGAAATACATACAAACATTAATAAAAAAATGTCCCAACTCCCTATTCTCAGCTATAAAATTTACTATCGTGCGTAATCGTGACGTAAGCACGTGCACGCATGTACCACGCACACGCCACATGTCGCCCGTCCGCCACGTGTGACTAGACGAGGCAGGACATTCGTGACGTTAGTTCGACACGTGTGACCAACTGTGTTAAGGCTGTATTTGTAATAGATATGCTTTCGACATGAATATGACGTTATTAGTATTTTTTTCTTTTCAGAATGAAGGTTTTATAACTTTGTGTGCCTAAGGGATAATTTGGTACTTTCCTTATTAAAAAATAAATTATTTCGACTGTTCAATATTAAAAAATAATCCCACTTTCATTAATTGATTTTATGACCAACTTAATGAAAGTATATTTTCAGCAAATTTTTAAGAAATAAGTTCGTTGTTTGACGCTATAAAACGTGACGTCACAATATACAATATTGTACAAAATTTATAGAAAACTGTCATTCTGACAGTTCGAAAAAAGTGTTGAATATGACTAATTAGCAAGTACCCAATTGTGAATGTGGCTCTTGATTACTTAGTCCGTCAGTCTAATGCCCAATGTTAAGAAACATATTAGGTACTAGCCTCTGTAGGCTTCGGCTGCATTCCCCCGTGTGATAAAGGTTTCCATTTCTTTTTTGAGTGTGTATATTCATCCTTCTTGAGCACCGTCACGCGCCGTATAACTAAGCTAAACTGCAACTTTAAAAAAAAACCTATTGTCTATTTGCCATATTAGCACGAATTGCAGTTTTTTATGTACGATACGATAAAAATAGAAATGCCATTAGCCGAGACTAACAAGATTAGCTAGAAATTAATATTTAATGGAGTACCTTCAATAGCGTACAGAGTTTATTTTGTGTTACATTTTTTATTTATCTTTCTACGTTAAAGTGATATTAAATTAAAACTACGAACAATAATGCTTCCTTTCGTACTTTTATGCTTTGTATTCGATGTTTATTATTTAGTGAATTAAAAGTTAAAAACTAAGGTTATCGTTATTTTAGCTGTTTCAGTTTAACAAAACAACGCAAGTTATTTTTCAATTTAACCAAATGGTAGACTTCCTAACTTTATTCCTGCAATATCTTACTAAACACAAACTAAACTGGATTCCGTTTCCATTTCCTTCATAAAGTAGTTTCCCCTCTAATCTAGGGGGTCGTTCCTTTGCGATGACGTGTTCGTGTTAGGGGGTAGGCAGGAACGTTACTCAGTTTATATTTAAGGGTGACATGTGGTTTCCTAATTGTTAGTAATTGTTTTGTGGTTTTTTTTTGTTGACATAGATAGGGCTTTTTGTGGTTTGATATAGTTATGATTGTGGTTCATTGTCATGGGATATCAAAATTATGGATTTGTAAATAAATACATAATGATGATACTATTACACTCTTTGATTTAGACTTACAATGACATATACCGATGACGATACGATTATTTTCATTTTATCTATATTATTCAAAATAAATTAACGTGAAACGTAATGTCAAAATACGTATACTGTTGATCAGTATCTTATTACAACATTCTATTTTTGTATATTTACACTCAACAATACGGCTACCTGATTCATTCACCAATCAATTGCAACATCACCTTTAATCAAACCAACATTACAAAAAATGTGTGTCGAAAAGCAGCTAAAGTCAGGAGGCAAGCCCTAGCGCGTATATCAGGGTCAAGGTGATATGTTTGTGCAACTTTCGAATCGTCCCCCCTCCCCCTCGTCTGATGCGCTTCCCCCCTCCCCCTGCAATATCCTTGCATGTTATTTATAGGTACATCAAGTACATTTTAAGCACGGAAGGTCTGAGGTCGACTAATAGCTTAATCACTGATGATTTTTGTTCCAAAATAGCCTTTTTCTCGAGCTGTACAAAGTATAATTTTCTTTATTATGTTTATGGGCCTATTGACTTTAAGTATGTGTGTTATTGACATGGGATAGAAATGGAAGATAAACCGATAGTTTCTTTAAACGCCTTGTTCACTGAGTTCGCAGTTGGTCCAATCGTTGGAACGACGATACTGTTATTGAGTTATTTTAAATTACATATATTCCAAATAAAATAAAGTTTATTGTGTTTTAGTGTACTTTGTAACATAATTAACGACGAATTGCATAGCCTATTATCTATGATGCAAATGTAGAAATGTTGTTCTTTGAATCTAAATAATATTTAGCTTTAAAAAGCTTCTTTCAACGGTTTCACCGCTCTGCTCGGGTCCTATTGATCGAAGCGTGATATTTTATAGCCTTCCTCGATATATGAACAATCAAACACGAAAATAATTTTTAAAATTGGACCAGTAGTTTCAACATACAAACACCTGAGCTTTATATAATAAGTATAAGATTAATACACAATTACCTTTTATCAGAAAAATCTTTATCACATTACAATAATAATTCTTTAGATAAGCCCTTCTCTAAGTAAAAATGGCAAACAGTACAAAGTGTTGAGGAAAAGTTGTGCATGCGCAGCCGGCTTACTCACACAGACAACCTTGATGCCGACATGTTGGTTTTGTTGCAAATGTTTCACTACGACTGCTTGTGCGCAGGCGGGTGGGCAGAGTAATAGCTTTTATGTTATGAATAAGTTTTAGTAGTATGATTATTGTCTTTTAATAAATCGATGAGGAGAGTTTAAGTTTCGATCTCTGTCCGTAGTTTTAAAGTAGTTTATTTAAGTTGTCGTTTATTTTATTCCCTTTTTCATTTTCTTGGTTTTAACTACAAATGTGCTATGGTCCGCTATTTCAGAGATTTTGTCAATTAAAACTTCTTGATGGAAGCTCTTATCACAGCATCGTATCTTATCGTACACGTATCTGACCAGAAACCACGCTGATGTGTCGTTTCACAAAGATACGAGTCCATTGTAACGAGAATTCTGAAGCCATATGACTATAATAATCTAATAATATATAATTTAACAATGAGGCTTTGAATTTTTTTAGGAATAGTAGCTAAAGTATTTATAGCTTTAAAACAGTATTTAATTTTGACATTAAAATCAATTTCCAAAAGTAAACTTTGCATCTACTAAACTATCAAAGACATATATACACTATTTGTATACTAACTTCAAATTAAAAGCCTATATTTCCTTCAGTGAAATCAGCATGGTGATACAAAAGCTGCGCGCGCGCAGCCGGTAGTTACTCAGCGAGACAACCTTGGTACAAACATCTTCCTTTTGTTACAGCTTTGTTAATGTATTTACATCCATCCTTGTTATTGGCAAAGGGATCAAGCAGATTTGTATAAAAGTATAACATATAGACATAGTTAAAATATGTTAATTAAATAAATAAATAAATAGACATTCTCAGCACAAGCTAAGAGTCATTTAGTGGTTACGTACGTCAGTCCTTAGTTATTGTTTTCGGTAAAAAATAATATTACTAAGGATACTTATTATATGTATATAATAGCTTAAAGCCAAGAACATACTAGAAGACAAATGTCCTGCTCTAGGTAGACACACTCCATAGGAAGGTGCTGTTACAGGTGTTGCACCGTGGGGACTCCGGGGTTGATCTATTAAGAGGACCCGGTGCCTCCTTCATGTGCGGATGGTGGCCACCAGGGATGTTATAGTGAGTTAAGAATCCCACACTCCTTAATCTTTTACTCCAAAAAGCTAGACACCTTTTAAAGGATTCGAATTCAAAAAAGGGGACGAATGGTCTGCGACACGTATCAGCGACGTTGGGTGAAGTAACGCGACGTTGCCGGACTCTGGTCGACATATCTAGCAACATCAACGTTGCAGAGGACAGAAGTCGCGCATTGTCGCAACACATGTCAGGCAAAATCGGCTGACTTCGCTTGACATGTTGCCGATACATGTGTGTCCCTGAATAATTTATATTTAGTAATCATTACATGTCTCTGAAAACGGCAGTAAAACCATGTTCTACAGGAAAATTTACCTTATTACTTTTAATTTAAGGTTATTTTTTGTAAATCTAATTTTGATGTCAAATTTGGCGTTAAACTCAATGTTGTCTTATGATCTTCTCAGCAGTTATTATTGGAGTCTTTATTTATTGATGTCAATTGAGTTTAGTTTCTTAGAAACAAAGAAATATTGACTGTAATACGTATTCTTTAATTCTATTATAGAGTAATAGTACTGAATCTAAACTGAGTTTCTTTAACTACACGCTTACGTATTAAAAATGTACTTTACAATATAGCAACAGTGAAATGTGAGGATAGCATTTACAAGTATCTTAATCTACCCTTTCGGATAATAACAAATGATTCGTGTATTGAATTCTTTATAACACTAATTCTTTAAAATATCTTATCGAAAAGATAATTATAAGGCGCCACTTGTCTAAAAATGCAAGCCATTTCCGCAATGTATAGTCTATCCACGGTACGAATGCAAAAAGTAAAGTATTGTAAAGTAAGCACTTCAAGGTGCGCACACGCAGTCGCACCGGACGGCCATGAAAACAGTCTTTGATTACGGAAACTTCTACGAGAAACGACCCGTTCTTAGATCCAAAAGTTTATTTTGTACTTTTTAAGTAGTTAAAAAAAAATTTAAGTTTAACTTTTGGCTTGTATTTTTTTGTTATTTTTTAATGTAGGCCTAGGTGGCATGTTGTTTTATTATGTCTATAAATATCTTTTTGGTGTATTAAGTTTCGAAGTTTTCTTGATACTCCTTTTTGTAAATCTTATACTTACTACTTACTATTATAGAGGTATAAAGCGGAAGAGTTTGTTTGTTTCTTTGTTTGTTTTTTTTTTGTTTGAACGCGTTAATCTCAGGAACTACAGGTCCGATTTGAAAAATTATTTTTGTGTTATATAGTCCATTTATCAAGGAAGGCTATAGCCTATAAAACATCACGCCACGATCAATAGGCGCCGAGCAGAGCGAGTGAAACCGCGCGAAAATAGCTATTTTCAGTACTTATATACTTTAGTCAGTACTTATTATTTATAATTATTATCTCTAATACACAATAATAATAAGAAACGCATATAATTATCCGTGCATTCACATAGCTTCAGGTAAATAATGTAACCTTTAGTTGTACTAGTACATACGTAGATATAATATATTTTCATGAGTCGTTTGTAGAATAAATTTACGGACTGACCAATTATAAATTGATGACGTCATCACGTAATCACGTTATGTGCTATTGTGTGGTAATTTATTTAGTGTTTTATACTTAAAGTACTAAGTACTTTAAATAGGATGTTTTTTTTTCAGGAATTACTGAATTGTTTTATGTTTTTCAGGGTTTAAGATGTTGTTGGTATTTTTAAGTATAATTTATTTATATTTTTTGTTTTAAATTTAATTAAAGTTTTAGTGTTAATTTAATATTGCTGAGTTTTAAAATAGTCAGTTCACATTACTAAGATTAAATATTATATATATTTACAACTACCTTGTTGGCCGAGTGGTCGTATGTGCGACTGCCGGCAAGGGGTCTCGGGCTCGATTCCCGGATCGGGCAAATTATTACAGTGTTTTTAAAAAATAATTCTCAGTAGTAGCACGGAGTCTGGAATTTAACCCGGTATATGGCAATTGGCTCACCCTCTATTACACGGGACTCATAACATAAATAGGTAGTGAAAAGTGGGTGATACAATGGCATAATGTTTACATCTGCCTACCCCTTCGAGGATATAAGTGATGTTATTATGTTAAATTTTGCTTATTATCTTTATAGATTTAAAAATGTAGGATGTGTGGATACAACAATTACTGAATTTATGTATGGAACTGTTAGTAAACCGTTCTAACAGCGCTGAGAATGTACAAAGAATGGTACCAGTGAAAGTCTAACCACATTCGGCTCAGTCATTTCCGAGAAAACGTGCACATACTAACAAAATGGCGGATTTTATGCGTATGCACAATGTTACGTTCCGTTGTGTTCAGCTTTTTGAAGTAGTAAAGTAAGCTACTTTTGGATATTTTTGTAGGAAGGTAAGTCTATGAATGAATTTTTACCCTTAGATTGACCTTTTCATTGAAAATGTTTTCAGTAGCGAAATATTTGTCCTTTTAATATTATAGTTAAGTGTACAACGTCACGCAATTGTCCACGTTTACCTTTTGCTTAGAATACTGATAGCTCTATAATATTCTTTGAAAACTTTACTTTAACATAGCATCTACGATAAACAATAATAAATGAATCCACCACGTCAAACTATAAACGAATCAATTGCCTTCGGTAATGTTCGTCACCACGGAATTACCCGAACGTTGACTTCGGGAATGATCGGGCGCCCGAGGAGGCCCGAAGTTTGACAGTAAAATACTATTGAATAGTTTCGTCTCGTAATTTGCAAGCAGACATCAGATAAAGTAAGGTCATGGCTAGACCTTTTTCTAGGAATTAAATACTGTCTGGAAAAGTATATAACAGTTTTTACTCATGTATATATGTCGTAACTACAGACCCACTTTTCATACAGAAATATTAACACTTTTTTAAAAGTATCCTTACACACACACTCACACACACGCGCACACGCACACATATATATCCTATGTTTCTTGTTCCGTCGCTAAAGAGTCATGTTATAATAAGTGCCTTGAAAAAAAAAACTACAGCACACCAATATCAATTGAACTGAGTTACGTGTATTCCAATATGTTACTAGAGCTCCTCATTAATTGGTCATATCCTCATAAAGAACATTATTAGAAACATAACTAAATTTACAAAACTGTCTATTTCAAACACGGTGTTACCCAGTTGAAAAACATTAACACAAATCATGTATCCAAAATACCTTGACCTCCAATACAAGTCGTTTTCTTTTACACAGAAGCTCATGACAGATTGGCAAGTTGAAAATGTCATTGACGACACACACACAATACACCAATTCATCTTGAGACACGTTACCTTGTAATTTGTTCTTCAGTAAAGGTCAACGTATATCGGTTATTGTCATAGATGGAAAACAGTACTTAAGTTTTTTCGTCCAGTGTAACTTGACACATGCGGTCTTACCTTTTATATGGAGGCTAAGGTTGAAGTAAATTGGTGGGTATTCAACAAGTAGACTGTTGGGACTCCTTTTATGAGACTGGCTTTTGTTTCCTATATTATTTGTTAGTTTATTTTTCTGTACTTAAAGCTAAGATGGGGTACAAACTATGCGATTAAATGTTGCTACTATATCGTCGCATTTATATAACTAGTAACTCATTCAATTAGGAGATTTAATGTCATCACTTGAGCATTTTCTTGCGCGATATCATTTTCCCACCCATAATGTACTATATATTAATTAACTTCGACTTTTAAATGTTAAATAGCCTTAAAACATAAACAAAACAACCTTTTTCTACCATTTCTTATACCAGTTGTACTAACAAAAGTCGTCGCGCGACTAATCGCACGTGAATAGGCGTCATTAAGCCTTTAAGGCTTGTGTGAAGGGCATTGAATATGTTAGGATGTTGGCCCTTTTATGCATAGTTTATAACTTTATTTAAGTTATCTGAGAACATATTTAAATGTATTTTAAGGTAGTGTTTTTTACACTATAGTAACATTGGACTTGTTTATTCCATAAACAGGTAGAATAAAGTGACTTTTTGCTGTATTATTGATCTCATTTACAAAATGATTTATAATTTAGCTATACTTTGTGTAATAATCCTATTTACTATATGTCTATTGTAAATAAATACTTCTTCTTCGAGCACCTGAGTGGCTTACAGACACTGCACAGTCAAAATCATTGGTCTTAGAAAGCTGTGTCCTACAAGTTTCAAGTAAGTATGGATGAGAGAATATTATCCTACTCATCAGCAGTCGGAAGATGTTCACTGCCTCGCCCTTACTCCTCCACGTCGCATCACAACTCGCCTCTTGCATCTATTGGCTCCTTGATTCTAATCATTTAGCAAATGCCCACGCCACGTCTTCCAGTCCACGAGGTGGCCCGGGGGTGCATATTCAAAACCTACCAACGGCAAGTACCAATGTGACTTTTTCCGAGTTATATGTACTTTCTAAGATTATCTAGGCACCACTGTCAATCAGTGAAGGAAAACATTCTGAGGAAACCTGGGCTTATAATTTCTAATTAAACCGCCAACCTGCATTGAGTTTGGTGATTAATGCTCAAACATTCTCCGTGTGAGAAGAGGCATTGCTCAGCAGTGGGCATTTATAGGCTGTTGATGATGATGATGATACAGTTTAATCGTAGGTCCATGTATCATACACACCTTTAAGTAAAACTGTACAGGTCAACTGTTTGCTCTTTATCTTATGATTTAGCTGTACAGTTAAAACTGCCCGGGTCAATTGTAAGGTGTGTAGCCTACATAGTAAGTAATCAGCAAAAGACTCGGTGCGGCGGCAGTACGAAATTAATTCTCGAAATTAGAAAAACGGGAAAAATTAAAGCATAATATAACATCATGCCTTTTCATCCCCAAAGGGGTGGACAGAGGTGCACACAGAGGTAACACCTACTTTTCACTATTTATATTTTAAGTCCCCTGTAATAGGGGGTGAGCCTATTGCCATATACTGGGCACAAACCGAGACTCCGGGCTACTAATGAGAATTTTTAAAAACCTAGTAACACTTTGCCCGACCCGGGAATCGAACCCGAAACCCCTTGCCCAGCAATCGCACTTGCGACCACTTGGCCAACGAGGCAGTCGAAGTTTTTAAGAATAACGAATAAATAAAATAAAAACGATGATCGCAAGTAAATATTTGGAATTTTACCAATAAACATTAAAAACTGTTGTTCAAAAACAATATGTTTTGTTCATTCAACTACAAACACAACAAAACATAAATAGAGTGTAATTTATACTACTAAACGTCTGTTTTTCAACTCATGCGCAGACGACTGTTAATACAACATGTAGCTATTTATCAATTAGGGAGCTTTAGGAAGAGGTAAGTAGGTAAAGACTAGATGTTAACAACATGATAATCATTATGGCGACCAATACATCACTTTGTTTTTATTTTATTAACAGCATTATTCTAAACATAATACACTGATATAATAAATATGAAAGTTTCTTTGTTCGGATGTTTATCTGCCAATCACTCTGAAGCTACTGAATTGATCAAATTTGGTATACAGGCAGGGTATGAGCTGTCTTAGGTGGTAGGATACTTTTACCCTGATTAAGACTTTGACTGCCAATAAAAAAATGTTGAAGGTAAATCCTCCGCTAATGCTGGTCACCGGTGACCCCCATGGCGTTTAACGTGTTAAATGGTCCCATGGGATAAAACAGAAATACTCAGGAAAGCTACGGGTAAAATTTAATGTAACATAATTATACTTTAATACGATGAATGTAGACTATTTAGATGTTTACAACATAGTATTATAACGACAAACTTTTTTTTTAAATTAGGCAGAATGAAACTCTAGGTACCATGTTTAGTTTTTCTAATTCAATACAGTTCTACAAACTATCGAGCGATCTATGTATGTCAGAATTTTTCACTATTCTATTCGCCTTTTGAAATAGAACATGTCACCACGTGTTCAAGAGTCACACCTCTAACCAACCCACAACACCGATTAAGTCATACGATTAAAATGCAACAAAAAATGAACATCACTTTTGACTTTGCAAAGTCTTTGGATCATAGACATAGATACAAAATAGACAAGCGTCACACACACATGTATGACACACACACAGGAATAAAACACACACACATGGATACATAACTGAATAGTTTTTAGGCAGGCAAAACAAGCAAATGTCATTTGAAAATCAAGAGTTAAATGACTCGACGGTACTTGTGGCGACTACTGTAGTACTTTAAATGTAGAAGAGGCAGCCATCTTATGGCCTTCGAAACTGCGCCGGCGCACGTCTCAATTGAGGCGTCAGCAGGATCTCAAGGTTGTTTATGCTAGGAGTTTGGTTTTGCTTTGGTTGCATTTCTGGGATATAATGTTTTATTGTAGTTCGGTCTATGGTATATCTATGATGTTTATATAACGTACTGTTAATCCGTTTAGCAGTTACAAAAATTTTAAGCTACTAGGATATAAGATGATTTCAGTAGAAAATATATATATATATATTTTTATTTAATAATTAGGTAAATTATACTAAAGAATACTCCTGATATTATTTTAAGACGTCTATGATGAATTTCTCTATGTAGGATAGGAACAATTTCTATATTAATTTAAAACAATATTTGGATTATTGATAGTTATTATAGAAATATATCTAGCAAATAACATTGTGTAATTTAAATTCTAAAACACATGTAAAGTAAGTATATTAATTTTGTGTTAAATGCAGCTGAGTATTAAACCTACATTTAAAATTAAATCTCAAATTTATATGAACTCTATCCTGCTTTTAAATTTCAAAATATCATAATAATATGACTCAAGTAAGCTGGAAACGCCATAAAAACGGGATAAGAATGTAAATAGTAAATAGTTTAAGCGAAATGGTAAAACCACTAACTGGTTTGCAAACTGGACCTCATGCGGAAGATGTGAAGACAGGTTCTGGAGTGGTCCTTGAGAATCTAGGTCTGATGTAGGGATGAAAGGGCTTATAGATAAATTGTTTAATAGATGTTTATATTATCGGTTATACGTAAGGAAAAAATAATCCACCATTTTGTAGGCGCTCAAACATGAATTTAAATAAAGAGTAATGTTAAATTAAAATTAAATGCCTAATTTTTTTTTATTTTTTTATCTTATAATAGTTTTCTTAGTTAGCCATCCTTTCGTAGTACTTTTAGGTGATGTAGGTATTTTTAATTGCATTACATTGAAAGAATTGTATGTAATAATGTAAATACAAAACGTACTAAATTGAATTTTGATTGTTCATAAATCATTATTATATGAAATAATAGCCGTTGTTAAAAAAAATTTTATATTTCCTTTTTTAATATTAAAGTTTTAAAGCTTTTAAACCTAAAAATCTCTTTAATACAAAACAATCTAAAGCTTTTTGTAGCTCTTTTACACGTGTTGAACTTTTACTTTAACCAAATATATTTATTTTAGTTTTAGCTTTTACATAGAACTTTTACTGTGAATAGTAAAATTGATACTTATTCTCATTTCAATTTATCTACATTCAACGTATAGCATTCAGTAACTCAGTAAATAAGTGGCGTCTACAATCAGTTACAAATAGGCCTAGATTTGCACACAAAAATCGTTTGTTTCACAAAAAAAGTAAACATTTTGACGAAAAAATTATCGACTTAATAATAGCATGACATAAACTAAATCTAGCTTTAATAAAAAGAGGAATAATATTAGTTTCAAATTCGAAATTTGAACATAAAGCAACATGGCGGGCCCGCGCCCGCGCACTTCGTAGGCTTCAAAAAAAGAACACAGAATCAAGATGGCCGACTTTCTCGCCAGTGCCTAGTACTGCTGACGTCACAACACGACGTGTCCTTGTCACTTTGTCTAGGGAACATTCCCGATTTATTAGAAAAATATAAAATATACGCTTTACAAAGTTGCATAGTGTTTTTGTAAGTTCAAAAGTTCCAGTTCTGTGTTCGTGGCGTCGAATAGGACAACGAGTAATCCTTTGTGTGCTTTTATTTCATAAAAATCTTTGTTTCGCAAAAATATAAGTGTGATTTCAAAATATTCACAGAATAGGAATCGTCGTCAAACACTAAAATTATAATCAAAACCGCGTCAAAATAAAACATTAAAAATCTAAAAATAAAAAGGGCAAAAATAAAAAATGTACTTACCAAAAAACAAAAACGGAAAAACACAAAAGTCCAATAAAAATATAAAAATTCTAAGTCGTAGTAAAATAAAACACAACACGACACTTTAGGCACTAGTCTTTTTACAAACGGTGAAAAATCTTGGTTTTTATTATTTAAATATTAAGTCATAATCGGTGACGTCTGGAAAATAAAATCCAAATGAACACTGCGCCCGACCGCCGCGGCAATATTTTAGATCAAAACGCTCGTCGAATAAACGAATAAATCTATTTGTCTATTAAAACCGAACTATCAAATTCAAATAAGATTCCAAGTCGAGCGAGGGAACGCGCTCCGAGTTCTTTATTCAAAAAATCGCGACGTACTGGCGCGCTATAAGTTGCAGGAAGAACGCCTTTTCCTAGTGATGTAGACACAAAAATTATTTTCAAAAAATCGCCATCGAGCGTTTTGAGCCAAAAAATCTAACCTAACCTAACCCAGGCGGGCGGGCGACTGGCGGGCGCGTAGGGGCCGCATTGCCAAATATTTTTTTTTGCATCTCGGCCGAATTATGCACTTGTATGCGACTTACGTCGTCCCTTCATTGTAGTGGTGCGACATGTACCGATTGGGCATTTTTATGTGGTGTCAGTGTGTGAGGCACACACACGAGCGCAACCGACGAAATTTTTGTCTGTGCGCGTTGTGAGCCCTTCGACGTGGAGTTTATTTAAAAAATTCAGAGTGTTATGTAAACACAGCAATTTTTTTTAGACACTAAAATACTTAGGTGTTGCCCGGAGGGGTCGTTGGCCGCGTTTTTCGGGAACTCTGACTAATTTCGCTAAAAGGATCTCTTTCGTACACACTCCGGTAGCTGAGGCTGTCGCAGTCGAACACCCAAGTTCGGCTTACGAACGCCCGCTCGTGTTTCATCGTTTGGCGCGAACGAATTTTGAACTTGGAACGTATCGAAATTCTTTATTATTGTACTCGATGAACATTTTACTCATTACTTGTGATTGGTCGCAAAACTCGCACGTTCGTGTTTCCGAATGCACTAATGAAGACAGCCAATCGCGTGCCCTTAGCTAAGTAGCAAACGGGTGAAACTAATCAACTTTCATTTTTGGCAACATTCAACACTTTGTAAACTTTTATACACAATCATAATTTCGTCATAAATGGAACTAGGTAGCAATACACGTGTATATCTAGACAGACGTTAAATTAGACTAAATCGAATACGATTAGCCCGGCGACTAGACAAGGCGGTCGTCTAAAAATAACTAATAAAACTACTATACAAAACAATTTATTAGTTTGATATTTTTCTTAGAAACTGATTCATTAGTTTTATAAGGAAGGCGGGGAGACTGCATCCTTTGTAGACATATCTAGCTACACAACATGCGCTTTGATAGCGTAAACAGTCCTATAGAATATCATGGCTGGGCTGAATTTCATGTTAGGCACTGATAAGAAAAATTCATAATTTTAACAGCAATTATCATATTAATAATACTGAAATAGTTAATGTTAAATTTATGTATCACTTCTTTATAAAATAAATTATATTCCTAAAGAATTCACGATGAGAACCTGACGAAACTTCACGAACTATAAGTTAATATACCCTGATATAACGAAACCTTATATTTTACTGAATATATCCATTAAAAAAAATTAACAAATGTTATACAATAAATTGAAACTTCGATACAACTTCAACATTAATAGTTTCAATCAACAACTTCCACAGATAATACACACTAAAATAAATACGGTAAGTAGGTAACTTCTAAAATTCAAAGGTACATCCATAGTGTATAAAGGGCACCCGAGCAAGAAAGGACGATAAAGGTTAAACCAGTGTCACAGGTGTAAAAATAGTAAAAAAAACCCTTTGAAACTAGTCACTGGGCTTGGGATTACGAACTATATTTAGGGCATGCCCTAACCAATTATAATTGGTGAATTAGAGTGTATAGTAAGGTGTGTGGTTATTTTTATCAAAGGGTTTCTTGGTATACTGAGGAAGGAAAATATGGAGGTGGGTATTGAGACTTTAAGTTAGGTAAAAAGTAATTTTTAATCTGTATTGGTAGTTGCTGTTAATTATCTATGAAATTTTACGCTATGCTTGTATTTTTGTAGTATTTTTATATGCAGTTGTACGGAATTAATTACATTTATGAATTTCCAATTTTTTGATACTCTAAAGATAAGAAAATATTTTAAAAAATATGAATAACACCTAAAATATTAGGTATAGAACTTACAAAATACAAACAACGTATAAAATCTACCATATCAATTACTAACACATACATTAAAACTGCATAATAAAAAAGAATAATATAAAATTGCATTTCCTGCAGAATATAGTGATAAATGTTAAAAACAGTTTGGTGCGCAGGCGCATTAGATCGATAGCCCGGGTTGCCGGCCTGTCGCCCTTGTTAGGCGAAGGACGAATCGACTAATACTGATAGGACTTAGAGTATGACACAGATGCGACTGCCACCATGCAGAAAAAAACCTATAAAAAGAAACTGACTCAATTGTGTAATAACTTTCATAATATCAACAAGATTTATTTTTGTTTTTAAAAAAATACTTACGTTGCCACTCAATAGGATTTCCTCCTGTGTCGTTGGTGCGTTTACAAACATACAAGTTTACATACACAATGACACCCAGACCCGAAACAACTATTTGTGGATCACACAAAGTGTTGTTCCAAGCTGGAATCGAACCCGCGACACGTTGCACGGCAGCCGGTTGCCCAGTCACCGCGCCAACCGTGCAGTCAATTTTGCAGGTAGGAGATTGTAAGCAAATTCGCAAACATCGAAGAAAAGAAAAATCTTAGTTAAAAAAGAATGTGCGTCAAAGATCTTAAATGGTTATTAAGTTGTTACTATTTTTCTAGATAATAACAAAATTAATTAGAATCATATATTTTGCCAAATGGTAAGTTTCAACAGCTATGTCATGAGGTTCCACGCCCATATATATATAAATAAAAAGCGTAATATCAAAATGAAAAGTAATTGATTGAATAGAAAAGTTCGGGCTATTTAGCTCTGGCAGTAAAAAAAACACTCTATTTTCTCCCTCTAAAAGTCATTTTCTCAGTACCATAGTCCCATGAAAAATGTCGCTTCTGTATAAAAATATTCAAATGTTTGTCGTAGTGTGTGTGCGACACACACATGTGTTGGCTGCGACTGCGCCGATCGTAGACGCCCTTTGTTTTGGAGCCCACGGCCGAGGATTAATGTTTTTTGTCCACATAAAATGTTAATTTTCAGTCCGTACTTGTGTATTGAGATAGTGAATATTTTTCGTCAAATCTTTTTAGGGAATATTTTTGAAATTTTTAATTTACATTACATTATATAATTTCTGTTATTTTTTCTGAGAGACTGCCTCGTTAGCCCAATGGTCGCAAGTGCGACTGCCGTTCAAGGGGTCTCGGGTTTGCTCGTTAGCCGAGTATTCGCACCTGCAAGGCAAGGGGTCATGGGTTCGATTCCCGAGTAGAGCAAAGTATTATTGGTTTTTTTTTTTCAGCAGTTGCACGGAGTCTGTAATTGTTCCCGGTATATGGCAATCGGCTCACCCTCTATTACATGGGATTCATAACATAAATAGTGTAAACTGGGTGTTACATTCTATAGTGGCATAAAGTGCTGTAACATGCACCTCTGCCTACCCCATCGGGGATAAGAAGAGTGATGTTATATTTTCTGAGAGATATACAGAAACCTTTTTTATATTATACTAACAACTGGTGAAAAATAGCAGTTTGATTACACTACTGCCTAGCTCTTCAGGAATTGAAAGCTATGATGTTTGACATAACTGATGTCCGGAAAGATGGTGTATCAGGCTTTTGACCACCTGATGGTAAGCAAGTGACTACGCCCACAGACACCCGGAACACCGAAGGAGATACAAGAGCGTTGCCGAGGTTTAGCCCTAAGTAGATACGGCTAAGGAGAGAGGTAATAATACATAACATAACATAAACATAGCATCACGCCTTTTTATCCCCAAAGGGGTAGGCAGAGGTACCTACACATTTCGGCACTTAATGCCAGTAACAAAAAAAACGTAACAAAAAACTCAACAAACAAATAACAAGTAAGAAATAAATAAGAAACTGCAGAGGACACTAAACACTGAGGTATAATAATTTACTAAAAAGTTGTCTATAAAGGATCTAGACATAAAAATAATCATGTATTCAGTTTAAACACGAGGTAGAGCTCTTTTTAGTCATAAAATAGACAAACAAACTACTTAGAATATTATTATTTATTATACTCGTCAAGGTTTTACCAATTCAATGAACTCTACATAGCGTCAGCGTGAGTCTCCACGTGACTCTATCATAGATGTTAATGTAGAGTCATTTATTATGTAGAGACTATATAGAGATGGATTGTTCAATAAACACTGTTTGTTTACTAAACAAATCTAATCGTTTATTATTATTTTATATAATAGTATAAAGCTCTACATAAAGCAGGAAAATCGTAAGATAGAGCCATAACCTACGACAATATTTCTAACGGCAAAATATAACTCAAATATAACCTTGAGTATCCCGGTCAACGACTCTACCGTTCTAAAAAATAGAGTCACGCAAATTGAAGTGTTTCATCTATTATAGCTCGACCTATATCAATGTCTCTATCAACATGACCTTGGCTCTAGGTGCGCTAGGTCGCCGACTCTATCTAATGTCTAATGCAAAGTATTACGTCTATGACCTACGCCAATGTTTGTTGTTAGAATTTTAATTTAGTAACTCTACCGGCCGTTGACTCTACATTGTACGAGCTATTTTAATTTAATACTGTTCTGTTTTTATTTCGTAAATATTCTGTTTATACGATGTTTACGAACTCTACAATTTCCTGTTTATATACGAAAGAAAGCTCTATAATCCACCAGGAAAAATCCTATCTTTATTTTTATTATTATCACAGACTCTACTATAAAAATAAATACGAAAATAGTATCTACAATAGCTCTATCAACGTTTGACCTACACTAATGTTGTTTCTATTGCATCGTGACCTTGACTCGGTCGGCGACTCTACATGATGACGTCACACAACTAGTCACGTAGAGTCGGTAGAGTTATGCATTCTTAGAGTTTGTGAGCGAATGTAGAGCTTTGCATGTAGGCGACGAAATGTAGAGCACGTTGTATTTTGAAGTTTATGATATACTTATATTGTAGAGACTCATTTTGAATTAATATTTTTTTTATTTTGTTGTCAAATAGTATTAGTTATTGATTCCAGAGTTTGATTTTGTGAAAATATAGCTGCTAGACTTCTTTAATGGAACAAGTCGGTAAACGAGCAGACGGATCACCTGATGGTAAGCAATCGGCGTCGCCCATGGACACACGGAACACCAGAGGCGTTACAAGTGCGTTACCGGCCTTTTGGGGATTAAGAATTTGAGGATTGTTGGGAATTTGGGAATAGACGATAATTGGGCCTCCGGTAACCTCACTTACACAACGCAAGCGGTGCTTCACGTCGGTTTTCTGTGAGGCCGTGATATCACTCCGGGCGAGCCGGCCCATTCGTGCCGAAGCACGGCTCTCCCACACTTCTCTTATAAATGTGACATCTCAGTATTTATACATGTAACGGGCACAATTTCAGACTTCGTGCTACTACTGAAAAATTTAAAACACCCAGTAATACTTTGCCAGACTCGGGATTCAAACCGCCTTGTATCTGTTATTTTGTGTTATGCGATGATACAATATAATACTATATATAAATCACTTAAAAATAATATTTTAACTCGTCGAGTACCGTATTTATAGACACAATTAAAGAACAATAGGTTGCGGTCACCGGTGACCGCTTGGTGTTTGACAGTCTCTATCGACACCCACTTGACTTTTAATGTTAAAACATATTTAACATTAAAAATAATACATAGATGAGACTAACCGTAGAGTCGGTAGAGTCATGGACTCTACCTCCTTACCTCAAGGTCAAATAGAGAGTCATTGGCCATCCAAGGTCAAATGCAGAGTAGAACAATGACAATATGTTTATTTTTTTCCTTTATTTTTATGTTTATTTCTAATTAGTATGATACATGTATCTTAGTATTTTCCAACTATAATTAATTGACAAACAATTGTTCATCATAAGATCTTATGTTCGATTCTTGATTTGAGTAAAGGTTGTTGAACTTAGTCGCATAGAGTTTGGAATAGTGCCCGGAATTCTGTTATATATTTGCTTTTAATATTATAATGTGACTAATAATGCATTTTGATGAAAATAGAGCGTACATTTAAAACTCTACTGTCTACTCTCTAGAATATAAACACCATGGGACTCATAAAAATAGTGAAAACATGGTGTTACATGGTAATGTAGCATTAAGTATTGTGCACTTCTGCCTACCCCTTCGTGGATAAAAGGCGTGAGGTTATGAAGAAGTTTTCCTTCACCGTTTGTCTTTATACCCTATAGACTTATAATCCCAATTCACCTTTAGCCTTGATCTTTGACCTTGAGCTGGTCATTCACGTCGCTCCTACGCCTATCCGGTCAACTATTGTCAGCTCTACATAGAGTCAATTTATGTGAATGTGTTAGTCGTCTCTACCGCACGATAGTAATTGAGTGGCCCTGACATTCGTTAAATGTAGATTGGCGCTATGTAGAACAGTGTCAGCAGAGATAGAGCCGGAACATTGTGCTGGCATATGCTTGGTAGAGTTCTCAGATTTGTCGAGTAATGGGATGTATGTAAACAAGTGGTTAAGTAGGTTTGCACGTTTGCACGTACTTATATTAGCTATATACATTATAAGGAAACATAGAATTTCCTTATAACATTACGTAAGAAGAGATTTTCCAGATAGGAAAATAAATCAATCAATCGTTTTCCTCTTCTCTGAAAATAGTATAGTATAGGTTAACTTTCCTATAAGAAAACAGTCCTAATTTCATTAACTTATTCTACTTATAAAATTGAACCTCTATTAATATACTTTTACTGGCTGCCTCATTGACAATTTCAAGTAAACAATATCCTTATTTCGTCACATCATCACATCACATCAATAGCCTATAAGCTACTGCTGATCAAAGGCCTTTTCTTACACGCTGAAGGTTAGAGCATTAATCACCACGCTTGCTCAATGCGGGTTGGCGATGGCCCCGGTTTATAAGTCCTACGATGTTTTCCTTCACCATTTGTCAGTGGTGTCTAGATAATCGTAGAAAGTACATATAACTCGGAAAAAGTCACATTGGTACTTGCCACCACGACATTCGACATTATTAAATCATACCTCCATTGAAATACTTCTACTGACTGCATCATTGATGTCCATATTTCCTACTCACTGAAAAATCATTATCTATTACTATATTATACATCAAAACATCGGTTATACCAAATAGGTACCAATAATAAACAGAAAAATCAAGCAAATACAATAAAAAATTCAAAACATCGAAATAGCAAATACCGATATGACGTAAATATACTCTGCCTACCCCACTACGTGATACGTCACCACAAAAACAAGACAAGCGCACCAATACAAAAACTATTGCAAGTAGTCGGCCATTCACTAAGCGCGTCAGTGACCGCCTCAAGGATACCATTATTTATGTAAAATTAGTCACCTAACTGACTACTTTATTACAGCTTGTATACATACATACATACTGTACTAGAGTCTGTTTGTTTGTCTGTTTATTATAACATGGTAATCTCCAGAACTAAGGTTTCAACTTAATATTTATTATTGTATTGGATACTATAGGATAGAAAACGTCTCGTCAATATTTTTTAAGTTTTACCCTTCTGTGATTTTCTCCTATGTCGTGAATGCGTTTACAAAGCTGCAATTTCACATACACATGACACCCAGACCCGAAACAACTATTTGTGGAACCCACAAAGAGTTGGTCCGTGCGAAAATCGACCCGCGATACGTTGCGCGACAACCGTGCAGTCAATTATAATGGAACTAGCGACCCGCCTTGCACATACATATGGGTGAATATCAACAAGTGCATATTTTTGTCAATTTTGGTGGCGAAATTTTTTCTTTACTTTTCGTGAAAACTACTGACCTGGTACAAAAATAGAAGGCTCAAGCTTTAGGAATCTTCATGAGGTCTGACAATATCCCGGTAACTTTTTGAGATATTTGAGTTGAAAGACTAGCGCAGCCACCAAAATTGATGTTTGTCCACCAAAATTGAGAGTGCTTAAAACAATACATTAAAAATCAGTTTTTGTCACAAACTTAAATCTCACTAATAAAGCTCAATGTCTGAAATACTCGGGAATGACCAAAAACTCCATCAGTTAATAAAACTCAGTCTTGTTATATATATATTTATTATTATTTATCTGATGAACTCGTAATGATAAATATGAGTGTAGACATAAAACAATATTTTTATTTTGAACAAAATTACTTGCCAAACAACAAAAATTTCCTCAACAAAACTAAGAAACCAAAACTTACCTTCGTCTAACCTAGGAACTTTGTTGGACGACACCACGTTCCGCGCTGCAATTTGTTTAAGGCTTGGAGCTTCATTTTGTTCACCTCATCGTTGTCGTTGTGGTGAAGATGTCAACAGCCTTGGACACCACGGCTTGTCATGTAGCCGTAGTGCGGGCCGTTTTACTCGACACGCAAGTATTAATGACATAATTCGTCGAACTCTTGCCTCCGTTGGCGTGCCAGCTACTTCAGAACCTAATGGCTTGGTACGCGACGATGGCAAGAGACCCGACGGTATGTCATTATTCCCTTGGAAGATGGGTAGGCCTTTAGTATGGGACGCCACTTGCGTTGATACTCTGGCGCCATCCCATCTTCCAAGCTCCGCGTGTCGAGCCGGTGCTGCCGCTGCCGATGCCGAGAACCTCAAACGGCGAAAGTATAATAGCCTGATTGGCAATTATGCTTTCGAACCGTTTGGGGTTGAAACTTTAGGGCCGTGGGGCCCAAGTGCACATCTTCTTTACAAAGATATTGTAAGGAGGATGGTTGACACTTCAGGTGATCGAAGGGCTGGCTTTTTTTTTAAGGGGGGAAAATCATCGAATGACTGCTCCCGCCTGGGTGAGGCGGAAGGGAGTGTCAGACTCTTACTGACTAAAAACCACCCCGTTCCTTCTCCTGCACGTCGAGCCGGAGCCCCGGTTACCCGTTAGGTTCTCCGCGACTCCGAATCGGCACCGGCCCTATTGAGCCCCATCTGTGGTGGTCTGATGGCTCTTTGAGGCGCGCGGAACGCGACGCGCCGTACGCTCGGGTCTGTTTTTGGTCGGACAGGGAGCCACCCATGCTCGCCGTCCGCAGGGCGCGCCGGTTACGGTGGCCGGAGATCGTCCCGCGATCCCCGACGCCCGGTGTGTCCTTCGCGATGGCTGGGTTGCGAGGAGACAGCGCTTCGCTGCCTCACGCGTCCCGCCTCCTCCTTAGCTAGCATGACTGCTTCGCAAAAGGAGGAGACGGCATCCCAGTCCCCTCGCTCCGCATCATGGCCTGCACTAGGCCCGGACGCGAGAGGTCGCCATCGCCGATCACTTCCCTGAGGGCACGGCGGTGCTCAGCCCACGCAGGGCATTCCGCTACGGTGTGTTCCACCGTGTCCTCAGGGCGGTCCTCGCAGTGATGACACCCGGGCGTTTCCTCCCGCCCCATCAGACACAGGTACCTCCCGAAACTTCCATGTCCGGTGAGGACCTGCGTCAGGCGGTAGGTGAGGACGCCGTAGCGTCTCTCAAGCCACTCCTCAAAGAGGGGTCTTACCGCTGCAATGGCAGCGAGCCCAATCGAAGGGCTGGCTACTACCTTGGGCAAAGGTTAAGCATTGCCATTCAACGTGGCAATGCTGCCAGTCTTTTGGGCACCCTACCTAACGGTAGTGATGAGGAAAATGTTTTCTTTGATGCCTTATGATTTATTTTCATTATTATTATTTTTTAAGGTGTAAATATTTTAGTTTTAATTATTTATTTCAATAAGAAGTGTAAGAAACCAAAACATAATAAACTCTTCTGAGTTCTGAAATCCTTCGCTACAATATCTCTATCTCTTTGGCTTTGCATTTTTGATATCGTCGAAACTTATTCCTAAACGCACGTTTAAAGTCCACTGACGTTATTGATGTATCTGAAGTTGGACTATCAGGCCATACTATGGAAACAGTACAAAAAATATCAATACCTACTGCTGACACATGGAGATGTAGGGGGTGACAGCGCTGTAACTTCAGCAGGGCTACTTGTGCGAAGATTTTGTGACTTAGGTACTTGGAGTAATATGACTTGTGGTCGGCTGTAAGCTGTCGGAGTATTGTTGCAAAGTCATTTTATTATTACTTTTAGTGCGAGCTGGACTACTACAATCACGGCTTGTTCGTGGACGTAAAATTCTTAAAACCAAGGTATTTTTTTTTTTTTTTTAAGGGGGGAAAAATCATCGAATGACTGCTCCCGCCTGGGTGAGGCGGAAGGGAGTGTCAGACTCTTACTGACTAAAAACCACCCCGTTCCTTCTCCTGCACGTCGAGCCGGAGCCCCGGTTACCCGTTAGGTTCTCCGCGACTCCGAATCACTGCTGCTTCCTAATATTCTCGTTGATATATTTTGTTTTTTATTTGCAAAGCGCGACGCTCGCGTTGGGATTTTAGTTTCTGAGAAGCCAGTTTACCTTTTTTTTCTTCTAATGATATCTATTTCTCTCTATTTTCCGTAATTTATTCTTTCTTATCTTTTTCTTTCTGCCATTCTTTTTTTAACTAGCCTCTCTTTTCTAGCCTGTTTTGGCATTCTAAAAAGTAAGAAAAATAGGTAAGTATAACTAATTCATTACCTTTATACGAATAATAGGTCAAATCTATTGCTAAGTACCTACATAAAACGTATGTATCGACATAACAGTCGGTCGACCTTAGAGTAGGGCAGAAAAATAACATGGCATGTGCAATTTAATAAATAGAACAAACAGAAGAGAAACAAATAAAATAGTAACGTATGCTTAAATATATACATATACATAATCAATCTGAAGTAAAAAACTGTCTTTAAATGCAAAAATAATATATAAACAGTACATACTTAAAATTTGGTGGCTTATTTTCAATTTTAGTGGCGAAAATTGCCACCAAAACCACCAAAATTGAGCCACCAAAATTGAAACCAGGCATAAAAAAAATCTTAAAAAATACAGTTATTAAGATACAATAGAATAAATATCACTAATAAGTAAGTTACCCTAATCACTACCTACAATACGTGGCTCACTATTAAAACACTTAAAAAAACAACACAAATCGATCCACCAAATTGAAAAATTCTGTCCCCTGTTCGACCCAAATGTACTTACGTTTTTGGCAAGAAATCACAGCTCATGCACACGCCTGTTACTTGCCACTACCCCCGCAAAGTGACAAATACAGAATATAAAACGCGATTAATCGCACACGCACGAATCTTCATGCTAAATTTAACTTGAAAAAGTGATACCAAAATTATGATTTTTGCAAGGACAAACTTAAATCGAGTATCCTGTGCTTTTAAAATCAATTTTATAATATGGTTTAGTTGTTTTTAGGTAGTGTGTCTTATGCATATACCAATGTAAAGATTTGTTTTTTACTTCACTTTAAATTGTTTCTTTGGTAAATACATTTATATCAAAAAATGGAGCTAGGACAAGCCACCAAACTTGAATTTTAAAGTTATTTATTTTTCCAAGTTTCCATAAGTAAGCCTATTTAAAAAAATGTGGCCCTAATTAAGAATAAGTTAAGTTAGTTGACATAAAAAAATATAAGAAGCATACCTTGGTTTTACACCATGATTCTCAGCGTGGACACGTAAAATTAGCGCCTGGGATATTCACCCATATAAACCTTCCTTAAGAATCACTCCATCTATAAAAAAACCGCATCTAAATCCGTTGCATAATTTTAAAGATCTAAGCATACATAGGGACAGACAGACGGCGGATAGCGACTTTATTTTATACTATGTAGTGATTACTGACACGACTGGTCAAAAATGTTCACCAGTTGCTTTTCGCTAAAGAATCTCTTCGATAATGATAAGACTTTAGGTGGCGTCTAAAAAGCGTATTTGGTTTTTATTTACGTTACGAGCAGCGGAGTATAAACATATCCAAATTCATGTTTACTACTAGTTTCTAAGTATCCATGATCAATATATTTCTAGAAACGCCTAGCAATTGTAAATATCAAATTATATATAGAAAACAAAATAATCTTTACAAATACTCACCGAAATATGATGCGGCTTCAATATTACAGCACTTCAACCTACACCGTATTGTTCAGATATCTTCAATCGATTTACAACCCTAATACTTTGTTTTACAGTGTATATTATATTGAGTAGTTGAGATAAATCTTCTAATGTGAGCAATCTAGCAACCTAGCTTGGTAACCTTGATCGATTCGGCCGTTGACATCCACACTGGACTGTTTCAGACTTATTTACTTGTAATTTGTAATTAACTACCTGAATCTTACACATTATTTGGAAAACATACCTTATTAAAACTACCCCGGTGACCAGCATCCACACCTGTAAGGGACACCGAGTCTTAGAAAACTAAGCTCTGGAGTTCTGGACCCTCATAGTGCAACGCCTGTAGTGGTAAATTCTCTCCCTTGTACGGCGGCACGTGACCATGCCATCAATGTTTATAGGTACACTAGCTTTTTCCCTTGGTTTCGTCAAAGTTCCCGTTGGATAAATAGTTGCATACGTGTATAATCTAGACTGCCTCGTTGGCCGAGTGGTCGCAATGCGCCCGGGCAAGGGGTCTCGGGTTCGATTCCCGGGTCGGGCAAAGCATTAAGAAAGAAAAGAAAGAAATAATTATTTAGCACCAGGCACAATGCAACATAAATAAAAAATAAAAAAGACATTACTGGGTATTTTAAAAATTCTCAGTAGTAGCACGGAGCCTGGAACTGTGCCCGGTATATGGCAATATAGGCTCACCCCCTATTACATGGGACTCATAACATAAATAGTGAAAAGTGGGTGTTACTTTGTACAGTGGCATAATGTGCACCTCTGCCTACCCCTTCGGGGATAAAAGGCGTGATGTTATGTTATTATGTGTATAATCTATTCCTATTCCAAATTTATCCCAAACCCTACTGCTGTATTGACGGGATTGAGTAACAAATATCTACACAAACGCACAATCTCTTGCATTTTTAATTAGTAAGAAGTAAGATAAGAATAGTCGAATATGTATACTAAATTTGAATACAGTTAATATGGCAATAATTTTCGTGTACTATGGACTACGTGCAAAAAAATTTGCCGGGGGAATTTTCGTACCTCATAACCTCGATAGCATTTTAGTCATTCACTTTTACGTATTTTAAAGAATTTGTAGGTATTGTGGTTACATTTATATACGTTATAAAATATGCCAATCTCGGATAACATCTGACAAAAACTGCGGTCTCATGTGTTTTGAAAATAAATCTCCATTCCGCCACCGCCCGTAGCATCTCTAACCTTACATATAGCAGTGTAACATTATAACACGACATCGTAATATCATCAGGTCAAAGAAAACAGATGAATGCAGATCAGATCTGGAAGTCATTGGGAGAGATATACCTATATACAATAAAGAAATTGCAAAAAAAAAAACAAGAAACTAGCCTATTTTAAATTGTAGATATACGTGGATTTTGACTTATAATATTCTTGAGAATTTTTATCTAAGACTCCTTACACAAGCGCCTTATAGAGCCATCTGACTCCCACAGATGGGGCCCAATAGGGCTGTTGCCGATTCGGAGACGCGGAGAACCTAACGGGTAACCGGGGCTCCGACTCGACGTGCAGGAGAAGGAACGGGGTGGTTTTTAGTCAGTAAGAGTCTGACACTCCCTCCCGCCTCACCTAAGCGGGAGCAGTCATTCGATGATTTTCCCCCCTTAAAAAAAACTCCTTACACAACAATTGTTCTTAAATATACACGTACAATAGGTCTCCTGTTACACTTCATACCAAAAATAACATAGCAAGCGTCGCCAGTGAGTAGTTAAGTAGTTCATGAGTTGAATGTCAACAACCTAGACATCTAGACAAGGTCAGGCGATTAGACCGAGCTAGGCCGGATATTGTGGTAGGTTAGTTATGCTGAGTCACTTATTATTGCTCGCTAGTGTACTGAACTTGAGTGATTAGGTATTATTTGTAATCTGTTGTAATAGTTCGTTTATTTTTTAATTAGTTAGCAGGTCCATAGTCTGGTACAGTTCAAAAATTTTTACCGATTTATTATTGAAATATTTTTATCCGACAGAGTAATCGAATACAATACCACTTGATTGACAGTCACCCGTATTGATAATCATAACCAAAAGATACTGCAATAAAAACTCTCGGAAAATGAACCTAATGAACGTATCCAATAGGAATTATTATCAACAATTGCACATAGAAGATGTGTATCTTCAAAACAGTGAGACAGAAAAAACAACAAAAAGACTCCTACGCATAAAAATAATCGACAGTCATTATTAGAATCCATTATAGGAACATTTGATACCCAGTCATCTGGCGGCCATATTAGATAGACTCAAATTCAGTGTGAATGATTCCTAGCCAAGGTCTAGAGCTCGGACATTGCGGTAGGTCAGAGGCCTGACTCACTGTAATAGACACGACAATTATACTAGTGTGTGTTTGTTTTGTTCGTGTGGGTACCGGCAGTATTTCTGTGAAGAATTTATTAATGGCGTCATCAAGAATGATCGGAATAGGTTTGGTCTGTAGTCGGTTCAAATTGTGGTTATAACTTCTCATTTGTTAGATTAATTAATTAATGTTACTCGTGATTGTATAACTGATTAAAAAACATGAACCATGCAGTTTCTTTTTTTCTTCTTTTCTTCCTAGAATTCTACACTTTGGCTGTACTAAAGGACAATGGGACAGATATTGTTTACCTACCCATTTTTGACGTCTAAAAGTCCTTCTGTAAGCTAAATGAGTAAAGCATTTTGACTATAAATTTGACCTTCAATATCTACCTAGAATAATAATTGTACTCAGCATATGGCAATAGCATGCGAATTTTAGTATAGTGCGTCTGTGTACCATATGTCTTGAAAATCAGAGCAAGTTCTCTCTATTGGTCTGTATAGGTAACTCTAAGTCTCATTCAGTTTGGGAACCACGACATACACACATGCAGATTATATATTTAACTAGCTTCTGCCCGCGACTTCGTACGCGTACCATCCCATTTTTTCCCGTCCCCGTTCATGATATTCGGAAAAAATTGGTTAAAAAGTATCCTATGTCGGTCTCCTGGCTCTAAGCTACATCCCTACCAATTTTCAGCCAAATCTATTCTGCCGTTCTTGAGTACCGTTCTTATAAGTGGTGTAACTAACACGACTTTCTTTTATATATATAGATAGTATTTAAGTTACCATATACCAGACAAAATTACAGACTAGTTCAACAATAATGTTCCTCACGCCTAAACCAATTAAAGATGATACAGCCATACTGGTAACTAGCTAAGAGTATTCATAGGGATTTTGTATAAGATGTCTTGACTCACTCTCAAAGTTATCCTTAACTAATAAATCAATCATAAAATCGACATACAAAAACACACATCATCACAGCTCATAAAGAACTAACCTACCTCACGAATTGGTACAGATGAAATTAAAAAAAACAAAAGCATTAAAAAAACTTATTTCAAAGAAACAAACAAAAAATTAGGTACGTCAGAATAGTAGGTACGTCATAGAAATACAAAGATTTGTTCGTGCGACAAAAAAATCGCATGCACTAGACGAAAACAGCACGTTAAACAGTCATGAGTAGGTACGATGTGTAGGTATTCAGGCGCAACCTTGGCAGTGCTGTCGAACTCTCGCCTTGGGCTGGGAGGCAGCTCGAAAGGCGATAACAGAAGGGCCAGTCTGTCCAGTACAGATTTGTGTACCAAAGTTATTTACACAAATTTTCCGTTTTTTAATCCCATACTTTCAATAGGCTAACCCATATTTGATTGTCCGCTTCCTACTTATTGTTTGTTGGATTGTATTTTTGGTTCCTCATTACAGCGCTTGATCTTTATTCCCCCTAAATCAAGAAAGACGACTACTACTTCCCTCCTTATAGTGAGAGCTATTTTCGGAGTTTCTCGAAATGTGGGAGAGCCATGCTTCGGCACAAATGGGCCGGCTCGACCGGAGTGATGCCACAGCCTCACATAAAACCGACGTGAAGCAACCTTGTGTTGTGTTTCACGTGTGAGTGATGTTATCGGAGACCTAATTACCCTCCCCTTCCCCAATCTCCCCAATCCCTGGAACCCCAACAATCCTCAAACTCTTAATCCCCAAAAGGCCGGTAACGCACTTGTAACGCCTCATGGATAATCTTTTATCCATGCCTGCAGACTTAGTTTGATTAACCTCTGGAGCGTAGATGTACGCGAGACTCTTTTCTACTCTGTCTCATATGTCGACAGACAAGAGGTTCACCTACCTCACATTAAAACGCTCTAATATCCAGAACTACGTGTATGAATTGAAAAAAATCTTTTTGTGTTAGGTAGTTCCTTTAATAAGAAAAGCCCATAATACCATAAAACATTATATGTATACGAAGGCAGCGCCTGAAACCATCTGGCAGTAATTTAAAATAAACTCCTTGACTGCAACTATAAAGCAATAGAACTGCAATCAGACTGCACGTATGGTTTGCAGTTCAATTGCAGTCGTGATACGACTGCACTCAAACTGCATAAGAACTGCAATTTGCGGTTGGATTGGGTGAGAGCCGAGCAGTGTAGATCCTAAGTGAACAATTATTTTTGATGACACAGACCTTTATAGACACATCTTAACCTTCTGCAAATTTGACTTTATAGTCCCGACGCACTAAATTTGCTCATATTAGTTGCAAACGTTGGGTTATTGCTTGCATTTATTTTAGCATTAATGGTGGGTTGTTTATTTTGGTCCGATTTGTAAACCAGGTAGTTTCGGCGTTGCATTCAACATATAAATGCGCAGTTGGTCGGTGTCAAGGCCGAACATAGTTGACTATAATATGTTGTATTTGTATGTAAAACAATAGAAAGTAACGTAGGTTTCGTTATTTGAAAATATTGAACGAAGTTTTCATGGTCTAAAGCACAATTGCTTAAAGCACATAGTAGCTTTCTCAGATTAAGTATTAGTTTTATTTCCATCAAATTGGTAATTACTAATTAATAACTTCAGTAAGAATATTATGCCATGTGACAACTTTGAACCGTTTCTCCATTTTCTAGTAAAATATATTACATTCATAACATCATAACATAACATTACGCCTTTTAACCCCAAAGGGGTAGGCAGAGGTGCACATTATGCCATTGCACAATGTAACACCCACTTTTCACTATTTATGTTATGAGTCCCATGTAATAGGGGGTGAGCCTATTGCCATATACCGGGCACAATTCCAGACTCCGTGCTGTAATGAGAATTAAAAAAAAACAATAGTACTTTGCTCGACCCGGGAATCGTACCCGCACTTATTACATTCAATACACATTTAATCTATTTACCGGAGTATACAATGACATTGTGATACGCTTATAGTACTACGTCTGTGCATAGGCATTATCCTATTCAATTGCTTAATAGTTGAGGTACAATGGATGCTGTACAAAGGCAATGGGCATTTTTATTTAACTGTTTGAGTACTAAAGATTATACCCATAGTAGGTATGTATTGTATTATATGGGACTCATAGCATAAGTAGTTATATGACATTATATATTTTCATCTTCTTAACGCAGATGTTCACATTTCCAACACACATAACGTAACATCACGCGTTTTGTCCCCGAAGCGGTAGGCAGAGGTGCACATTATGGCACTTAATGGCTCTGTACAATGTAACACCCACTTTTCACTGTTTATGTTATGAGACCCATGTAAAATGAGGTGAGCCTATTGCCATATACCGGGCACAATTCCAAGCTCTATGCTATTACTGAGACTTTTTTAAAACCCTACCCGGGAATCGAACCCGAGACTCCTTGCCCGGCAGTCGCACTTACAACCACTCGGCCAACGAGGAAGTCCAACACACCTTCGTAAAAGTGACGTACAAACAAACCTCCAGGTCGTACATAACAATACATATAACATATAAATCGGTAGAACTAACGACTAAACAAATTAACATAAGTCAGCCTCCTTGAACTAAAGCAGTGCATTGCCCCCCGACTTCGCTTGTAAAAATATTAAGTACTTTGCAATTGTATTCAGAGTTAGATCATACGTTTTTATTATACCTCTTTTGTTATTGTATTATTTAAGTGGCTGGAAATATGTATAATACCTAGGTCATTGAATTTGACACATTAGTCGAGTAAGTGCGCGTCTGTTTTTCAATTCTATCCAAAAGCTTTGCCCGACTTGAGCATTGAACCTGGAACCTTTAGTTTTGAGAGACGAAAATCTTCTAATGACTTTTCAGAGTATCAGACTCTTACTGACTAAAACCCACGGTCCCCTTTCTATTTCTACTCTTCGAACCGGTGCCCCAGCAACCCATTAGGTGGCTCCGTATCAGTGAACCTGGAACCTTGTGATTAGTATACGCAATTGCAACTCAACTGATGAGATGCACATAGCATGCAACGTAGTACAATAGCACATAGTTCAGAATTAATATACTTATGATAAACTATCTACATTCCATTTTCCCTTTAAACTGTCAAACACCAAGCGGTCACCGGTGACCGCAACCTATTGTTCTTTAATTGTGTCTATAAATACGGTACTCGACGAGTTAATAACACCTAAATTGGCATAATGGGAAAACCACTCCGGTGGGGATCAGCATCTCTATTTAACCAAAGAGCACCAGGTCCTTCTTTTAAGTGTAAGTTAAACTCTTACTGACTATAAATACTACCCCGTGCCAACTGCTGCTCCGTACCAGAGCCTCGATACACATACAACATAAACTGCTTCTAAACTGACGAATGACGTATTGAAAATCTATATCTACAAACTGCAACCACAGATCACCCTTCTAGGCCTCACAACACTTCTGTGCGCATGCGCATAACGCGATCATTAACCTACGACCATGATTCATCTATTCTTAGAACAGATCAGGAGAATTTTCACCAACAGCCAAAAGTATAAAATAGAATATATGAGTTCATTACACTCGACTCCTGCGTTTCCTGAACGCAATATATTTACTCTTCCTGCAAAAATTCTTTTATTTTTTTTCAGGGTTTCAGGTTGTTTGTTTGGAAATTTTTCACGCTTGTTTTATTTCCCCATACCCTACTACATAGTAGATATATCTGTCTTCTCAAAAGTGGAATTCTTTGCCAGAATCTGTATTTCCTGAAGGGTATAACCTGGGCGTCTTCAAGGCCCAAGTGAATAGGTTGCTTATGGGACGACGTGCTACATCGTAGACGGCATCATCGCTTACCACCAGGCAAGATAGTAGTCAACGTCACCTCATCAAATATAAAAAAAATCTCTGCTCTATACATAGTTTTAGATTCATTTAATTTCAAAATTCGGGATTAGTATCTGAAGCGTACTTCTCAATACACTTACATTTAAGATTAACTTTTCTAAGAAAGATTTTCATTTTTTTTTCTTAACACAGAAACCAATTGCTCAATCTTGCATAATAAAAGACTACATACAATAGAAATGTCAATTAGTTACCCCATACAACAATACCCAATAGGAAATACAAAGAAAATATCTCATACAAAATCTATGTCTGCATGGTACTCCTTGCGGGCCTCTCAAACATATCCTGGCTCCCTCATACATAAGGAGTACATAAGCGCATAAATATAAAATTGCGTTAGGTCGTTAAACTGCAGTAGATAATACATAGGTATGTTGAGTGAACTCGACTCTACTGACGAACCAGTTCATACACTACAGACCAATATTTTTGGCACACTCAATACATGTTATAATATGCATGTCCTTTTATAAAGTCATCGCAATTACAATAATGGGAGTAACTGAATACATCTCCCTTGAAATTTGGTTGAAAACGACAGCATCCCCACTGTGCGACCACGGGATCAGAGGCTCCGTCCCAGAAAGCCCGATTTTCTGGCCGTCTCAGTCTCATCAGTCTTAATTTCAAATATTTTTCATCTATATCAAATTTATCACAACATGCAATACCTGAATCAATTCAATCCTACCAAACTATAAAAATTGCCCTTCGCTTTACTTTGTTAAACATTAATAAACTAAATAGTCCGTCTTTCATGGTGGATGTCCTTACCACACGCACGAAGCGCTTCGCATCAGGCTTCCTTGTGTGTACTGCTAAGGAGTGGAATTCTTTACCAGAGTTTGTGTTTCCTGAACGGTATGACCTGGGTGTCTTCAAGGCCCAAGCAAAGAGGTTGCTTATGGGTAGATGTTCTTCATCGCAGGCCGCATCATCGCTTTCCACCAATCGAGATACTGGGCAAACGTCGAAACCTAAATAAATTACAAAAATACTTCACATGCCCATGAATGCGGGTAACTTGAAGTACCACCATAGGTCACTACTATCTAGATTGCCTTTATAGATCTAATAGACTATGAGTGGGGTGTTCCTAGCCCGCATGTAGGCGCCCTAGACCTCGTTGTCCCAATTAACTTCGTAAGTGCTGTCAATTAATTGAGTAAGGTTTCTGTTATCACCCTCAAATCAGAAAAAGTTGACGTTATCATTACTGTTTATAAAAATAAATGAGTTTCTTGTATCCAGTTAGTTTTGAAAATAATTCGATCCTTGTTTCAGGTAAGTATTTAAAATACCAATCTTTGTTTGCCTTTTTGTCTTTATTTATTTATTCAAAGAAGTCTTTAAATAATTGCAAACAATAAATCGATGGTAAACTTATAGTACAAACAATAAAACCTTCTTATAAAGCTAAATTTCATAACCTCTCTAAAGTCCACAAAAACAATAGTAAATTAGTCGCATTGCACCCACTCAGAAGAATGTTCAAACACGAACATATTTGCAGCTGTACCAGTTTCCGTGACACGCAGTGCAATCCTCGCTGCACTGAACATTTGCCAAATATTTTTTTCTAAATATGTAACCGTCAGTTCGTTAACCCCGACCGCCATTATCGGGCTCGCCGGACGAGTGTTTTAGATCGGCGCAAGCGCATCGTTGTGTGCATTTACGACGCACATTATAATCTGCATGTGTGCGAATTTTTATGCTTCAACTTGTATTTTTTAGATTCGAATAGATGACGTCATTAGGGACTGAATCCAAATATACCTTTTAGTTTGAAGGTCAGTTCAAGGATTGTATTCTGGGTGATGTTTCCTATTGCAGAGACGAAGGTAGATAATAAAGCTGATGAAATCACTCGGTTACATTGTCGTAGTTAAAGACGATCGTCTCTTGACTTCGTTATTTTGCGTCACCTCTAGCATCGACCTCAAAATAAATAAAACTCATAAATGTGGGAAATATGGTGTAACATTTTGTTATAGCTGTGTTCTACTTAAGTGTTCACATTTAGAAACTCAGTGTGATAATCTAATGAGACATGACTTGGGAGAGGTTAGACGTAGGACGTACAGCTTTGAGTGTTCACTGAGACTTGAAGAGTGAAATTATCCTACACTTACGCCTTACAAAGCAATGTCAGTAAAATCATGATATGTTACTGTAAAATGCATTCACTTATCGACATACAACAAGTGGTCATTGAAGTAGAAAATTATAAAATAAAATCAGATTTGATATTTTGTCTATTTTTATTGAATTACGTCTTCAACAAGGAATACACTTAAAACACACGAGTACCATTACACAAAATTAAAAACTATGTGCTACCTTAATTAACGGAGGTTATAAATGACAATAAATCATAAAAATATACACATAAAACTTAAATCTTAAATGGAAAGTAGTCAGTAGTCAAAAGTAATAAATTAAAAATTGTTAAAAGTTGAGAACAAAACAATTTCAATAACTTTTTTATCTTATCTCTAAAAGTAATCAGAAATTAATTAAAGAAAGCTTTAGAACAAAACACTAAATTAAAAACAATACAAAATGTCATACATGTAAAAAAGTATAGCATCAAATAAAAAAAAATATTTGATTATGCACTAATATCGAATTTTACCTATCTTGAAATATCAACTGAAAATCGCCCTCAGTACCGAACTTAAATTATAATATCAACCAACACAAACCCGCGGAATCAAAATTAACAATAAATCGTACACAAACAATTACTAACAACACAGAAATCTTTCACCACGAACACTATCAACCCAATCATAATAAGGGTCCAACCAAACACCGGACATAATTCCAACCAACACCACAATTATACCAAACACCCTTTTAACCCAAACTATTTCCCAAACATACCTAATACCAACAATATAAACAAACTATAAAACCCGGACATATCCTCGTCTAGACGTGAACCCACGACCCTTCGGTTAGAGGTCAAGTACGGTCAACTAGACACGAAGTATATGAAACCCTTGTTATTGTTACCTTTAGAATTGTATGGGGAATAGTTTGGACACCTTTATGGTATTATACCCTTTGTGGCAATGTGTAAAGGGGCGGTTTTGCCATGGAATGGTTTAGTTTTGACCGTTAATTATTGTTATGGTAGATCATTTTCATAAATCTCAGTATGTAGTACTATTTTGAAATTACATTGGTATTTTGGAAAAGGTTTGCTATCAGAACTAGGAAAAATATGACGGTAAACATGTTCAACAAAGAGTGATAGTTTAATTAAAGTCGAAGTCAAAGCATTTATTTTAATTATTCCTTAATTAGGCACTTTTTAAATGTCAAAATAGAATGTTCCGTCCGTCAAAGTCAAAGTCAAAATCATTTATTTCAATTAGACCAGGAAGGCACCTTTGAACGTCAACAAAAAATTTAAAGTGAAGCTATTTACTCATTCCAAGGCGTTGATTTCTATAGAGAAGAACGAGCAAGAAACTCCATAGGTTACTCTTTTTCAATCAGGTTCACAATACAATTCTCTAGTTACATAGTTACATAATTACGTTGGAAAAATATAAAGCTCTCAATTGCACAACCTATCCTATTTTAATACTCGGATCAGCAGTCGCGTGTCATCAAATCTAACAAAAACATCAACTCCATACAACATCAAACAACTACTTTAACTTTTCCACAAAAAAAAACAATATCACTACTTACAACAAATCCGTCCAAAATAATCGGGTCACAATTTAAATTCACCAAAGAAAATTACACTATATCGTGTAACTATCCGACGCGGGGGTGACACACTACCCCATACACCGCCCGGACGACCCCATGCGACCCCATACACCCCCACGCGTCTAGACAGACCCCCTGCGCGGTCAAGTACACGATAGATGCCACTAATGCCGTGACTCACTCTACTACTTGAGAAAGGTCGAGGGAAAATGGAATCGGGTTTTCTAATACAACTAATATTAGAAACATGTGGACGTCAGTTTGTTTGTTGTCAGCAAAGCTACTGGTAGAAGCTAGCTAAATTTTCTTATCAGTTATTTTGGTAATTAGGATTAGGTATCTATTTTGAGTGTTTATAGTTAATGACAATTAATTCTTATTGATTAACGCCTGGATACTGAAAGGATACTCAATATTAAGTCGCGCTTAAATATCGTGGCATCTATGTCTTTTTACAAATTTGTAGTAATGTAAGTATACTTAAGCACGACTTAAACTTCAGTAGCGTTTGAGTATTTCAGCGTTATTAGTAGAATAAGTGGAACTAAAATAATGAATTCAAATTCAAATTTATTGCGAATATAGGTCAAGTGTACATGTTATAGTAGGTATTATAAATAATCTGATCAGCTATATTCTGCCATATTGCATGCAATATTGTTAAAATTACAATAACTATTATTTATTAGACTGTTAAAATTAGCCATAAGAAATTATAGGAGAAAGTACGTTTATTATAGTCACATAAGTAGCTGCATTGCTTTCGTAGACACTAAATCGTAGACACTAAATCTACACTGTCAAACACCGCGAGGACACCGGTGACCGTAACCTATTGTTCTTTAATTGTGTCTATAATGGTACTCAAAGGGCTACCGTAAAACCATCAAATAATTTAAATGTCGAAATTCACAGCTTTTTCTTATTGCAATAAGGTACCTACTGATTGCCATTACCTACAATGCCAGTATTGCCAGAAACATACAAACAAGAAAGAAATCCCATAAGAACAAGCTAACCACCCACTACAGCAAAAGAAACCATAAACCCCACAATTACGAGCATTACAAGGAACACACATAGCATAAAACTATTTAGAATCAATCACGTGACCCGACACAACCCTCCCCCTCGCCCCCGCCCCCCTGCAACCCCTCAGAACGCATTCCCGCCGTACACAATAACCCGATCCTGTCCGCAACCTTGAAAACGCCATCTTAACTATCAATAGACTCCACGTACGAGTGAGACGATGATAGTCTCGAGGAAGGAGGGAGCGAGACGGAATAATAACATAAGAAACGCAAGGTCGCCGGGCAGTGGGTCAGCTCGTCTAGGCTGCGTCTAGCACGCACACTAGTGTAGTGTAGCGATAGTCGGAAAGTCTTAAGGTAATATTATTATTTATTCATTTATGGTGATTAGTTTTTTGTGTGTGTGTGTGTGTGTGTGGAAATGTTTATAATTGTCATTTGTATTAGTATCTTATGTAGATTACACATTGTATTTGTGTATGGTAATAGAAATGCTTACTTAGATAATAACATAATTTGAAACCGAAAAGACAACGACATTTCTTAGACAAAACTTTAACTTAGAAAACAACTTTAATATCTTCCGCTTAATAACATATCCTCAATCACTTAACATTATCACGAATCAAAAGCACCAATTACAATTCTCCTCATACGAGCATAAAAGCCACGATCCATCGCCTAAACCCAAAGAATTAGCACATAGCGTGTTCCAATTAGGCAGGAACCCGATAATTAATGAACGTGGTCACGCGCAGCCAGAAAATGTAATCAGTGTCACTAAACTGAAGGACTTCTGAAAGACAATAGTTATGAAATGATCTAAATCATTAGCATTTTATAGTAACTGTGGTGAGACATACTAAATTAATTAAAAATCGCAAATTACTCATGTGAAAATAGAGTAGGCTACGCGACTTCGGCGCAACGGCAAACACTGCTCATGAGGAAGAGCCCCTCTGTGCATCGAAACTAGTAGAGCTATTCTCAATATTTTTAAGCGAGTAACACACGATTTTTAGTTAATCATTAGCATCAATCTGTTTCTATCCAAAACTAAACCTAGGTTCAGTAAGTTCGCCATAATTCAATCTTCGGTTTATATATGTACCCGAACTAACTGATAATCAACTTTAAATAAACAACTAATTATACCACTCTAGGTAATACTATCTTGGCGGGAGAACCTTAGGAGAGAAGATTCTACGAAATGATAAGAACATAAGTAAAAAGTATATATTTTCGCAAGTCAAATAGTTCGACTAAGTAAAAACTTTTTGTCTTCTTCTCTAATAACATCTTTTGATATATTTCATTGCAGGGTTCAAGACAGTTATTCATGTCCCTGAGACGCGCCGAACTTTAGTGTCCCAGTGTTTCCATGATTGTATCTACTGTAGATTGTAGATCCTGGCTTACAGGAGTTGCAGCGGTTTTAGAAGATTATTGCGGGCTTGTTCCAAAAAAAAACTAAATGTATAATGCAGTTTGTACATAACCATTTTTGAGGTTTTACATAATGTTTATACACAAATCTATGCTAATACATATTCACAAAAGTAACTTAACTAATCACTAATTCACTACACAAATCACAAACAATACCAACCATTCGCAAAGTTGCATGAAATAAAGAAAAATTGCAACTATTTCTTAGTTCCGTTGCTATCGGTCCGTCCACACTAGCTCACACACACACGCTCCGTGTGTGATAGTTGTGTCGCTGCGAGAAACTGTATTGTTCGTTACTTCACTAGCAAACACCGTTCTATAGGATTACATATGTCGGAAGAACGAAGAATGGAATGAGATAGAATCACGATAGAATGGAATGGGTAAAGGTTCTGTAAAATAGTTTTTCTTTTTGCAGTTGGTACAGCGTTTACGAAGCTGAGTGGGTTATGTTGATTAAAATGTTGAAGTGCATCTAATGGAGGAAATTGAGTCATTGATTTTTGTTTATCTTTCTTACCTTTTTTATTAAGATAGGTAAAGTTGTATTGTATTGTAATTTTTTGTAGTTCTTGACATCCTTATGCTGTTTTCTTGGGGTTGTGTCATGATTTTTAAATGTATTTCGTTCGTCTTTTCGACCATTAGGCTACAATAATTTTTGTCTTAAACATCACCACTTGTGTACTCTAGGTTATACTGAACACACTTGTCTACTTGATTGTAATCAAAGCTTATTATTGGCCCAATATGTATAGTTTCATCAACAGCCTATAAATGCCTACTGCTGAGCAAAGCCTCTTCCCACAAGGAGAATTTTTGAGCACTCTTGCTCAATGTGGGTTTGCGATTTTAACTTATAATTAGAAATTATAAGCCCAAGTTTCCTTAGGATGATTTCCTTGAACGTTTGTTAGTGGTGTCTAAATAATCTTAAAAATTATATATAACTCGGAAAAAGTCACACCGGTACTCGCCGTTGTTGGTAGGTTTCGAACCCACACCCTTAGGCATGAGAAGCAGGCATCTTAAACCTGCAAAGCTACACTTATACAAAAAATGTCGTAGTTGTCCCACGTCATTTTTTTGTATATGTAATAAACCACTTTCAAAAACTGCATCGTTCATCATTCGTTCATCAATTAGGTACAGCTCTGCCTAAATCTTTCAGACATTACTTTCATAAACGAATAATGAACACTGATACTTTAACACACTATAGCTTTAACCATAAACAAACAAACAAACATCAACTTTGAATTATTAACAGTACAAATCACACTACATTATCTATTATTATTCAGAAAATCAAATGCTACATCAATTTCCATAGGGGGAGACAAGGGGATTAGTGTAGCTTACACATACCGCCCGTCAATTGAGGGATGTAAGCGGGTTTGATGCCGGGTTGGGTTAGAATGTGGTTACAATTTAATAGTACTTATATACTGAATATCAGTTATCGTTGAGTGAAGATTTTATCCACTTGTGTTGTAGAAGATTTTTATGGAATAGGAGGCAAACGAGCAGACGGATCACCTGATGGTAAGCGATCAATGCCGCCCATGGACACCCGCAACACCAGATAAGTCACAGGTGCGTTGCCAGCCTTTTAAAAAAGAATACGCTCTTTTTTTGAAAGTTTGATGGTCTTAGTTTAAGTGTAAGTCTTTGGGTAAGCATTATACATTACACAAGCATTGTACAATATTTAATTTGCAAACTTAGCCTAGTGCTCACCACAATTTGTACGCCTCCGGGCATAGCATAGCGCTTTATTTTATTACCATTTATAAGAACTTTATCTGTCTAAAATAAGAATAATAAATAAAATGTTTATTTGGTGTAAAAAGCCAGATTACAAAACAAAACTTACTAGCTAAACAAAGTCAGTTCTGCAGTAGGTACTAAAATATACCTACGTCATGTTTTTTTGTGTTATTCCTATTAACAAGGTAAATTTTAAATCATTTCAATCAATATTTATCATTTTCAAGACGAAGGAAATCCCAAAACGCATATTTTTAAGATATCAACAATATGAATGTCTCAAACATTCGTCCGTCGCTAAAATCATTACGTTCAGTTATAAACGAAAAAATTACATAATTTTCAGGTATCTCTCAGTTTCAGGGCCAACGTTAATATTAAGGTACTCCATAAATCACCAGTCATCATCGTTTAAGTTAAAAGCATAATCAAGTTAATACAAATTCCCTCTTTCATGATTTGCTGAAAATAGACTGAAAGTTTCAGCCTACGCGGCCGTCGGCAGCTGTCGGTTCAATACGGCCTAGGGTAACAATTTTTGAAGATACTAGCGGCTTGTAACAATAACATAGTGATACATTTTGCCACTTTTTGATCACGTGTCAGCTCTTTGAAATATTGTTTAGATTTAAGTCACAATTATGACCCCAAAAATTATCTGTAAATAATAAGTTAGTGTTAACGAATAATTATTTTATGTGCATTTTGCAAACTAAGTATTTCAAAGTCGAAGTCAAAATCATTTATTTCAATTAGACCAGGAAGGCACTTTTGAACGTCAACAACAAAAATTTAGAAGTGAAGCTAGTTGCTCATTCCAAGGTATAGATTCCTGTGGAGAAGAACGAGCAAGAAACTCCATATTACCTAGATTTACAAATGGTGTCGGAATTCAATGAAAAAGCTAATAAAAAGAAAACAGAAACGTGAACCCAAATACAAGTTAATCTTCCTACTAATAGTGGTAGCTGCCTCAACGTTACTACAATTCCTTTTGCCAATACTATTTCTTATTTCACTGAACACAAGAATCATTTTACAATACCGTGTGACTCAAAACTTCAAATACTGTTCAAAGCAAACTTAATGCACGCGAATTGCATGAGCAATGCAACCCTATCTGGCATTATCAGAACTAATCAATTAGGGACACCCTAAATGCTTAGGAATAGGGTGCTGCCTAACCCTTAGGCATAGACATGCAATGTTAATGAAAGTGATGTTTCAAAAATGTTGGATGAGTAATGAACATTTAAAAAAAAATAAGAAGGAAAGTCAGTAACTTTTGCTTTTTAAGAATTTAGTGTAAGTAGCTATCATTGTCATGATTATTTCAAGTGGATTCTAATTAGTTTATATGTATTTTTCTCTCAAAATCATGTTCCTCTACTCAGACCGTGTACAACAAAGTATATTGTTTATATAATTATACGTTAATCAAACATACCTACTAAACTGAACTGACAAAAATAAGCTTGCGAAAAAGAGCAAAACTAATAAAAACAATCGTTTTTCCTCTCCACAAACTTACACAAAAAAATACCCACAAAGAGTACCAACTCGTAGAAATAATCTAAAAGTAAACAAACAAAATATTTATATACAAGATATTATTATGGAAAATGATCAATTTCCCTGTGTACTGCGCAGTAGGCACGGTTGAAAGACCTAAGTCTAGATGCACGTGAACAACTCATGCCTAGGTCATCGACCCACACAAGGCCGGATCTTGCTAAAATCTTAGAATAGGTAGCTGGTAACGGTTGCAAAAAATAACATGTTTTTTGTGATGATAAAAACACATATGTGATAATTAGGGGTTTACTAAAGGTAAGTATAAAATATAGCTTACAATCTGGTCTGGGTTCCAATTTTTTACATTTAGAAAATATTCAATTCGATTCAAAGAAAACTGTCCTCAAACACTTAATCATCTAAACGTTAATGACACGCTTTTCGAATTACATTAGGTAAAGAAATGAAGAAAAAAATGAAACATTTCTAAATTATTGTTAATTTTAAAGCATCAAATATCTAATACTGCTAGAATAACTAAAACAAATCACTATCAGAGTTTTATATAATGTTAAACAAAAAAACACCGCAAAATATTACTTAAAGCTTTTAAAAACCACAATGAAAGTCTCTACGACAAATTTAGCCGAGCTAACGTAAAAAAATACGTTTAGACTAAGAATTTAGCTCACGAGACACTACAAGGTTACGTTAGAACTATTTACTCAGTCTAGAAACCTGACCTAGGACAACTAGCAGGCTGAAACGTAGCCTTCACCTCGGCCTGGGCCGTTGACTCAAAAGAAGGCTAGGTAACTGATTTGTTCTAGAATTACTCATTGTTTTTCGTAACTTTATTGTTTTCGTTGACACAAGGATTTTTATCTTTTACATGCTTAGTATTAAGGTTGTTTTTCCTATAATTGATATTTATAAGTCATTATAATACACTGATTTTCGCCTAATTTTATTTAAAGTATGTAAAAAACGTATTTGTGTCTCTTGCATTCTGTAATAATATTTATTACAATTAGTTTTCTATTATTTTTAAAGCATTTTTTTACTTTCATTTATAACCAAATATTTTTCAGAATGAAATTGATTGTCTTCGCATTTCATAAAAAGAAAATTTTCCGAATATCGATGCTATCGGTTTTAGCAAAATAATTTTCACAGTGCTTAACTAGATTAAAAAAAGGGAATACCTAATTGAGTATAAAACTTATTTTATACTCAATTAGGTATTCCCTTGTTTTATATACAGATAGATATCATAGATGTATAAAAAAATAGATACGTTATACGATCTAAAACTATATTTATACTTGTGATGAGCCAAATACAGGAAAGTTAATACAACTCTCTTTTTAAGCTAATAAATAGAGCTTTGCAACTACTCAACAAGATTTTTTTCTATCTCACGTTATTTTTAATTTCCTTTTCTACAATACTTTTGGTTTTGCCAACGCTACAGAAGATAGAAAACAAAAAAGACAAAGATATGCAATCGGACCTGATTCAGAGTTACGATAATTATGCTAAATACTGATTTGTCATGGCGCAGAAAGATCTGATGATTACTCATTGAATGTTTTTTGTTGCGAAAAAACTATTATATTTTTTTTTAAAGACGTTGCCCCACACTAGGATTTTCTCCTGTGTCGTGGGTGCGTTTACAAACATACAAGTTCACATACACAAAGACACCCAGACCCGAAACAACAATTTGTGGTAATATTAACTTTAACTTACCTAACCCAACAGCCCACCAATCTATGGAAAATTCTCGGTGAAGACTGTCTGAAAAGTTATCACATGTCTATCACAAACCATTGCGCATGTTCTCATCTCAATGATATTATTCTTAAACTGAAACTCTACATACATACATACATACATCAACAGCCTATGAATGTCCACTGGTGAGCAAAGCCCCTTCTCACACGGAGAAGGTTTGAGCATTAATCACCACGCTTGCTCAAAGCGGGTTGGCGATTTCAAACTCATAATTAGATATTATAAGTCCAGGTTACCTCGCGATGATTTTCTTCACCGTTTGTTAGTGGTTGTTTAAATAATCTTAGAAAGTACGTATAGCTCAGAAAAAGTCACATTGTTAACTCATGTAAACTGGAACTCTAATTAGGAATATTGATAATAAAATCTTAGTCATGTTATCGTCACTGGAGATTATTTTTGTTCACCTAGGAGAGATTCTCTAAACAGATATCGGAAACTTAAAAATAGTACTTTGAAGAAGAGTTTTATTGTGAAAAGATTCTATGAATTTCATGAAGAAACTCGTATCGTGAGTAAGAAGGCAGACTCAAGACTGTAACAGTCATACCCCCGTAACAGGAAGGATTGTTGTTAAGATCATACTGATGTCAACTTAGATCAAAGCCATGAGGGAAGAAAGTTAGACCAATTCAAAAGTATCATGTTCTAAAGAATATCTACAAGTGCCTATTCAGAAGAATATAAGTAGTCATTGCTGAAGGAAACCTTTTCCTTAGAGCTTGGCGTGATTTCTTTCGTGAATGGCAAATAATACAACAGAAACCATGATCTGTTCCAAAAGTAAACCTTGAGGCTATGAAAACATGGTATTAATGAGAAAAACAAGATATTTATTATTTTCTTTTGTATCAGACAAACATCTCAACCGAACATATATTTATTCCCCGGCCATCGTCCGGCCGAATTAATAAATCAGCATTTCCTCTGCAAGACGAAAATCCAAACAACAAAAAACGTTTCGATCCAGGAATTAAACAAACAATGTAAATTAAAAAGCGTATATGTATAAAAAGCCGCACATCGTAATTTAAAATGTAATGACGTTCCATTTCGCAGGACGACTGAACGAAAATTAAACATGCTTTGCAGTGTGCCAGTTAAAATTATTTTTTCACTACTTACACAGCACACTGTGTGTCCGCTGCCGTATATACGAAAAAAAAAACGAAAAAGGCACTAATACAAACACGCAAATCCATCATGTGCACAACAAAATAACGCACACATTCAAACACTTCCACGTAACACATTCACAACTTCCACAGCACACAGAGGCAGAAAGAATGCATTTATACGAGCACACAAAGAAAAACACGCACACGAAATGAAAATTCGGTGTTCCTATAATCAAAAATTGTGTCTTTGTGTGCGTCCCGTCATTCCCACGCACAGGCAATGTGTTAACTTGCTAGTTCTGCAAACAAGACATCACCATTCAACTTTAAACCTTAACTTTGAGCTGTACAGTTTACATTTGGAAATATCGTTTTAATGATTGGGTTGCATTGAGTTTTAATGTGTGAGTAAGCGATTCGTTCGTTTTGTTCCTTTTTTAAATTTCACCGTTTAGTTCAATCTATTTATTGGTTGATGGGCATGTGTGCGGTGCGGTCACGTGTGTACAAGCGGTCAGTGTGATAGTGTGGGTGCGCGAAAGTGCGTAGAAAAATGGCGGGATATAATTATGTATGATTTTTAACTAGCAAATTATACGGCGGTGTCTGTTCTTTGTTTTGGTTTTATGTTGTACTAGTAGTAAGGGGATAAGCAGAGATATATGTACCTAGGGTAATATGTTGGTAATGAAGTCATTATCGTTAATATTTCAAGGCAAGATGTTTGTGGTGGGCTAACTGCGAACATGCACGTTTGGGTTGCCACATTTCTTGCATCTTTCAGTGTGTTTCCGAGGCGCTCAACAAGTTGTTAGCTCAGTGAATGGGCAGCTCTTGCTGACTTCCGCGTTGCATTTCCTTCCCTCATTTTTGCACCTTATCGTCTTTTTAAACATGGCTGTAAAAGATCTTCAACTTTAACGTAATCGAGAAAAACTACGCTGTTGCTTCTATTGGATTTTAACTGGTGGTTTTATAGAGGTCAGAAAAGAAAATGATTTTTTATTTTCGATGTAGTATGAGCATAAAATTTCAATACTTCTTCAATAAAAAATATATATTGATCACTACATAAAAAAATTGTTTCTATAATAAAAATAATATATATTTATTGCTTGTAAATTCATTTAAAATAGGAACGTTAAAAATTTTACATAATTTGATTTGATTTTGTGAATTTTTTGACGATAAATAATTATGACTACAAATAGCTAGTAATTTTATACAAAAATCATATCAAACTCTTAATTTTGGCATTTAAAAAAGGATTTAACTCGACTACATAAAAACAACCCTATCAAAAGTAGTACTAGAACAGGCCACTCGTAATTAAAAAAAAATACACAACTCTATAACATTAAAAAACAAAAGTTCCTATTTCAAAACAATGGAAGCATTCATTTCGAGTACCGTGAAAAACAAACAAGCATTTAATTAGGCGAAGTTACCAGTAAGAAAAAAACGTAATAATAATGTTTATTTGACAAATAAAAAGGTTTTTTGAAATAAATTCAATCGTTCCCCGTAAATAAAGCAGAATGACGGGTTTCTTTTCTCTTAAATTGTAGTATTTTTTTTAATAATTAATTATTGCTTTCTTATATTATAAATACTAATATGTATTGCATAACTTTTACTTCCCAACTGAACAATTTTGACATGATTTTCACCACTAGACATAGTAGAAGGCTAAAGAAAGATATAGATACAGATAATAAATTATTTTGCCATTGGTCACACCAGTCATTTGAAATGTCTTGTCTGAAATGAATCCTCCTACATGATCCATGGTCTATCCTATGCGTTACATTGCCAATATTATTATACTTAAACTATAAAACACTGAATCACTGGTTTTTTCGAGATATAATCAAGGAAATCGTAAGGTCTTATGATACCTTATTCCAATTATATTATCTGTCACACTACGAGTACTCTTTATTTATTTTTTATTCGTTGTTGTATAATTGCTGTCATATGTAATTAAAGAGATGTTTTTGTGTAAATATTATTTTAAATTAAAGTGGGTTTTATAAGTATTGATAGCAATTTAAAGTCAAGTACAGCGATCGTTTAAAGATAATATGATAGTTTAATGAAACTGCTGGTTATTCTAGTTTAAAGTAATATATTCCCAGTTATTCCTAAATGTATGGCCGGAAAACACAATTTTTGTATCTTTCTATTTGTATCTAACATTTGTAATATAAAAAGTGTATTACAACAAATCTCATTGAAAATCTAGTTGAATACAGCAACGAAACCAAACAAAAAACGAGCTAAAAACTTATTTCATTACAAAACAACATCAGAGAGTGAGTGCCTACATCTAACAGCCACCCTGTACCCTGCACCCCTGTTCCATCCCCTGCATTTGAATCTCAAAGTAAAAACGGACGTAATTAAAAATTCTCCGAAATTTAGGGTGTCGCCCTAACTAACGAAACTAGTGCGAGCCGCCACGAGCCGCCGTGATCCGGTGCGAGCCAGTTCAGAGTGGTAACAACCGGTCTATTCCCGAATTCGTTCCTTGCCCTACAGGTGTGCATTAGTGCAGAATGCGTGAGTTTGCGTGCGCTGTCTTGGTGTGCGTGCCGGGTGAAATGCAACTTGTTCTTAGGAGTAGAGAACGACAGCGGGGCTCAAGCTGCGGTTATTTTTGGATACGTTTTCGGAACTCGTGGGTGAAAAATTTGCAAGATGTTATGTATATACTATCTTTGAAAATGTTAGATATAGGAAACCTTGTCTAATCGAGTTTTAGGAAAGAGAATTTATTGCATTTTCACCACCCAAGCTCTCGTTATCGTTTGAGTATGTCACTTCCAAAATCATTTTGGAAAAAGAGTAACGAATAGAATTTCTTGCTCGTTCTTCTTCATTCGAATCTACATTTTGGAATGAGCACCTAGCTTCACCTAGCTTCACTGACGGACTGACTGACAAACTATTATTTATTTTGTATTTGTTAACGTTTCAAAAATACCAAAATATGGTTTAATTGAAATAAATGCTCTTACTTTGACATGATTCAATGATTTAATATTCACTTCTAAAAAATAAGAAATACAATAAACTTACATAACGTTTTCAATCTTTTCAAAACACTGACATGCTCTTTGTGAAAGAAATTTTGTTACTCTCTGCTATAAGACAAAGCACTTTCAACCGGGAAATAACGTTTTGTTTTCATATCTGCTTAAATCTCTAGAAATAACAACTTATATTAAAGTGGTACATTTTCTACATAACGCAGTACTTATCTGTACAAACTTTCTTAAAAATAATGTTGATCTCTATAGAGTATAGGCATAGAGTTTATTTTTGTATTTGTTATTAACGTAATAAACGACCAATCAAATCGTTGTTAAGGATCGTTAATATGTATAACATGATTTTTCAGTTCCACACTTACACTGGAAATAATTGTGTCATGTTTCACGGTTATGATAAAATCTATTTACCTGACTCTAGTGCTTAAAACAACGTAGTTAAAGCATAATTAAATCTAATTAGACCAAAAAACAACATTACTTACAAGTAAAAGCTATTAGAAAGAAGTCCTTCGGGAAAGTTAGTCCCCAAAAAAGTCCCGCGCTTTTTTCGTCTGAAATCACATCAAATTAACATTAGCACTCAAAACTAAAGCCATAAACACGACAGTACCATTAAGAACAATAACTATCTAACAAAAAAATATTAGTTCAACCGAAAAACTCCCAGAACAAACATTATTTGTGAAGTATAATTGCAAAAAGTTTGCAACACCTGGCATAGAGTAATGTAACGCGGTAACAGGTCTGGCGGCCATTTTGAAACTTTTTTTAATGCTTTCGAATTTCGGGTGCCTAGGACAACGACCTCGGCCGCCCTGTAGGACTGAGCATAGGGTATTTTATGTGTAATTTTTAAGCATTTGCAGCGTCTTGGGTAGACATTTTGTAGTTATACCTCATATTTGTAGTGCCTTCATTATAAAATAAGGAATGAATTCAGTTTCCAGCTTTTGTTTTATAGTTTTGAGTATTGATATATTATTACAAAAGTAGAACAGAATGTCAAGGAAGCGAAACGAGAGAGAATGAATATAAGAGAGACAATATTTTAACAGAAATGAGTTCAGTTCAGACTTCATTTTACAGAAGTACTAATAGGTAAATGAAAGATTAACTTTGATTATCTGTAACAAATGTTTAGATTATGTCAGCAATCTACCATCACGGAAACTGACTGTTGTTACATAACAGTTGCCTTATAACGATGGGTGACCAACATATTATCCTTACTTCGTTTATTTAGGAAAGCCTTTTCCACGTCTAATAAAGCACTAATTTTAATCAAGTTTGTTCGTTTATACACCTAATGCAAAATTGTATTAATGATTTATACTGTCATAAGTATACCCAGTTTGAAACCGGTATAATATTCTTATTCAGACCAATGTTAGAATGTTGATCTCAAATCTAAAAAATAAGAAAAAAAGTTAATCAAATCTAAAATCTAAAACTATGAACCAATGAAAATAATTCCACGCAGTTTTTCAAAACCAACAAATTCAAGGTCAGTTACAGCGAGATGTATTGACTTAACAAATCTTGTTACTTCTTACTTGTTTGATGTTTTCACAGAATCCTTAGTACTCTATCGATTGAATTACGATTCTGAGAAAGCCCTAGGATTACTGTATACTGCTAAAAGCTTATATGAGTACTACTAACCTTTCTTAGGAAATCTCTAAGGCGAAACCTCGTATATTTCGTAAGTGTATTTAATTTCTGAGAATTACTTCAATCGGCCTTATATTAGAAGAAAGTTGATGAATTGTATCGAAATTGCCTCCGATACTTTTACGGGTACTTGATTAGGTTAGTATAGTTTAGTATATGATTATATACTATTATATATAGTATATAGATAGTATAGTATAGTATATGATTAAGTTAGATAAGTACTAGCTGCCCCGCCTCGGCTTCACACGGGTGCAATATGCATGTATAATAAATGTAAACCTTCCGTAAGAATCACTGTATCTATTGAACAAAACCGCATCAAAATCCGTTGCGTTGTTATAAAGATCTAAGCATACATAGGGACAGACAGACATGGATAGCGACTTTGTTTTATATTATGTAATAATAATAATCTTATATTATTATACTATTATATGAAGCGGAAGAGTTTGTTTTTTTGTTTGTTTGTTTAAACGCGCTAATCTCCGTAACTACACGTCTGCTTTGAATAATTATTTTTGTGTTGGATAGTGCATTTATGGAGGATAGCTATAGGTTATAAAACATCACGTTGCGATCAATAGGAGCTGAGCAGAGCGTGTGAAACCGCAAGGAAGTAGCTAGTGAAGTATAATTGTCTTTGCAGTTTGTCATTGCATTAACAATGATTCTTCTTTTCCTTTCTACCATTATCTTAAGTTACTTGAAGTCTACGCAATAATGTCTTACTATGCCTTTTAATACTTTGCAAGAAAGCGAAGATAGCGGAATTAGTGACACGTTTTTTTTGTGTGATAAGCCGGTAAACAGTCAGGTACATCACTTGATGGTAAGCAATCGAGGTTCCCTATGTATACTCGGAACACCAGAGGCGTTATAAGTGCGTTACCGGCCTTTTGGCATTAGTAATTTGAGGATTGTTGGGGATTCAGAGATTGGGGTGATTGGAGGGTAATTGGGCCTCCGGTAACCTCACTCACGCGACGAATCACAACGCAAGCGTTGTTTTATTTCGGTTTTCTGTGAGGCGGTATTACTTTGGTCATTGTTCATTTGTGCCGAAGCATGGTTTTCCCACGCTTATCACGATGACAATGATAAGTGGTATCATACGTCATGACATCAACTCTCAAATTCTCTTTCATATCACTTAAATAGTGGGGAAAGTACCCAGAAGGCTGGCAGCATTGCCACGTTGTATGGCAATGCTTAGCCTCTGACCGAGAAAAAGACCAGCCCTCTGGTCACGAGATGTGTCAACCAGGCGTTTTGAAATGTTTTGGAACAATTTAAGTGCACTCGGACCCCACGGACCTAGTGTCTCAACCCCAAACGGCTCAAAGATATAAGATATATTCTGGGTACTTTCCCCACTGACGTCGATGCGGACGAATTTTTCGACGCTTTATGTAAATAGTTGTTTTTGTTTTTTCTTAAATAGTGGAAATTAGACATCAAAACGTTTTTTTACAATAGGGTAGACGACTAATTTTTATTTTAATGTCCGTCTGGTAGATTATTTAAAAACATTAGACACGTATTTTTTATTTTCTTACGGAAACGAATAGTTTCGAAGATATATTGATTTGAAATGTCGCGTGACGTCACTTCTCAGTACATTTTATGCTAAGAAATGACGTTTTAGCCCCCACTCCTAAACTTTGATTCGTTTTATCCAAGTATTGTTTTACTATACGACAAAATAAAAAATACGTATCTAATATTTTTTAATTACCTAACTTACGGACTAATTATATTTTTAATTTTCATACCCTGTCATCATCCCCATTATTTTACTAATCACTAATAAAAGAGATTGTATTAGGACTAATATATTTGTTCTTTGTCCTATATTTGTTCTACCACCAATGCATAGTTCTAAAATAAAAAAAATATGACTGTAAACTTCTTCTTTATGGCATGAGAGGCTTGATATGATGTAGTTATATGATGTACCTAAATTTTATACCAGCATATAGAGCCTTCAATGTCTAGTTAAAGCAAATACCACACAAACATGACCAATCCATTCTCTTAATAACGATTTTCACTTAGTTTTCAATTTTGAACCTTAAAAATACCTACATAAATGCAAAAACTAGAACTGTTCCACAATTTTAATTTACCGTTCGGGGTCGAAACCGTTTCTAAGTTAACAAATTTGAAGGGTTTTTTCGATGCCACCCCGGGGGTGGGCCCGCGGTCGCATGAACAAATACGGGAAAGTAGCCAGAGGTCGCTAATTCGATTCCCGGCACACGTATGTATATGTAGAACAAATATATGTGTGGTGAAGGGTTCGCTCGGTTGATGTACTGTTTATTAATTTTTTAGGATGAAACTTTGTTTTTCGTTTAGAAACCTTTTGTTAAATAGAGATAGAAACATAGATGCGTTATACAGAAAACCCATTCTTCAATAATCACGTTGAAATTTTATTATATTGAAATTTTATTTCGCAATCTCATTTATAGCAGCACAGAGGGTTGGTTTGTCTGTAGTTAGTTTGCTTAGATAAAGGTTTTTATATTTAACAGGTAGCAAATAAGGTATTCTAATCACTGTATGGTAACAAATCGACACTACCAATGGACATCCGTAAGACCAGATCTGTTAACATTGCGTTGCCAGTCTTTTAGTTGCTGATCTGTATCACCCACGTTGAATTTCACTATTGCGGAAAATTTAATTGATAGTCATAATATTTACTGACTACAGTTATTACCTAACCCTAAAGTAGACTAACCAATCTAGCACATCCCTCTAAAGCCGACCACACATCATGCGAGTAAACTTATAATTCACTTCTACCGCTCGTATATAAGAGAATCGGAACAAAAAAGTTTATTGGCGTTTGAAACGACGCCTTAGGGCGACATCGATCGTGCACAACATGTACCGCTTTCTAATGTACGCTCCGAAGTATAAGAGGTAGCGGAGGAGGGAGCGAGAGCGATTTTTGTAAAGGTATTTTACATAAACAGCAATAGAAATTAGGGCGAGGCCACAACACTGCGTTGCGGCGTCGCATCGTAAAAAATTTCGACACCGCATAACGCATCGTGGAAATTTCCAATGCGTTGACGCGACGTACAAATCTGCAACGGGACGACGTGACGACTTCTTAGTTAGTGTCCACATTAAATGAGATAGGCAATGAGCACATTTCATTATTGCGGATTACGATATTGATTACTTGATATCCTTACTACAGAAACGCTATCAAAAGTAGGAGCAAAACGGACGGTTAGCGTCTTATCGTACGATGACGTAAGCGATGAAATTTTTGCTTTGATCGCATGGTCAATATCGCGACGTCGTTTTTGCGATATAACGCCGCAAAGCTATGTTGTGGCCTCGCCCTTAAGTATAATCAACAGCTTATGACAATCCTCTGCTTTACTATGAACCCGTTCTATGTAAGAACCATGTTCCATAATCTCCAATCTCGACAGGCGTGTTGGAAACTGCAGTTCAAAATATTTAAGTTCATCAGCTGAGAGTTGAGAATACTACTGTCTGATTTCTGTGGAATCTCTTGCGTCACCCGAAAAATGAATTAATCCTATTCTGTCATTACGGCTTGAAGATAGACCTTTAAATCTAGTAACGAATTGAATGACGACGACGAGTCTTACAATCGAGGCTTCTTCAAATCTGCTCGACAGTGGATGGTAGTTGGTAGTCAAAGAATGATAGCCATTTCATTCACCGCGTGCATAGTTAAAAAAAATATTAATTTTGTCAATAAAGAAAATTTGTTTTTTAAATCTCTGATATTCATTAGGCTTCATATCTTACATTTTATCATTACAACGATTTTCAGAAGAACAAAATAAATAAGAAACTATAAAAAATATTGATTTAGCACTCCAAAGTAATTATCTGCCTAAATTAAGTGAAGTTAATAAGTTACGACATGGTATCCGCTACTAGCTTACAACTAGGACCACGGTATAGATGTACGTACCAACCCCTATCTAAAATCGCTTGGAAATAAAACACGCATAGAGATCTCCTGTAGGAATTAACAGAGGGTAGGCAGAACCACAACTAAATATATTGCGAAATAATAAAGGTTAGCCGTTATACCGGCCAGGGTTTCTACCGAAATAGAGCCTGCCCTAAAGTTAAAATTATGACTTTAATTTATACCTTTTAAAACCTTTTCTAAAAGAGATAATGATCTTGTAGTCGGGCTGGAAATGTGGATAATGTTATGTAATATAATAGAAGAGTTTATTTCTAACGTCAAAAACTGTAAAAACATTTTTACATAACTCGGTAAACGAGCAGACGGATCACCTGATGGTAAGCAATCGGCGTCGCCCATGGACACCTGGAGGCGTTATAAGTGCGTTACCGGCCCTTTGGGGCTTAGGTATTTGAAGATTTTTAGGATTGGGGAGATTTGGGAAGGGGTAATTGGGTTCGCAAAGCAAGAATACATTTACGTCTTTTAATATCAAGAATCGGTATTCTTTAATTACTTAATATTTTGCTAGAAAAATTCCTAAGCAAAAACAGAATCCTTCACATAATTGAAACTTAAATTTCTGCCCCTCCTTCGAGCTATCCTTTTAGAGAAAATTGTCGTAAAATATTATTAAAACGGCATTTTAATCTAACCCGAAAATATTTCAGCTCGCATACCATTAGCGACATATTATCATATAGGCATAACTTCTATAAAATGTTAAATATTTTTGAAGGCTTTATTAGCGCATGCCACCCCTAAATGGGCGGTGTTGCCACGCTTATAATGTTTAACGTTATTTTTCTAAATTGCCTGTTTGTGCCCGTTTAATCGAGCATATATTTTCAGCTAGGGATTTTTTAATGGTAACACATATTTATGTTGTAGTAACTGGTACAGTTAGTTATAGGGTTTTTATTTTGTTTGTTATTGAACATATTGTGTGGTTCCGTGGCGGATTACATTCTTATGTTCTGTAGCTGTAGCCTCACGGACATATCCTGCTTGCTGTGTATACTTTCTAACTGCTAGTCAACTAGTCAACCTAAGGTTTGAGGTCCATAAGAAGTATCTTGTGGCGTTATTCATGATCTGTTTAGGCGTAAATGTCCATGAAATATTTACTTTACAATCGTCGTAATCGGATAAAAAGAAAACACTTACTCTCGCATTAAAAGTTTTAAGTAGTTGAAAATCTGTATATATAAAAGATAGTCGTGTTAGTTACACTATTTATATCTCAAGAACGGGTTAACCAATTTGGATAAAAATTGGTGAGGAGGTAGCTTAGACCCAGGAGACGGACATAGGATGGACTTCTTTTTAGTTTTTGACCAAAAACCACGAATAGATACGGGATAAAATGAATTTGCGCGTACGAAGTCGCGAGCAGAAACTAGTAGTTATTTTACTTTATTATATATCACTACATAATATAAAACAAAATCGCTATTCGACGTCTGTCTGTCCCTATGTATGCTTAGATCTTTAAAACTACGCAACGGATTTTGATGCGTTTTTTTTAATAGATAAAGTGATTCTTAAGGAAGTTGTATATGTATAATACATGCATATTGTACCTGTGCAAAGCCGGGGCGGGTCGCTGGTAGTTTATAAAAACAAAAGCGGTTTTAAATACTTGGAAAATCTAACCTACACTAGCGACTAGCTTTCAAAATCTCGAAAAATATGAAACATGCTTGGACATCTTAGTTAAATAACTCTTTGTTCTTCGAACAGAAATGTGTTTGGAATACTAACAGCTGTGGTATAAGGGCTCGAATGTAGGTTAGGGGGAGTTTTATAGACAAGGAGCCGATCAATTGCAGTATTGATAGTTTTCGAATGTGTGTCGAGAGGGTAACCCCATGGTATTATGATAATGAGATTTTTTATTGTATTTTTGTATGGTAATGCTTCCATAAATACCAATAATCGTTATCAGTTTTGAAATAAACGAATTTATATGAATTATTTATTTTTATCAATAACTGTCAATAAGTCAAGAAAACCAGTAGTGGTTTTCTTTAATGCAATTGATTACACACAAAACAAAACAGTTTAGAAACGAATAAGATACACAAATATAAATGGTTTCAAGATCAGCAACGGACTTGTATCGCCTCTGGTGTTGCATTCTGCTTGGGTGATCTAGTAATCCTTCTGGTCGCTTGCTAATTCCATAAAATTACTTGGCGCACTGTATAAGTTACTAGCTTCTGCCCGCGACTTCGTTCGCGTAATCCCATTTTTTCCCGTCCCCGTTCGTGATTTTCGGTAAAAAGTAAAAAAAAAATTTGATTAAAAAGTAGGTATACTATGTCGGTCTCCTGGCTCTAAGCTACCTCCCTACCAATTTTCAGCCAAATCTATTCTGCCATTCTTGAGTTATAAGCGGTGTAACTAACACGACTTTCTTTTATATTATATATAGATAGTCTAACAGGAAACCACTAGCATACCTCAAACTAAACGGGTTATTCCTTTTTTTTAAGTACATTGCCCCACACTAGGATTATCTCCTGTGTCGTGGGTGTGTTTACAAACATACAAGTTCACATACACATGACACCAAGACCCGAAACAACAATTTGTGGATCACACAAAGTGTTGTTCCGTGCGGGAATCGAACCCGCGACACGTTGCACGGCTGCCGGTTGCCCAGCCACCGCACCAACCGTGCAGTCGTAGTTATAGAAATAATTCCTCTTTAAATATACATATTTTACGGTACATGTCTTATTTCTTACTAAAAATAGGGAGTTAAGTTATAATAATAATTTATTTTTACAAATCCTTCAGCACCTTTAACAAATTGTACCGCAAAGCTAAAACTGAAAAATAAAACTAAGGTGGGGAACATCTAAAACATTGCAACGTAAACCTTCCATTCTAAACTCAAATTCAAAACATTCTACCCACAATCAATCACCGTGATTTTCCTCTCCAAAAATGCTGAGAAAGAGACAAAACATACGAAACCCACAATTTCTATTATAATTTTCCTTCACAGCTGTATGTTGGAAAGAGAGAGAGTATAAAACACTCGTAGTTTTAGCTAATCTGCGATGTATTTCGGGCGACATTTTAAATTCGGGGAGGGTTTTGGTACCCTCAATTTTTAACCGGGGTAGCGTTCTCTATGGAAAATAATTTATTACTCGGCTTAGAGATTTCTAATTAAAACTAATATTTGTATACTTTGAAGGTATTCTGATAAACCCCGGGATAAACAAATGCGATTCGATATTGATATTCATATCGTTGAACACCTTGAACGCGATTGACGTTTGGTACAGGTATGTGATGAAGCGTGACGGGATCCAACGTCGATGATTGTAGAAAAGGAAAATTCTGAGATAATAAGCATTTGTATAAGTGCTTAGGAATACTACTATGAGGAATTTTTACTACATTACGTGTTTTTTTTTTCATTATTTTATCGAACTCTTTATAACTTAAACTGTCAAACACCAAGCGGTCACCGGTGACCGCAACGTATTGTTCTTTAATTGTGTCTATAAATACGGTACTCGACGAGTTAAAAAGAAAATATTGCTTTTACAATAAAATGCTCTCATTTCAAATTGCCTATAATACAACATACGTTACCAATGACTTTTTATTTCTATCACAAATTATTTATTAAGAAATTGAAAAGGAAAATAGCTAGTGGTTCCGTTTCTTTGCTCCCAAGCCTATATGAAAAATATTGAAAATCTGTAGATGGACTCGTACTAGTTATTATTGGTTTCTTTACATTTGCCTTATTTCGTAGAATATAGAATATTAGTTCTTATTTCTGTTTCCTTGAAAGCCTATCTTCATTTTCGCAAAATCTGATGAAGATGCTATTCGCTAATGCTTGGGTTTTCAGCAAAATCTGACCCTAAGTTTAGTTGGATTTCATTAGTTCTCATCAAGGCTTCTCTTAGAGTATGCGATCATGTATCTATTAATGAAATTGACGCATAATTGTCATTGTTGCTACGAAATAGTTAAAGCAATTTACAATCTACTTCCAAAAAGCCAAACCACCATTTAACACCTTATACCGTCTTATCCAACCCATTGTTTGAACTTCGAACCCTTTCATCTTATGGAAGTCTTCGCCCTCAAACCCCCATACTAGCGGTTAACCATAAGCATTAACTATTGAGTTTAACTTAACTGTTGTTTCATCTAACCACAGAGCTTGTAATTATTTTGTGTAGTAAAATTAAGTAGATTCTTCTTTCTTAATATACCTTAGAACAGAAGATTTTGAACATGGTATCTTTTATTAGTTACTTTAATTATATAATATTTTATTATGACGTAGTAAAACTTTCAAGACATCATACTTGTAGCTCGATCAAGAAGTACTTAGTATAATGAAGTCTGTATAATATGACAGATTATGTAATAGAAACATCATATCGTCTGCTTTATAAGATTTATAAAGTTGTAATAATTAAGAGCACTTCTTCCGACGGTATCTTCCACCCGCCCACATGTAGGTAACACAATACCTGACCCTCTAATCTAGGTAGCGTCCCAAAATAAAAGTGTAACGCGAAACAAAAATATAAAACGGCGAAAGGGTAAAACAACACACTAATGATTCGTATTTCGCAAACGGTTTTAATGCGTGCCTTCGGACATATTTAAAACACAAAGTTTTCCGTACCCTCGACCCCTAGCCCCCCTCCCCCCCACATTTCGGTAGTTAGCAAGCGGGCAAAAGAGAAAACAGATCCCTCTCGGTGGGGTAAAAAATACGTAGTTTTAGCTAATCTGCGTCGAGGCCCGCGCGGCATTTTTAAACTCGGGAGGGGTGGTTTTAGGCATTTTAACACTGTACAAAAATGTGGGGGTGGGTGGGGGCGCGTGTGTGGAATCGGACTTATGTGGGAATCTATTTATGTGATGTACCCCCCTCGCGTTAATATCGGTTGCTATGGCGACGGGTAGATTACTGCATCGCATCTACTCGATTTTTCGCCGCTTTTTCTGTTGTAATCAAATGAGGTGCGACGCGTGTGTGTGGGGGGTGATGAGGGGGGTGTGTGGGGGTGTCGTGTGGAGGGGGGTGACACGCGTGTACTCAATTATCCGCAGTGAATCAATAGCGGCGAGATGAGGGTAGTTGTGATGTTTGTGACGGGGCTAATGTCTTTTTATCAGTTTAAATTTTTTCCGTGTTTGAGCGGCGCGGCGGTTGTTTGACCTATTTTTCCCGTTTACTGCGGTCCAGGGGAATAAAAATGTACGTAGTCAAACGAGGGGTATTTTGAACATACGCGCGGGTATAAATAACTGCCGAGTATTCTTTTATAATTTATTTTAGGAGCTACTTCCTGGTGTAGCGCCCTCTGACATGCAAGCTATGCTGCTTTGTAATTTTTGCACATGTTGAAGTTTGTGCAATGATATAAAGAACTGTTTGGAATGTTATATTAATTATAAGGATGAGTTTTGACTTTATTAAAGTAAAGAATATCAATTTAATGCATTCACATACAACATAAATAAAACTATTAAACTATTCACAAAACTTTCAAAAGTTAGACATTAATTATAGTTAATAGGTAAAAGTACAATTAATACAGTTTATTATTTCAAAGAGTCTTTGACATACGAAGTGTGTACTACAATATAACTCAGGTACCTAGATTACATCCTTGACGGTATAAGCAGAGGTGGGCTAAACATGACTACTTATTATATGTTGGATTTGTTTCCTGTCTATTCTGATTCCCTGTATTCAATGGGTTATAACTGTTAATAATAATAATTATTTAATAAATAAGTTACATAATACAAAATACATAAAGCGTGCTAACTCAAAATGATATGACTTCAAAGCTAAAATCTTTTCAGTTAAACCTAAATGGAGATTTCTATGTAACCGAGGATACAACTTAATTGAATATTCTGCTTCTCACCTCTTTAACTGAAGATAGTTTAGAAGTTCAAAGAATTAATTTTCTAAGGTTGTCATCAGAAGCTTCGTGAAGTAAAGAATCGAAGACAGCACAGGGTCCAGTTTTCATAACATTTATGTACATTCATACACAAACCATTTTGTGAACACTACACAATCTGTGTCTATTCGCAATAGTCAAATAAACAGTTATCTAGCTTAGTTCCTTCTCTGTACATATTGCTAAGGAGTGGACTACTTTGCCAGAGTCTCTGTTTGCTGATACCTGGGTGTCTTCAAGGCCCGAGTGAATAGATTGCTGATGAGCAGACATGGTTCATCGTAGGACGCATCGCTTACCACCAGGCGAGGTAATAGCCAAACGTCGGCCCAAAGCGTGAAGTTAAAATATTCTAAACTTAAAAGCACGCCATCTATCACGTTCATCCCTAACTTTTCATTAAATGAAAAACCATGGAACAATATAAAAGCTATAATAAAATTACCCTCCCACTTATCTGTGCCTTCACCCTCAATTACAGTTCATAATCCACCCGCTAGATGGCATTGTAATTAAAGTCATTGCGAGGGTCGCAACGCTGAAGTTACAACATACAACTAGCGACATCTGTGTTATTTTTCCAGAACTACCAACAAGACGCTTTTTAATTCACCATTGTAGTCTTTACGTAGCATTATGGATGTTTTATTGAAATATACACACGAATACAGACGCGGCACCTAATCTCAATTTGTACTTGTATAAATACCTAGGTAATAATAGTGTTAAAATTAAGTGGTGATTGGGTATTACTAGGATAGATGAAAAGTACTGGGTAAACGGTAATTTTATTTCTTTTTTTCAAAATAATGAGCATTGCCCCACATTAGAATTTTCTCCTGCATCGTTTTTGCGTTTACAAAACGGGTTACCGGGGCTCCGGCTCGACGTGCAGGAGTAGGAACGGGGTGGTTTTTAGTCAGTAAGAGTCTCACCCAGGCGGGAGCAGTAATTCGATGATTTTCCCCCCTTAAAAAAAATAGGTTACAAATTCCAATAAAACACACCCTCCGCAAATCACTTTAATTTTATTTTATAAAAGTAACTCCAAATGAAATATTAAAATCATGAATGCGAACAAAATTCATTTTACACATACATAATAATAATATGTAATAATAATTACGTTTTCACTTATATACTAGTTTATATATCTCAAATTCTTAGCTTTTGAACTAGCCTACATAGAAATCATAGTAATTTCATTCATAATATCAATTTACGCGGATATTCCGTCTTTTGGCAACTAGTTTTACGAGTTAAAAGATATTTCGGTTTTAACGAAATCTTCTAATAAACAAGTAACAATTTCAGAATCTTTAAACCCAGCGGTAGCCCCGGTTATGGAACTTAGGGCCTCGTTCTCGATTGACAAAACCTTTATTAGACTTCCAACCTTATTATTTCGTAATAAAGTTAAAAGTCTATTGCCAACATTAACGATTTCGCGACCTATTCCTGTCCTTGATTGGTTACATTATACTTTACGATTAACCCCTAAAAGTCCAGCAACGCTCTTGTAACGGCTCTGGCGTTTCGTGTGTCCATGGGCAGCGTCGATTGCTTACCAATCGTCTGTTGGTTTGTCGATAGAAGATATCATAAAAAAAGTATATAACAACTCCATTATTATACTAAATAGACCCTCGGGGCCACAGAAGACTTAACGGGTTAAAAGGTGAATTATAGCTTTTCTAGAGGACTTTGCATTTATGTATGTAAATATTCGGGAGTATTGGTATCAGCTCTGTGGAACAACTTTTCCGTCTGGCCAATGACAAGGACCAATTCAAAAAGTTGACGGCCAACCTTCAGGAATGAAGTAGCACTATTAGAAGAAGAAGAGGACTTTGTATTTGTTTGTCTTGTAATTCGTAAAACTAATTGTATACAGTTATACTCTTCATAACTAGTTTCATCATTTGGCACGTTACATTTCGTTTGTCTCGCGGACGGCTCTAAAACACAAACTAATATAATATCGTAAAAGTCTCTCTTAACTGCAGTGTATGTGGTTATCATAATATTGTAATATAAAATAACTATATTGTATGATATCTCGACACTTCTGTTAAAATAATGTAATGAAAATAGAAGGCAAACTAGTTTTTATTTTCGCCACTGGTGGCGCTGTCTTTATTTTATGTTGTGTAGAGTTGTATTGAGCTACAGATTCTGTGGTCATAATTGTTTTTTTTTAATCTATGGTTTTCTCTGCACATTACTGTTTGATAAGAACTTTGTTCTTTGAAATAATAACTTATTAGTAAATCATTACTCTCAGTTTTATTCAAAACCACATTGTCCTTGAACTTTAGTACTGAAAAATATATCTTACGTTGGAGAAATAAGTCGTACTATGTTTAATCTGTCAAACACCAAGCGGTCACCGGTGACCGCGACCTATTGTTCTTTAATTGTGTCTATAAAACCGGTACTCGACGAGTTAAAGCATTGAATCTTTTGAGTATTATATATACATAAAATTATATAACTTACACGCAAATTCACTTTTGTGTCGTAAGATATAGATAGCATAATACAATAGAAGTTTATATATATTTTCATGATAACCGCATTACTGCAATCAATAGAAACCTTCACATTAACACAAAATATTATATAATTTTAGTAATAATTAATTTTATCTATAAATCCTATCACAACTTTCAAAAACAATTTAGAAAACTGAGCAAAACTAACTTTATCCTAACAACTAACAAATAATAATGTTTCATTATTAGTAATATAATAATAATTATTATTAATATATAATAAACTATATAAATACAAATGAAAAGAGCTTTTAATACTGAATCTCAATTCCTTAATTTATCAATATTTTTATAACGATAAGAATCTTATTCTAATTAGTAGCGAAAATTGGTGTAAATGTGGAATTTTAATGTTGACAGAACATCACAAATTACTGATTGACAACTTTTATGAATTAAATCACCACTTTTGTGCCCAAAAATATATTTTAAAATATTTCTCTCCGAACATATTATACTATGAAAACATCAAATCTCTTCTAAGTGCTGAAAATAAATATCAAAACAGGATTCATTGAACTTAATTTTCATCAAAATATCAGTTAGATAACTCTACATTAACTACATATATCGAGATAAAAATCAATAACAAACAACGAAACAAACAAATTCATAGCAACAAGTACAAATACGAACTAAAATAGAAATTGTGCGTAATACTCCACCATTATTCATTATAATAGTAACTCATGGTCAAACCACAGCCGCAGAGGACTTAACGGGTTGCCGGGGCTCCGGCTCGAAGTGCAGGAGTAGGAACGGGGTGGTTTTCAGTCAGTAAATGTCTGACACTCCCTTTCACCTAACCCAAAGCGTGAGAAGTCATTCGATGATTTTCTCCCCTTAAAAACAAAATGAATACTATCACCTTTCTATGGCAAAACAATACTTATGTTGTAAAACATTCTGTCAACATTCCTTCCACGATCTCTTACGCTATACATACAACTATTTGGCCACAACGATGAAGAACAAAAACATACGGAATTATCATGGAAAACACTTTCCTATAGCAAATATTCATGGTTGAATGTCAAAGAGATATTTCAATCCTACTGAATAGCTGTTACAATTACCACTGGAAACTATGAACTTCTCAGTTCTTGTTCAGACCGTTTTGGTTACAGAACTATCCTGAATAACACACAGAAAACCGACGTGAAACAACACTTGCGATGTATTTCATCGTGTAAGTGAGGTTACTCCCTATCCCCCCCCCCCCTCACCCCATAACTCCCTAATCCATGAAACCCCAACAATTCTCAAATTCCTAATCCCCAAAAAGGCCGGTAACGCACTTGTAACACCTCTGGTGTTTCGTGTGTCCATGGGCGACGCCGATTGCTTGCCATCAAGTGATCCGTCTGCCCGTTTACCGGCTTATGCCATAAAAAACACACTACATGAACACAGTGAAACAAACTTCCATTTAAAAAAATGTGAATGTTAAAATAAATAATACATAATAATTAATTGTTCATCGGCTTCGTCACGTAACTGTTTGACAAGGAACTCGACTAGTTTAAAGCATATTCATGAGCCGCATTCCGTAACACGACGCGGCGACTGTTGCACTGCTAAATACACATAAGATAAACCTAAAATAATTAATATAGTGTGTCTCACTAAAGTTATAACACAAAATAATAATGATCTGTAACATTCAACCATCAATATTTATACCTGATCACTTTGTTTCATACCTATCCTACAGACACTAGGATACTTAGGTGATACGATTGTCAGTGGAACCTTCATCATCAATTCATACTATAAATCCGATATCAAAACCTACCGGTACCGACACATTCTCAAAGAACAAATAAGAAGCGATACTAATGTAGATATCCAATTCATAGTACGAATAGAGAGAGAAATACTAGCTTGACCAACTCAAAAGCATTTTATTTCAATTAAACCATAATTTGGTACTTTTGAAACGTCAACAAATATAAAATGAATAATAGTCTGCCAGTCTGTCCGTCAATGAAGCTAAATTAGAAGTGGAATTTTGTAACATACGTAATATAAGTTTATGTTTGACCTTTACCAAACCTGATCTGACCTTGATATATGATTAATCATTGATGGCAAATCTATCAAAAGCTTTTCTCAAATCTATGCATTGTTTGCAATACAACAATTTTTTCGTTTCGTGGGATAAGTTATTTTTTACAATCTTTTATTTTTATCACCTGATTTAGTTTTAGATCGTCCAACATTTTTATATAGCTCAACAAATCACATCAACTAAGTATCCTAATAGAAATCTAATTTACAAATTCACCTACAGAGCAACACACAGAGCGGTCAAGGGCTACTAGTGGCTGAACCTGAACTGAAACAACGAGGTGACTGGAAGCTTACGACTACTTCAATAGATTTTACAAAATTATTTACTAAACAATGTGGTGACAGGGAGAAAGTGACCCAATCCAAAGGAAATCTAGAAATAGATAAAGGTAAGAAAATGAAGTATTTAGATAAATATGGAAAATAGTATCGAGAATCAAATAGACTTCGCATATCACAAATTGGTATACCTGAATATCACATTAAGTTTCAATCTCTACTTGTATTCTATCAAGTAACCACTAACACGATATTATTCTCCCCCACTGTACTTCCTCCCTGGCACCACACTTCATCACATCAAAAAACAACCTCAAACATACTATATACATAAAAACGAGCGCTGAATTAACTCGTGCCGTCAGACTTGCTGGATTCACTCTCCTCTGTGATTGTGATCATTGGAGGCGAGTCGTACGCCCCATCCCCTGGCGACGTTTCATTCATCAACTTCTCAAACTTCGGAGATCCTGAAGGCAGAATCACGTCTCGAACAGATTCGTACATATCTGTCCTTATAATTGGCAAAGATCCTCTTTTACCCTTCAACACATCTTTCCCAGGAGCATCATCTTCCTTAATAGTTTCCATGGGTACCTTCTCCGGTTCTCCTTCTTCTAACCGTACAGGAAGACTATCAGCTCGATTCAATGACTTGGAACCCTCGATTTTCTCTGCCACAGGAACTGCTACACCGTTTTCTAATTTTTTCTGATCATGAAGATGTTGTAAGCTGTATTCTCTCGCTTGAACATCTGATAATAGAGGTCCGTCAGTTGAGCCTTCGATGCAGTACCCTGGGCCTTGTAGTGCGTCGCTACCTATGATGGAATCTTGCTTGAATATTGCTGCAGTTACCACTGGCTTATCAGGGTCTGTCGGGGTTTTGGTAATCAAAGGTTCTTGGGAGTTGTCGTTTACTATTCCCTCTGGTATATCGTCTTTGGATATATCGTAGCCAGCGTATACTGGGTATCCGAAAGGTCCTTGCTCATAGCCCAACTGGCTACTATAAGAATAGCTGACGTTATGAGAACCGATTGATGACATGCTGAGGTCGGAAATGGAGAGACCGGTACTAGATAGCGCAAGTGCTTTGTCCTTTTCATATTTCGTACTACTCCTTTCACTGTCTTCTTCTATCTTCTTCTCTAGTTCTTCAGGAACGCGGTGTATAAGAGCCTGATTGGTTGAGATTTGAGGATCCTGGGGTGGGGAATTTGGGACAGTTTTGCTGGGTCTGTAAGCTGCAGACTGTTGCACCTCGACGACGAAGATGCCATCGTTGTCCGGAGAATATTTCATTTTAGTTTCTCGACCATTTTTCGTAATATCCTGGAAGGTGAAGAATATATTTATCAGTAATTGTAATTACAGGGAGCACAGAACATTTTACGATAGGTAGAAAAATGTATATTTTCTCTATTTAATTATTTCTTGACTGCCGTAAAAATTGTAATTCTTGTTCACACGAAGAACGTTCAGTTACATTAGATTAATTGATCAATGGATACAAAAGCATTAATAAAATTATGAAATATTATCCAAACTTACATTTCTTTCCTCAGTTTCCACAATAAGGTGGTTGTTCTTCAAGGTCATGGTGAAGATGGAACCGTTAGCAGCCGGAGTCTCCCCACCATCAGTGCCGGTGCTCTCCTCCGTTGGGGATTTCAACTGGAAGTAAAGAAAAAAGGCTTTAATACACTTTAAAATATCTGAGTTAATTTACATCAAACGGAAGTTGCGTGGCGTATCATCGTCATAGTCGTTTAACGCTAAAACAGACAAAATATGTTGAACCTTTCACATCTAGTGCACTAATGTATAATCGGTTATCGTATTTTGGCGAAAACATTACTAATAGAAACCAACGCAGGAAAAGTATCCTATTCTCTTTGGAAACAATAGTATCCTAGAGTTTTCCTAGTAGGACCAAAGTCTTCATTTAAGCTTAGTGATAAGCAATAAAAGTGTCCACATCACATCACATCAACAGCCTATAAATGCCCACTGCTGAGCAAAGCCTCTTCTCACACGGAGAAGGTTTGAGCATTAATCACCACGCTTGCTCAATGCGGGTTGGCGATTACAAACTTATAATTAGAAATTATAAGCCCAGGTTTCCTCACGATGTTTTCCTTCACCGCTTGTCAGTGGTGTCTGAATAATCTCAGAAAGTACATATAACTCTGAAAAAGTCACATTGGTACTTGCCTTTGGTAGGTTTTGAACCCACACCCTCATGCATGAGAAGAGAGCGTCTTAAACCTCCGGGCCACCACGACAATAAAACTGTCCCCTATGATTTAATAACATCTGGTAAAAATATAATAGAATAGTCATCAAGTCAAGGCTTATAACATCAAGTCAAAATCATCATTACCATCGCACTTTTGCTCACAGGCCCCAACCTGTCCACAGTACACACATACAAAAGTATATTGTCCATACGTTTGTCATGTTTTACCTCAAATAATCGCAGTTATTACCGAAATGGTGATGGCATTCATAATGACTAACATGGGGCCAGTCACAAAGAAGCTATCCTCTCGTTTGGATCCGCTAATGACCCGCATTGACAAATCGTTCACCTTCGCCCACGTAACTGATGCAAGGGATAAGAGGAAGCGGGGAAAACACAAATCATCCCTAGCCTGTTGATGAATATGGACCTTTTCTCTAACAAGGTAGTTTGCCATAATCAAAGTCAAAGTCAAAATCATTTATTTCAATTAGACAAGAACGGCGCTCTCAAACGTCAAAAAAAAATTAAAAGTGAAGGTATTTGCTCATTTCAAGGTGTAGATTCCTATGGAGAAGAACGAGCTAGAAAATCCATAGGTTACTCTTTTCAATCAGATTCACAATACAATTCTCTAATTACATAGTTTTGTTGTGTGGATTGTGCGAAAACAATGTAATTCTCAGGCAGGTGTCCAAAACTATTGGTGACGCTGCTGCAGTCTTTTCATTGTAGGTTGGTAAGTTTTTGGCATACTTTACGGAGTATTGAATACGTTCATGGCGTGGCCCCTATGTTACAGATTTTTCAGGATACATTCCATTCTCTGATTCTATTACGCGACGTAAACTCATTTGCTATCTCAGTGGTAAAAAAACCACTTCAATTTATTATAGTTTTCGCAAGTTAACTTTAGTGTATACGGCAAAATACCATGTTACAATCACAGATTGTTTTCAGGAACATGGCTTTCGCTACCTTTTCTTATTTACACCACACACACCAAAATAAAAAGACCTCTAACGTTACATAAAAAATCCCTAATTCGTTTCACAATTTCCGAGCCAAAGTAAGCGGGGAGGTCATTCAATATTGGTCGCTCTCTCATTTCGTACTCAGATAGAAATTCTTATATTACATTTACATTAAATATTAGATTTTAAACTTAATGACTTCGCGGTAAAGTTGCAAATCATTCGGCAGAGAATTTTTATGATTTGCGTTTGTGAAAAAATAAAAGAGTGTTTTGGTATTTCAGCTTTTGACGGGCAATGAAGCGTGGCCAGGTGTTAGCAACCTTTTGGAATTATAATTAGTTATTTAAAGTTATGTTATACGATATTATAGGGTTGGATGATCCTAATATAATTTTATAAGACTGTGGGCATCAGCTGTCATCATGAATTTGTCATTCGACATTGTAATCTTAATACACTTTGTAGGTTATATTTGATTGTATCTGTAATAAATAGTAGTAACTATTTCACTATTTATTGCCTTTTTTTAATAATTTCATATCAAATCCCTACGAAATTTCAGTAGATATGCTACGTTAAACACTTTTAAAAACTTCAACCCAATATTTTCTTTAAGTCGGGTAATGAACATACTAAAACCTTCTCCTAAGTATAACAAACACTGTTCTGAAAACCGTATCAACACCGGTTTAACAAATCGCGAGACAATCCTGCTCAAACTGATAGCCTCCTTTTTTGTAATCGGTTAAAAATTAATATAGTCTAACTACAATTCCTTATACTTTCTTATATCCCTTGTATTTAAAATCATCACAAAGTAACCGCACATTTTTTTTCACAGATAATAAAAGTTCACTAGTCGGCGGGAAAACGTGGACGTAACCGACGCTCCACGTGGTTTATAAGCACAGTTTGTTACTAGGCCGACTATGTATTACATAACAATATTAATGAGATTATTTTAATGTGATCGGTCGCCGTTCATCAAAATACATTTATAAAGTAAAGTAAATAGTTGATTTAATATTGCATTTTAAAATAGTGTTCAAACTAAAGTATACTATGTTTTTACAGAGAAAATTATTATTCAGTTCTCTAAATTTTCTTTTTTACTTTTATGTATCCGGTACGACTGCAAAAGATTGTTATATTCGATAATTTATGCCCAACGTGTTGTAGAAACAAAACTATTGCGTCTCAACGCCACACCGCGACACACGAGTAGCTACACAAACCAATCTCACCAGTCATTAAACCCCGAAATACCTACAGACGAAGCACAAAAGTACATAATAAAACACAAATAATATACTATAAAAACGTACGCCCACATTTACACTTAAGACCCTAGGTCTTTTAGGTCTAACTTAGGTCGCTGGCCGGTCATCGCCCGCGCATTTTGGCGCACTCTTATTTTTTTTACGTCCCCCCCTCCCCTACCTCGGCGCAGCCTCCCAATCGAGTTGCAGTTTTTAGATGCACCTACTTGAGTCGTATGACTATCTAACGACCGGAACAGGAGATGGTGTGGAGTAGATGTAGACTGTATCTTTTTAAGGGGATATTTTCTTTTGAATCTATTGGTCAAACTTTGTATGTAACACTTGCCAATAAACAAATAATTACTTTTGGAAAAAAGTTCCATGTTTTTAAAATATAATTAATTTGAATTTGGAATTCTTAGCCAAATAAACATTATTTTGATTTGAAATGGCCAGTACATTTCATCTGTAGACCTATTATTATAATGTAGTAGTTGTATCATATTAAAATATAATTGTAATTATAAATTTTACTATTAAGCACAACTTACAACCTAGGAAAAATCTCTACCTACCAACCCTAATAGTTTATTTAATTATATTATAAGAATGCTTTAACGGTATCCCATGTCACAATCGTAGGCGTGAGGTAATTCTTTGATAAACACCTAACCCAAAAAATATTTACAACAAAAGTCGTGTCCAATGCACTCGAATGCGCGCACGCATTCATCGAGAAGTGCGTTGCACTATAGCGAGCCAGTTTGACTAGATTTTTGGCAACGAGCGGCGCATGCGCTCTCCCCCTCCCCCTCTCCTAACCGTACCACCCCCGCAACGCTCCACATGCTCTTACGACTTTCTGATGGCTTTTGAAAGAGATGAAAGATAATTTTGATAATTAGTTTTGAAATCTTAGCTTTTTGATAAATCAGTTCTTAATCACATGAAAGCCACTCAAAAGGCTTATGGTAATACTAAATCAAACACATAGACTTGACTGTGATGCAACTGTGATCTCATAAAATGTACATAGTACCATTGATCACCATTACTTATTTAAGACTGCCTCGCTGGTCGAGTGGTCGCAAGTGCGACTGCCGGGCAAGGGGTCTCGGGTTCGATTCCCGAGTCGGGCGAAGTATTACTGGGTTTTTAAAAACTCTCAGTAGTAGCACGGAGTCTGGAATCGTGCCCGGTATATGGCAATAGGCTCACCCCCTATTACATGGGACTCATAAAATAAATAACGTATAACGTACACCTCTGCTACCCCTTCGGGGATAAAAGGTATGTTTATGTACTTATTTAACAGAATTGCTAGTACCTACTGACTACAATTCAACACATATGAATGACATAACTGGAGGCCTGACCTCTATTCCCCTTTACCCTGCAAAATGCATTTGAAACTCCTCCAGTATTACGACAGTTCAAGGGCAGCACTAATCACTTACCATCAGGTGACCCGTCTACACATTTGCCCCCAACCCCATAAAAAAGTCCAATTCAGGAGTCTCCAGGACCTCAAACGCAGCAGTCGACCCTCCAAGCTCTAATGGTTGGATGTTAGATTGCAAAGATATGCATGTTTTATACCTCCTCCACTGCTTACCATCAAGATAAGGTCGACCTTACAGTGGGTGCGAGGTTTTACAACTCTTTTACAACTTACACTGAGATGTATTCGAGATTTTGCGTCGGTTGTGAATTCTTCAAAATATGTGTTAACCTCAAAATGTGGTAGTCATGTCTGTTTTTTAATTTTTATTGAAGTGGATTACTGTTAAAGCATAACATAACTTCACGCCGGGATAGCAGGGGTGCTTATTACGGCACTTAATGCCACTATACAATGTAACACCCAATTTTCACTATTTATTCTATGAGTCCCATGTAATAGGGAGTGAGCCTGTTGCCATATACCGGGCACAATTCCGGACTCCGTGCTACTACTGAGATTTAAAAAAAACAGAAATTCTTTTTGCGACCCTGGAATCGAACTCGAGCCCCGGCACGCAGTTGTTAAATACTGAATTTCGATTTTCATGCCTTCTAACTTCGATCACCATAATATTTCTACGCATTCCGCTAAAGAATATTCGCCTAAGTAGTACCTCACACTTTCCAAAGCACCTACAACAAATAGTTCGGCATTACCAGCCAATCATTTACTTTACAAGATTTTTAGTACAAACGTTTCTAGTTTTTAAAATGTTGTCCCAACTGCCTAAACTCATACACAAAGTTGACGCAATTGTGAATACCAAACAACATGTCAAATACTACAATTCATTAAAAAAAAACGTACTATTATATTCAAAGTCAAAGTCAAAATCATTTATTTCAATTAGACCAGAAAGGCCCTTTTCATCGTCTACAAAAAAAAATTAATTGAAACTATTTGTTTCCTTTTTTCCTTTTGAGAATTTCTATGGAGAAGAACGAGCAAGAAACTCCATAGGTTCGTCTATTCTTATTATGATGATGTAATATTACCAAAAAAGATCAGACTTCATCGATTTTTGAAACCTATAATTAAGTTAATTATAATTAATAACCTTAGTCACAGCAAAGTTACATTGATATGTTCATGGCAAGGCTGTCGAATATTGATAGGTAGCCTGAGGCTGAGGCTCGGAGACATGGCCGCTAACGGTCAAGTGAGACCTCTTACGAAATACCTACATGCATGTACAGATAGACTGCAAAATTAAACGCTTCGGAAAACATATTTTTGTTAAAACTTTTGCGGTCTGATAGGTAAAGCAAAACTGCATATTAGGAAATGTAGCACCGATGTTTTAATTATTCACGTAAAAGGAATAATTATCAGCTTTTAAACTCTGACCTAGTACTGGAAGATGTTCAATTCGAAAATTATAATCCATATAGATAAAAAGTTTGCATCACTTGACCAAAGAACAACCCATTTTTTATGGGATAAGCCGATGGACGAGCAGACGGATCACCTGATGGTAAGCAATCGTCGTCGCCCATGGACACCTGGAACATCAGAGGCGTTACAAGTGCATTACCGACCTTTTAGGGATTAGAAGTTTAAGGATTGTTGGAGATTCAGAGGATATATATAAGTAACTAATCGAACCAGGACATTCTAAGGTGAAATCTAATAAACAGCCAAACCAACATTCTCAATACAAAAAAATATATAAAAACAAAACACAAAAGCGTACCTTTAATAAAAAGTAGACATCAACATCATACGACCTTCTTTGCTATCCCTACCTCCATACTATCTCAATCTCAACACGGAAGCCAGTATCACTAGTCCCAGCTTTTATTTGGTTCAGTACCTCGCATCACAAAGCCACCCCGTTTCACCCTGTTACCCTCTTTCAAACATGTCCATTCAATACCAACCTTCATAAGAATACGTATCACGGATGTACCTTCATAATTTAGCAGGTATCTGGCTTTTTTTCAGGCTATTTTTTATAAGAAAGGGCTAAAAATGGATTAAAGTTACAATCTTTATGGTTATTATATTTTTAGCATATTGAACATTTTGTAATGATTTTAGGATATTTCAGCATTGGTTTTTGAAATTGCTAGCTCTAGGAACAAGATCTTGATGACTTATGGTATCAAAAAATGTGGTTGTGTAGTCGCAGAACTATTATTACGATCTTGACGTATAATAATATAAGAAAATAATATCATTAGTGCTTGAGAAATTTTTGTAATGATCACCGATTCCTGTAAAAGTACATCAAAGTTACATAAAAGCACCTAAGTACCTCTACAATCAAAAAATTTAACATCACTTACCACAAGACAACCAACAAATTTCAAATACAAAATAACCAAAATTCAATTGACAATAAACCGACAATTCTTTCAACAAAACCTCAAATCAAAGTACAATACAAACATAACCCCTTCACTTATAGAAATCATGTAACTAAACAAATAAAACATGTTAGGACCCGCAACTTCTCTCGCGTATCCCCAAGTTGCTTGTCCAATATATAATTCAGTTGTACTCCACCGTACAATCCCTTGAGGGCCCCCTTTCCTTTCGAAACTTGACGGGAACGCCTTGGGTAAAGATAGTATATGATATGTGTGTGTTAGTTTAGTAGAATGGGTTACAATGAGTTGGGTAATGAATTATTTATTAATTTAGGTTAATGGGATTGACTGATTTGGGTTCAATTCTCTTGTCAGGTAAAATGTTGCGAGATTTTATTAATAATATTGTTAAAAGTAATAAGAAGTTTGGTAGGACACAATTGTCAATCAATAACATTATTCGGTGTCTGTATGCTACACCATTTTCACCAATGTATCACGTCATCAAATCAGACTGGTTAGTGGGTGCCTTCATACGGTGTCATCGTCATCAGCTCGTCTTCTGTTGGGTATAGGCCTCCCAAATAACACGACACTGAGCTTAATCTTCAGCTCTTTGCACACAATCACTATCTGGATATTATCTAATACCTTTAAACGAGCAATATTTGTATATATGTATCAACAAACTCGGACACGACGCCAACGATTTTCTTGAAATTTTGTATTTGGGTTTTCGTGGGCGATAAATTAATTTAGCTAAGTCTCATTTTCAGAAAATGACGTTTACTAAAAAGAAAACTAAGCCAAGCTCGATCATCCAGGTACTGAATACAAAAATTGAGTCACTTTCAGGTCAGACACATATAAAATAGAAGATGGTGGAAAGCATACCCCATTAATCCCATCTCAGACGACAAAACAACACCATTATGATAATGAGTAGACCGTGTAACTCCAGCTATTCCAGCTTTCCGCTTTATTAATTCCTATTAAACTGTAATGTTACCAGTTATGAGTACTGCTGGTTGCTGTCCTTGTAAATAGAATGATAATTTAGTTTTACTTTTTTATTGTCTGTGTCAAGTCTCGTGTTCTATTTAGGAATGGTAAAATAACTTGCTATTTTAATTGTGGGAGAGCCATGCTTCGGCACGAATGAGCCGGCTCGACCGAAGTGATACCACGGCCTCATAGAAAACCGACGTGAAACAACGCTTGCGTTGTGTTTTGTCGTGAGAGTGAGGTTACCAGAGGCCCAATTACCTCCCTTCCGCGCTTCCCCACTTCCTGAATCCCCGACAATCCGCAATGTAAATACCTAATCCCCAATGGGCCGGTAATGGACTTGTAACGCCTCTAGTGTTCCAGGTGTCCACAGCCGATGCCGATTGCTTGCCATCAGATGATCCGTCTGGTCGTTTACCGGCTTATCCCGTAAAAAGAAATCACCAATTAGGTATGTTATGCAATGTAATAAGGGACTAGTTTTAGACTTTATGCTTCTATAAGAATTTTTTAATAGTCGCATTTCCCCTAATTGTAGAATCTATATAACCCGAACCCCCTTGCTGGATGCTCATTGCGACCCATTTAATCCGGAGTTAGATATTAATTTACAAAATGGCCAGCGACATAACTAAGTCGGTGAACTCCCGGTGTTTGGAGATAGGCATTGGCACAATTCTAATTAATTGTTATTCCCTCAAAAATATTTTATGTTTTTAATCAAATTGTATATCTGTTGGTCTTCTAAGTGTTAATTGAACAAATAAACTAACGTACTGCTACCAACAATGAGAAAAATCTTAATATGTTATGTTTACCTCTACGATCGAAATTTTTACTGCTACAAAATTTAATTTCGGCATATTTCTTTTAATCAGATTTAACATTCGAGTTTTATTAACTACGGCGTAAATTATTGTTAATGAAATATTTTACAGAGGATTTTAAAAGTCTCATATGATTATAGTCTGAAATATTTTAATGTTTTAATAAACTTTATTTTATTATGCATTACATAAATATACCTTATTGGACACAAAGTCTCTTGTTCGACTCCTACCAGTAATATTTTATATAACTAAAAATTGAACATTGTACGAACATTAGATTAACGATGAATATAAAGACGTTACATTTAATGCTAAACATAAGATTATATTATGCATAAAAGAGTAATAAGTCTGTTTACGACATATTTTCATTGCAGTGTTATGTGCGAGTGAACTACACTGGAATGTACAACTGTTGTTTTTGTTCTGAAGCACGAAACTTTGCTTTGCTTTGTGTATAAAGTAGACGGTAGCTTAGCTCTCACATACACATGACAAAACAGTAGAAAATGGTATATTTGTACTTATGTACTGCGTATTTGTTTGTGCTAATAAAATGAGTGACATGTAAGTCGCCGTATTCGGTCGGGAGGTGATAATACAACTATTTTCCTACAAAATTGGCCCTGAGATATCTGGTCCGAAAGTGGCTAGTTTCTGAGATATTCAACATTTTCAGTTTTGGTAAAAAAATCATGCCCTGTAGCAGGTGAAAACTGAAAAGATGTACACTGTATGTGTATCATTAGTACCAACTTCCTCGAGGATTAAAAGGCATGACATTATGTCATGTTTCGTAATGTTATGTAGGCAAGTAAGTATATCATTGAAAGTAAAACGTTTAAATAAAACAATTTCGCGGTAAGCTTCAGTTGATTAATTAACCGGTAAAATACTTCACAAAGTAAAGGTTAACCAACAATTTTCCTCAATCAAATTGTATCTCCTTTCTACGAATTGTTTTCACCTGTCTAATGAGTAATGCCACAGTAAATCTTTTTATGAGATAGATAGGCAAACGAGTAGACGTATAACTTTATGATAAGCAATCAGCGTCGCCCATGGCAACTTAGCTATCAGACAACTAGTTTTAGTTTTTTAGAATTCTATATGTTCAGCAAGTAAAGGCGGATCTCTATTTCTAAGGCTCTGCTGTTTGGCATCTGTCTATCTGTATGTATTTTTTTAAAAAGGGACAAGCCCGCCACAACCTCCCAAAACCGCTGCAACTCCTGTAAGCCAGGATCTACAGTAGATACAACCATGAAAACACCGGAACACTGAAGTCCGGCGCGTCCCAGGGACATGAGTAACTGTCTTGGTTCCCGCAACGAAATGAATCAGAAGATATTATAAGAGGAGAAGAAAAAAAAAAGTTTAGTCAGTAAGAGTCTGACACTCCCTCTCGCCTCACCCGGGCCGGAGAAGTCATTAGATGATTATCCCCCCTCAAAAAACAGGTTATATCTCATAAGATGTGACAACTAGACTACATAGTTTAACCTTTCACAGTTGATGCCTTCGGTCTTATAGACAAAGTTATTGTTTCCGTGCGATCCGATGGCCAAATGTTGTCATCTTATTTAATATCTTTTTTTAATCAGTTGAGTAAACATGGGAACGTTAATGACACAATGACGTGCGATTTCAGTGTAAGTCATTGAAATCGTGCGCAAGTAGCACAGTTGTGTTAGCGGGAGAAAGCATCGTGCGCTGGCGCAGCGAGCTTTGAAGTTATCGATCATTGATAGGAGAACCATGAGATTTCGACTTAAATAAAACGAAACAACAAACTAAGTATGTTTTTACAGCAATGGTAAGCGAAATATCAAAAAAAATATCTATTTAATATTTACCTATCAACAGATCATTTAGTGAATACTTAAAATACTCAATAAATAACCATCAACAGCCTATAAATGCTGAGCAAAGCCTCTGCTCACACGGAGAAGGTTTGAGCATTAATCACCACGCTTGCTCATTGCGGGTTGGCGATTTCAAATTTATAATTAGAAATTATAAGTCCAGGTTTCCTCACGATGTTTTCCTTCACCGTTTGTCAGTGGTGTCTAAATAATCTTAGAAAGTACATATACCTCGGAAAATGTCACATTGGTACTTGCCGTTGGTAGGTTTCGAACCCGCGCCCTCATATATGAGAAGAGGGCGCCTTAAACCTCCGGACCACCACGACAATAAATAACATTTGTTTAAAAATACATTAGTCCTATTATCATGCCCTAACTACATTATGTGTGTACAATGGTGTCTGAACATGTATGTCATACATAACACAAAGAGATAATACTGCTTTTTTTTAATTCTCAATATACTACATAACGTGTGTTATATTACGAATCTAAAGCTAAAGCTATGATCCTATAATACAGGTGCAATAAGCTTAGTCCCATATAATAATAAGCCATGGTCCCTATACTCTGCTCTCTCTGCAGGGCGGAGTACATCGCTAACACTGGCGGGTGAAAGTACGGCAGCCAGTACCAAAGGGTACCGCTTCAATGTTACTTCAATAACTATTTATTCACTCAAGAGATGAATAATATGGGATCTTTTTTTGTTTGTCTGTACATCACTTATCATGAACAGATAAGTAAAATTCTGAAATAATATACACTTTTAACAAACATAACATAATATCACGCCTTTTATCCCTGAAGGGGTAGGCAGAGGTGCATATTACGGCACTTAATGCCACTGTACAATGTAACAATCACTTTTTCACTATTTATGTTATTAGTCCCATGTACAATAATATTGCCTATTGCCATATACCGGGCACAATTCCAGACTCCGTGCTACCACTGAGATTATTTTAAAACCCAGTAATACTTTGCCCGACCCGGGAATCGAACCCGAGACCCCTTGCCCGGCTGTCGCACTTGCGACCACTTGGCCAACGAGGCAGTCACTTTATTATAGTCAGGAATATATAGTCATAGGCTACTTTTTAGCCCACTCGACCGCGTGCAAAACGCTGACAGAAACTAGTAACCAGTAACCACCAAGGTAGAATGATAAATAAGATGTTTTATATACAATATCTAAACAAAATATCAAATAACTGTATCTACCTCTACATGAAACCTTTTCTCCCCAATAACCCATTTCCTTTATCTCATAACCAATAAATTATAGTTAGGGGTCTTCGGTTCGATTCCCGCCTAATGAGAGAAAGGTACGGTTCTGAGAATACCTTGGTCAGTTAAAGTTAAGTTTAAGTTGTGGTTGGGATCCATGTCGGGTTATTCCCAACTGAGGATCATGATTTGTTAATAAAGAGGTAAACATCGATGAAATGAAAAGTTTAACAAAAATGCCTTCTATAGACTAGAAGTAAATATTGTTTTATGAATGGCGAATTCGTAAATAATCATACGGGTCGTTATTAATATGACCGACATGAAACAACGTTGTGTTGTGTTTTGTTGTGAGAGTGGGGTTACCGGAGGCCCAATTACCCCCCCCTTTCCCTAATCCCTGAATCCCCAAAAAACCAGAAGGCCGGTAACGCACTTGTAACGCCTCTGGTGTTCCAGGTGTCTATAGGCGACGCCAATTGCTTACCATCAGGTGATCCAACATTATTCGCGAGACACTTTTTTTATTAGCTTTGACTTTTAACTTGCAGATTCAATATTCATTTTCATTAATTGTCAGTAATAATTTCTGCATCGCCATTTTTTGACTAATTTTAATGAAACCTTTACAAATTTTACGTTTTGATTCACAATGTTCATGGTTAAAGATTCTCAGAAAAAATAAAACCCTAAAAATATTGACAACAAATGATATTTAAGACTAAAACCTTTCGTTAGTTACACAATTATGCAAATAAACTCTTCAAATAATATTCAAAGGATAATCGCCTCAATTACAAGAGACAGAAAGTCGAAAACGACTTGAAGGGTTAGTCATGAGCACACACCTGCTAATTAGAGTCATCGGCAGATGTGCCAACGTTTGAAAGTTGACATGTATTGCAAAAACTGTAGGGTAAAGGTACCTGTAGCCTTACCATTTTTAAAACTTTGAAATTTTACAGAAAAAAAAACAAAATCCTTCCTATATTTTATGAAACATAATTCATTGATTATTTCAAATTCAAATTCAAATTCATTTATTTGCAAGAATACATATTTACAAAGGAAGATCTTATAGCCTCAAAGTCATTGTATTCTGCCTGCGAGCAAGCGTGCAAAGTATAAAAATTTTAAATTAAAGACACCATAATAATTTTCACAATTACAGTACAATATTTACGTTGGTATCATAGTCATAGACATGTTACATCTTAGTCGTAGATACATTACAGTCATACAATACAAGATAGTCGATTACAAGAAAAAAAAAAAAAGCAAATAAAGGTCGAATCGAAAACCTCCTTTTTTGAAGTCGGTTAAAAATGATTATATCGACGGTGTACATTATTCAACCGCGAAGTCTGTATAGGTATATGTACTAATGATTTTCTAGCCAAATTATTTCACACAAAAAATCCCCAACTCAATAGTTATACAATACAATAGTTATTAGATATTATCTATTCTATACATTTGTCATTTAAAAAATCATTGATTGTGTAATATACTTTCTGTATCAAAAATGCTTTGAGTTTGTATTTGAAAGAAGCTAATGTCTGTATGGATTTAATAGAATCTGGTAATTTATTATAAATTTTTACACTCACACAAAATACACTTGATTTAAACTTAACTGTTCTACTCTTAGGTAACTTAAGTTCATTTTTATGTCTTGTACTTATCATTGTTTCGTAATTACTGATATCGCGCTTTGTGATTGAGGCTGCTTCCAATATATACATTGACGCCAGAGTTAGGAGCTTTAACCTCCTGAATTCCGCCCTGCATGAATCAGTCTGTTTAAGTCCACATATACTTCGGATACATTTCTTTTGGGCTTTGAATGCAAATTCTTTGTTAGTGGAGTTACCCCAAAATAGTATACCATACCTAAGTGTGGAGCTCACATATGCATGATATACATTTAATAGTACGTTCTCATTTACTACTTTTCGAAGTACATGGAGGGCATATGAAAACTGGTTTAGTTTCTTGCATACATCGTCCACCTGCGTTTTCCAGTTAAGTTCAGAGTCAATATGGACTCCTAGGAACTTTGCGTTATTGACTTGATTTATAGTTGTACCTTTATAATGTATGTTAATTTTATTCAATTTTGTACTTTTATTTGTGAAGGACATATAGTTGGTTTTAGTAATATTTATTTGTAAGTTTAATATCATCCAGTTTATAATGTCTTCAAGAGATTTAGTCACCTGTCCTTCAAAATCCTCTTGACCGTGTCAGCAAAAATTGCCGTACCGTCGTCAGCAAACAATATGATTTCTTGGTTTATAGAACCCGGTAGGTCATTAATATATAAATGAATAGAAGAGGCCGAGGATACTACCCTGGGGGACGCCAAATTTAACAATTTTTGGGTCCGACATGTGAATATGTTCGTATTTTGTGTCCTTGTCTATTTTCGTTATACTTGTTATCTGGTATCTATTAGATAAATAAGAATTTATTAGATCTAGTGCATTCCCTCTTATCCGTACTTATCCAGTTTGTCAAGTAAGATGTTATGGTCAACGTAGTCAAAAGCCTTAGACATATCCATAAAAATAGCAATCATTTGTTTTTTGCTGTCTAATCCGGTCATTATTTTTTTCAGAAATTTAATAATAGCATCAATAGTAGATCTACCCTTACGAACCAAATTGTTCATTTGTAAATAAGTTACTGATTTCAAAGTAATTGTATAAATTGTTATATATAACCTTTTCGAAAACCTTCGCTAACACCGGTATCAATGCAATAGGCCTGTAAAAACGCATATCCTCTCTATCTTCTTTTTTAATAAAGGTTTTATAACAGTAATTTTTAATTTCGAAGGAAAGACACCACGTTCTAAACAGAGATTGATGATGTCACTAATTACTGGAGCTATGATACCAGATACCCGTTTTATTATTTTCGTATTTATATTGTCATACCTGTACTATTGGTATTCCTTAGACCTTTTATAATTTGATCTATTTCATGTGGATCGTTGGTTTTAAAAATGGAATTTGAGTTTTTATTATATGTTTTTGTAGCTGTAACTAATCTTCTGGAAGTAGGTTGTACGTCATCAATGAAATAGTCATTAAATAACTGAGCAATTTCCTTAGGCATTGTAACCAGTTGATCCTTTACTTTTATTTGTGCAATATTTTCTTTCGGAGTTACTGTTTTATAATTATTTACTATATTCCACACTGCCTTTCCTTTGTTTGCAGCTGAGTTTATGTAATAGCTGTTTTGTGACTTCTGTGTTTTTTTTATTATAATTCTAAGTCTTTTTGAATAGTCTTTAAACCTTTTTTTATCATTTGGATTTCCCGTCCTGTACTTCCATAATAATTGGCGTTTACGGTTCGAACATATACGTATGCCTTTACTCAGCCACGTTAGCCTCTTTGCAATAGTTATTTTTACACGCGTGTCAGGGAAACATAAATTGTAAAAGAGTCTGAATGAATCATAAAATGTGTCAAATTTTTTTTCTGGGTCATTATTAGTGTAGCATTCGGTAAAACTGAGATTTTTAATACAATCTATAAATTTCGATATATTTTCTTCGGAATAATCACGTTTAACTTTATACCAGTGACTAATGTAGTAACTTTTCTTTACTGGACAAGTCAATAATTGTGCTGTGTGATCGAGAGTGAAAGTTCCAATACTTTATTTTTGAACCTCTGATATTATGCGCTATATTATCTATACACGTCATGCTACTCAGTCTAGTGGGTTCGTTTATTGTCAATGCTAGGTTAAAACTGGATAATACTGATCAAATTGTCTGGATATATATTTCTCTCAAGTCTGTTAATATTAAAGTCACCGCATATAATAATTTTCTTGTTTGTGTATAATACATTATTCAATAATTCTGTTAGCCTAGAAAAATAAAGATCTAAAATGTCTCGTCTATTTTTAGGTGGTCTATAAATGCATAATATTACAATTTTGTGGTCAGTAAGTTCGATACCACTACACTCGAAAACATTTGTGACACTTAGGGTTCGACATTCAGGAATAATTTTAAATCTGTGGTTTGTTTTAATCATTATACATGACCCTCCACTCCGGGTTCCACGCGAGAAGAAATCTCCCAATATGTAATTTTGCAGTTTAAGTATTTTTGTATCTTCCGAAGTCATATTGTGTTCGGTAATGCATAAAATATCAACGGGATTTTCTTTATTATCCTTACCTATAGAATACAGGTGTACATTTAACTCATCCAATTTAGTAATCAACCCATTGATATTTTGGTGCAGAATATTTAAATGTTTATAGTCATAGTCATAGTCATAGTATTTTCAGCTTACTTACGTAATCCGAGGAACTCTACTTAACTCTCGCGTGTAGCAGCGCGACATAAGCCGCGTCATGGTTCGTGGAATGGTGCTCTTGAATATGAGCCTCTAGCGTGGCTTGAAACTAGTCGAGTTCCTCGTCGAACAATTACGTGAGTAAGCCGAAAAACCAAATAATTAATATCCTGTCTTTGATTCCTCACACATACTAAATCTTAGTTGTCACCATTTTTGTTATGAGCCTAATGTAATAAGAACAGACATCGTAATTGTGATTTTTTACATATCTTAAAGTACATCATCCCCATTGAAATCTAAAGCAATACCTCTCTCTTTAAGTTTTAGCCATCGAAAACAAAAATTTACTCACTCGAATACTAACTACAACAAAATGGCGCCGAGTTTAATAACAACGTTCTATCCAATAATTAGCTAACCAACCGGAACTAAACTGAATTCATAATGTTCAAATCGTTTGCATAAAAATACTGGAAAATTCTTTGTTTTAACACAAGGGATAAATATGCTATTGTAATAAATTTATGTATTGTTATCCCACAGATCAAGATGTTATAAGCTTGACTGTTGAAGGCAAGATCTTGAATTCAATCCCTTGGTGAAGTCAGGTGTCATCATTACGATTTTAACTGTAAATCACAATAATAATTCTTTTATAAACTACTTTTAAAAACCCAAAATTGAGCCTTTTTTTGAAGTTAGGGTTAATTAATATACTAAAACCTTATTTTCTGAAAACCGCATTAAAATCGGTTCAGCCAATCGCAAGATAATCGCATACAACCATATGTACATACAAATCAAATTAATTACCTCTTTCTTTTCTTTAAGTCGGTTAAAAATAGCATTACAAATAGTCATTTTTCTATATTTAAGTACACAAATTTTCTCAAAATCGACAAGTAAAGAACATAATATATTTAAAAACTCCAGTAATAAATTGTTACAATAGCTGTGTGACGTCTAGTGCTAGACTTCTACTCCAATATATGGAGTATGAATTATTTATGTGACCTGAAAACGGTTCTAAGTCTTTCCACTTTCAGCGCGTTCTAACAAGTATGACGTTTATTGTGATTAATGTTATTTTTTGCTTTTGAACTGTGCCAATATGAAATAACGATATTTTTCAAAGATTTATTCTACGACAATGTAAACATACCTCTGTACCTCTATACATGTAGATAGTTGTGTTTCTAACTTTACATAATAAGTAAAATCTATTGAAAAATTTTTACCAAATTAATATTGAAATTTTTCCACAACCGAAACTCAAACACAACAACTCAAAAACATTCGCGCTAGCAATCACTTGACCAGTAAAATAATTCCAATGGAACAAAGTATACATATTGTATAGACAGCTCACAATTATTTAACGCAAACACCAACTTAAATAACAAAAAGATTACAAAAGAGAACAAGTTTTCAAAACCAAGTTACAATATCACCTTTCACTCAGATGCATCAAACCGCAAGTACTGGAAAATAAAAAGTAATACATCAAAAATAATGGTGCGCACAAATAACGACATGGACGTGTATAGGTGCTGACACCCTACATGTCCTTAAATATTGAGTTTGCCTTTATTATTAGCAGAGAAAGTCTTGTTTGGTTACCTTCCGAAATATTACGCATTCATCCTTATGTAGAAATGTTTGAAAAGACTTACAGACGGTGAAATATTTTTTTAATGTATATTTTGTTCAAATTCCCGGGTCGGGCAAAGTATTACTGGGTTTTTAAATATTCTCAGTAGTAGCACGGAGTCTGGAATTGTGCCCGGTATATGGCAATAGGCTCACCCCCTATTACATGGGACTCATAACATAAATAGTGAAAAGTGGGTGTTACATTGTACAGTGGTATAATGTGCACCTCTGCCTACCCCTTCGGGGATAAAAGGCGTGATGTTATGTTATGTTTGTTCAAATTCGCACAAAAAGGTGGGACTTTATCTATCTTATAAAAGCACATTATTTTTAGTGTCTAATTCATTAAATAATTTCAGGGGTACTAAAATGAAACGACGCTTGAAAGTGACAAGTAACGACTGACTTTTATTTTAAATTATAAAAAAAAAACAACATAGACAAACATAGACAAGGATTATTGTTTATGACATTTTTAACCGCTTACAATCTTATCAATAGAAGGCAGCGGCATATTATGTATTAATTATTTTGATGCATTACAACACCCCACTTATCAAAATAAACAAATGTTTCATTAGGATACAGAATAAACAACAATCACTTAGTACCTTCAATTCCAAGTGTTTTTAAAAATAGTTATGCTTTACAATAGGCAAGCTTTTTGTAAACAGGTCAGCTGGCATCTTTGTCGTTTCTAAAAACTCTAATTTAACAATCTTATCTTTAATGCAATTTCTACAAAAATGATGTCTCACATCAATGTGCTTTGTGCGATTGTGAAATAAATTATTAACAGACAATTTTAGAGCACCCTGATTATCATTAAAGATAGTTACAGTATACAATTCTCCTGTTATTTCACAGATCAAGGATCTTAAGTAAATTGATTCTTTGCATGCCTCCGTGATACTCATGTACTCTGCTTCAGTGCTTGACAGAGCAACTGTATTTTGTTTCTTAGATGCCATGAGATAACACCACCTGATAGAGTAAGCACACCCCTGTATATGATTTTCTGTCGACAACATTATTACCCCAATCAGCATCAGCAAAACTTGTAATTTTGAATTACCATCCTTCTTATAAACTAAACCTAATGTTTTGTGTGCTTTAAATATCTCAAGACCCTTTTAGCATACAACCAATGTTTACTTTCATGATTGTTATTAAACTGACTTAAATACAACAGAAAACATTATATCAGGCCGTGTCATTACAGCTAAGTACATAAGGGAGCCAATAATTTTTGGTAAGGGTACTTAAACATTGTTACTATTATCATCAGTTTTCTTAAACTTAACTTAATCTCCATTGGAGTATCAGCAGGTTTATCTTTACAATTGAATTTCTTTAACAATTGGTTTACATAGCTTTCCTGACTTAACATCACAACTTATTTATTTTATCTTATTTACTTTCATTCCTAGACATTTTTTTACTTCTCCTAAGTCTTTAAGTTTAAATTGTGAAGCTAATACACCTTTTAAGTGCTCTGTTTCTACTGCATCATTCGAAAATACAAAAAAGTCATCGACATATAATGTTATTATAGTTTTACAATTATTATTATCTTTAATATATAGACAAGGCTCAATTCAGATCTCTTATAATCTAAAGCAACAAGACAATCATCAAATTTTCTGTACCAGGCCCTCGAAGATGTGTTTTAGGCCATTATATTGCCTTTTTAAGTCTCAAAACTTTACCATCTTTATTACAATCTGTAAAGCAATCTGGTTTCTGCATATAAATAACTTCTTCAAGGTCCCCATTCAGAAAAGCAGTTGTGATATCTAGGTGTGTAATATCTAGATTCAATTGAACAGCCAAAGCAAATAAGAGTCTAAGTGTAGTGTGACACCACAGGTGAAAAAGTCTCTACATAGTCTACACCTTCTTTCTGCATAAAACTTTGGCTACTAGCCTCGCACGAAAACGCACATTATTGTCACAGTCATATTTTTTTTTTAACCCCACTTGCACTTCACTATATTTCTATTTACTGGGGCATCTACAAGCTCCCATGCATCGTTATCATTGAAACTTTGTATTTCCACTGATAGCGTCAAGCCAATTATTCCTTTCAGGACCTTTCAGTGCATCCTCCAGTGTCAGGTCATTGGCATCATCTAACATTTCTTCACTAGTGTGCATGCTTGAAAAACCAAATTTTTCAACTGGCTTTCTGTTTCTCACAGGTTTCGGCACAAACTTGACAGGTGTTTCTTGACTGCTATCTAAGTCACTATCACTAGGTACATAAGTTTCATCAGAAAAAAATGTAGTGTCACTTTCATCAGTATCTTCTTTATCTTCTATAATAGTATCTTCTTCTATAATTTGAGTATTTTGTCCAGATCTTCTAATGGCAACATAACTTCACTGTGGTCGTTGGTGTTAATAACGTCTCTGCTGGTTGTTATCTTTTTACTTCTAGGGTTATACACTCTATAACCTTTTACTCCATCAGGATATCCCACTAATATGTTGTTCTGATTTCTTATCCCATTTTGCCTCTTCTCTTTGCAATATGGACCATGACCTTGTACCAAACACTCTAAGATGACTTAAATTTGGTTTGCTTCCTGTCCATATTTCATAAGGTGTTTTTCCTTCTAACCTGACGCTACAATACGATTTTGAAGATATACAGCTGTGTTGGTTGCCTCAGCCCAAAACTCCTTACCAGTTGGGCATCGAATAACAAGCATCTTGCCTTTTCAACTATTGAGCGATTTCGACGTTCACAGAAGCCATTTTGCTCTGGGGTATAGGGATTACTTTTCTGATGAATGATCCCTTCTCTCTGCAAATATAAACAAAGTCTCTATTACAAAACTCAAGGCCATTATCACTTCGCAGGCACTTGATCCTTTTGTTTAATTGTTTCTCTGCTAAAGCTTTGAATTCCTTAAACTTATCCAGGGCTTCACTTTTGTTTCTTAGGAAATATACAAAAGTCATGCGTGAGTGGTCATCTATGAACAATAGAAAATACCTAGAACCACCAATGGATGTACTTCCATGGGTCCACTATATCTGTATGTATTAATTCAAGTTTGTCACTTCTTCTATTGCCAAAACTATTAAAAGGTGATCTGCACTGCTTACCTTCGCAACAGACGCGCATGTCGCCTTAGATATATCAACTTTTTCTTCTAAATTTAAGCCTTCAACTGCAGTGACCATTTTGCTCAAATAATTACTATTTACGTGTCCCAATCTGCGATGCCAAGTATTTCCAGAAACAGCTGAAGCTACCATACTTTTCAGGGACTCTTAACTTATAAACTCCATTGACAACATTAGCCTCAGCAACTAATTCATTACTTGAATTGTAAACACTGCAACCATTCTTTGAAAAACTGACCTTATTACATTTTTCAACAGTTGGCTTATAGACAATAAATTTTGTAGTCAATTCCGGAACACAGAGTACTCCCTTTTGGGCACCTCATACTCAAATTCATCTGTTTTCGTGATAATATTTACATCGCCGGTACATAAAAAACTTGTAACTTGTTGCTGTTTGCAACAATTATTTCCTCTTTCTGTCCATATCTGGTATTAATGACCCAACTTTCGTTAGCTGTTAAGTGTGTACTTGCGCCCGAGTCAATATACCAATCCTCCTTACTAAAATTTTCCATTTAGAAACACTGCACTAAATGCGTTGGTTTGTTTTCTAACACTTTTCTTCTCATGAAACTGATTAACTATATTGTTCGGACACTGATTCCGGTAATGACCGGTTTGTTGACACTTGTAACATTTGACAGATGAGTGGCCGTCAGCACTGCCATAGACTTATTTTTGGTCTTAGGTTGCACTTCCGTGAACTTGCGAATGCACTTGTTTCACGACACACGTTGACATCCGTTTCCGCCATGTCTAATAATTTTGTTTTAATGGCGTCCGTTGTGACACCTATTCCTGAATGCTCGATCGCCATGATCATAGGCATATATTTTTCAGGCAATCCGGCTAAAAGAAGGCACCCAATCCACTCGTCACTAATATTGAAACCCGTACCACTTAATTTCTGTCCAGTTTCTATCAACTGAGTAACATACGACGCCATTGAGTTACTGTTTTCTAGACGAATCGAGGTTAAGTACGCAGTAAACTTATTTTTCTCGTAAAACCCGAATCATCAAATAAACTTCTTAGTTTATCCCACAGTTCTCGGGATGTCGATACATCTCTGATGTGAACATACAGCTTCGAGTCGATTGTCATGACGAGTTTCGCTTTCGTTTTCAAGTCATCCTCAGCCTGAACTTCTTTTCCCGTAACTGGCTTGATACAGTGAACCATTCCTTCAAGCACAAGGAAATTTTCAGCGGCAAATGTCCATTCACAGTAATTTTCTCGCCCCTTCAACTTGGGCACATTGACCAGGTAGTTCGATGTCATGGTACACGATGCACGAATCCAATACGACACGTCTCGAACTCAATACCTAATTCCGTCAATTTACACTTGGAACCGTGGAGACTTTTTAAAACTAATAATGCTTTGGGACTACTGGGCCCATAACTTAAAATGAAACGACGCTTGAAAGTGACAAGTAACGACTGACTTTTATTTTAAATTATAAAAAAAAAACAACATAGACAAACATAGACAAGGATTATTGTTTATGACATTTTTAACCCGCTTACATATCTTATCAATAGAAGGCAGCGGCATATTATGTATTAATTATTTTGATGCATTACAACAGGTACTTTCATTACTAGATAATAATAATTATTTTTATTGTAGAAAGGGTATTGTTTTTTTTTCTTTCTTTTTAGACAACTATAACAAAACTGCCTCTTTGGCCGAGTGGTCGTAAGTTCGACTGCCAGGCAAGGGGTCTCGGGTTCGATTCCCGGGTCGGGCAAAGTATTACTGGGTTTTTAAATATTTTCAGTAGTAGCACGGAGTCTGGAATTGTGCCCGGTATATGGCAATAGGCTCACCCCCTATTACATGGGACTCATAACATAAATAGTGAAAAGTGGGTGTTACATTGCACAGTGGTATAATGTGCACCTCTGCCTACCCTTTCGGGAACAAAAAAGGCGTGACGTGTGGCGTTTTGTTATAACAAAACGTAACTTTTTTCACGCTAAAGGGGTAGCCAAAGATGCGTATGTTAAATTGGACACCATTTTATAATGTCAAATAACAAATTTTCTATAAAATAATATTACACATTTAAATCACACAAATACACACCAGTTTGTTATACCCTAAAAACTAACTGTGCAGCGTCCAGTCTCAGACAGGTACTTAATTTAAATACTAAACATTCAGAGTGGGGTTACGGTCTAATTCCTAAAGTAGTTGGCGGAACTGCCGGCATTTTAACTACAGGTTAATATTAAATACTACGGTCATAACCTTTTGATGTAACAATTAGTTAAAAAGAAGTAATTATAGTTTGATAGGTCCGTAAATTTTGGTATATCTCCCATTTCCTGAGATAAAATTAAGTAAGTACTTTATGCATCATAACCTTGATCAGAGGTTTAGCATTACCATCCAACGTGGCAATGCTGCCAGTCTTATGGGCACCCTACCTCACCATTGCCTATCAAAGATAATAAAATATAGAATATATGTACAATTAATTTTAATTATAACATCAGTTAGAAAGGAATTTGTTAATGAATACATATTCGATAGGTAGATTTGATAGGTACTAAAACATAACAAAACGCTTCATCTGAAGGGTAATATTGAAATAACTCAAGTTTAACTCGTCGAGTACCGTATTTATAGACACAATTAAAGAACAATAGGTCGCGGTCACCGGTGACCGCTTGGTGTTTGACAGTTTAACAAATGACGCTTAAACTGTCAAACACCAAGCGGTCACCGGTGACCGCGACCTATTGTTCTTTAATTGTGTCTATAAAACCGGTACTCGACGAGTTAAAAATATAAGAAATAGGTACTAAAATATCTTTTTTTAATCTTCTCTGCAGGAGCTTCAAATCTCAAAAGTAACACTTGATTTATTTAAATTGAATATGAACAATACAAAGGACAACTCATCGCTCACTTTCTCCTACAAAACATTTTCCCTTTGTCCTCATTACTTGAAAATACCGAGAAAATTACACAAGAATATACAAAAAAATGATTCATGACACTTCTACGCAACGTAACGAATGAAGCTATTACAATTTACGACCGGGGACAATAAAAAAACACCACAATTTTGTGAAACTACAAGGAAAAAGTACAATTTTGTTTGTCAGTTCGTTCAAAAACCTCTCAAAGGTTCGAACAAAGAGATATTAGCACATTTTCTTTTTAGTCATCCCGTTAGCTGACCGGAAAGTTGGGTGAAACCTTTTCCAACTAATACTGGAAAGTTTGTCCAGTTTTTCTCGGACAGCCGTGTTAGTACGTGTCCGGAATTTGAATGTGCTCCGTTTCATATAATACAAGATGTTTTCTGACATACTTTTTGAAAAAGATATTGACTGTCGGACTGTAATAGAATAGTATAGACCACCTCGCTATTCATGTGATTGTTAAGTTATCGAGTTAGAAATTCTGATTACGATTTTTAAAACACCGTTTTTGAACATTATATAACAAATACTTTAGGTTAACTTAAAAAAAAAACTCAGACTAATAACTAATAATCTCCTAATTAGCTCTTTACAAACCTAACAATACAACACAACCTCCAAACATGATTAATCATCAACAAACCTAATCGATCTCCACCCACATACGTTCAATCACAAACTATAATACATTGATCTCAAAATGCGATATATAAGACAAAGTTCAAAACCTATATAGGCACAAAACCAGTATTCCCGTTACCGAAAGAAGTATGTAACAAAGATTCTGTGGTTTTCTACCAACTTGTTACAAAACATCAAAACAAGGGAAAATGACCCTTATGGTAAAAGAATAAGGGTCTTAGAATTTTCATGGTGTGTATATAAAAAGGTTGGTTGCAATTTTGTGAACCCCAATTGTATAGTTTGTTCGTGAACAATGCTTATGGCCGTTGTTATGGCAACGCTACGTGTGAGGAATGCGCTCGGATGGTCATAAATCGTATTTATTACAGCGCTGCTTACCCCCAAAATAATTGATAGATCGACGGTTGTTGAGGAAAATGTAGTTCGAGAAATCGTTATTGGTTTTTATCTTAGAAGTCAGATGTGCAATCTTTTACGATATCAAGTATTGATTCTAACAATTTCATGTAAACTAATTCATATTACTAAAATTTTTATTCTTTAACGATAGATTTGAGATGTAGAGATATAATCAATCATTTTTCCAACACACAAGATGTGAATTCCATCTAAAATGGAGTGGTCTCTGTTGTCGCAGACACGGTTTCAAAATGCATGCAATGCAATGGCTCGTATGAATTCGCAAAACTGTATTTGTTTTAAGTTTGAAGTTTGTAAATTATTTGAACTAAAGATAGCAAAGTGATGTAATTTAAACAATTAACGATATTTGTAATATAGTCTTTCCCATGGGAGTAGACAGAGACTATGGAACGACCAATTGTTACGATTCTTACATACCTCTTTCGCTTCCTTAACAGCCAGAGATTTTATTCTACAATAGAATATAGTGAAATATCCTAGTGCTTCAGATTTTTATTATTAAAATTATTTACACGTGTCATAAAAAATATCTATCTACCTATAGATATATAACCCAATAAAGCTACCTTCAAAAACTCATAAAACTCAGAAGTAGGTACAATCATAAAAAATATTTCTCTTGCTAACTTTTTTGATAAAAAATCGAAAACTTTACATGAAACGAAGTAAACAAATCTTGGAAATTTGATGAAGTTTTATTGACTTAGTTTAATAACACAAACTATGAGTAATAAAACTTGGTTTAATCATATCAAGGCTGAGAAAGATATTTTTGTTACATTTATTTTATACCAGATACATGTGCGTAACATTTTAAATAGTTTTTCTTTTGATAGGCTGACGTTTGACATATATCTCGCCTGGTGGTAAGCGATGATACAGTCTACGATGGCACGTCGTCATAAGCCACCTATTCACTGGGGCCCTGAAGACACCCCCTTCAAGAAATACAAACTCTGGCAAACAATTTCACTCCTTAGCAGTACGCACAAGGAAGCTTGATGCGAAGCGCTTCGTGCGAATGTGCAGTAAAAACATGTTATAAAACTGATATACACATAAACTCTGTTTCTGTTTAGAAGTATCATTTCCTTTACACTTCAAGAAATCATATTTCCATTAATCATAACATAACATAACATAACATCACGCCTTTTATCCTCGAAGGGGTAGGCAGAGGTGCACATTATACCACTGTACAATGTAACACCCACTTTTCACTATTTATGTTATGAGTCCCATGTAATAGGGGGTGAGCCTATTGCCATATACCGGGCACAGTTCCAGACTCCGTGCTACTACTGAGAATTTTTAAAACACCCAGTAATACTTTGCCCGACCCGGGAATCGAACCCGAGACCCCTTGCCCGGCAGTCGCAATTGCGATCACTCGGCCAACGAGGCAGTCATTTCCATTAATCTTTGAGAGTAAATCTAAAATTATTTTTACTGACAATAACTATATTACATGAAAACAAGAAAACTATGAATACATGAATTACATCTAAGCAACTTGGTTCCTGACATCAATATAAAAATAGGTTGATAAACTAAACACAATTTATTGAAGGAAAACTGCGAAACAATAACAGTTGTAACTCCCAACTTCAGTGTCCCACGCCCTTCATTTGTCTTCACTCTGTCATTAACCTTATATTAACAACTTCCTCCAACATTAACCGATACATAGACTCAAATTACATTTCAAAAAAGGCCAAAAGCCTTACACCGGCAGGTCTTCTTAAGGCCAACGCCAAAATACTTGGCAAAAAATAAAACAGATGCCCTATACTTTGTGGCAAGCAATCGCCAAAAATTCTTTCGTTGCTCATTAAACTATTTATAGGTGTATGGGTACCCTAAAAATGTACTTTGGTAAACCGGCTTACGCACACACGTATATTTATGTATGTGCAAGTGTAAGTGTGTGCGTCTGCGCTTGCACATCACTCACACATGCACGAGAAGGGCAAAGGGAAATTTTGGCAATAATTTCGTTTTGTACAGCCCGTGCGAATGAAGTTGATGCGTGGTTTCGATTTTTGGTTGTTAAACTAATGAAAGACATAGTAAAAATGACATGTAAACATATGACTGGTAAAAGTGTCTTGTTTACATTTGCTTTAAAATAGGTACTTGAAAGATGACGCACTCTAAAATTTTGTTAAATAAGTTTCGTCCTTACGATTGATTGTCACCTTATATAGCATTCTCATAACAAAAAATACAAAATAGATACAATACGAAATTTTTAAATCCTTTTTTTACACAATATTGAAACGGCAACACCGCGCTACGCGGACTAGTTTACTCGTAGCAAACAATAGACAAACGCTACGAATAGCTACGACGCGTAGCGCGTAGCGTAGCACTATCTATTGTGCGTAGCACTTTTGTAGCCTTATACATTTTGTAGAAGCGTTTTTCTTTTTTTTTACTTATTTTATGTAGGTATAGCTTAATAAGTACGAGTTTCCGAGTTGATCAAGAAATAGCAAATGTTTGAACAAACTATGTAGTCAAAGTCTTCTTGAAAAAAAATCTCATCTCATATACATTTGTCTTTAATATCTTTGCCTAATGTTATCAAGTATTTAATTTATTACAATGCTTGCATCATGGAAATATATTTCTTATTTAATAAGAATCATAACATAGAATTTACAAATTACCTCAAAAAAAAATATTTTCGACTAAAGATTGCACTGTAACGCAGGCAATGTATTCGTTTGCAGCACCCTGTATTTGTCAATATCAGTGTGTGAGTGCACCATAAACGTAGTGTGTGTGTCTGCGCAGGCGATCATTATCCGTAAGTACTAGAGGAGCAAACGTGTATGGGTAGAATTTGGCAGCCTTCACAGATACAACGATAGTGTTTTATATGTATGTATTTGTGTATGTATGAATGTTTTATAACTTGTGTCGTTATGTATGTTAGTCAATTGGGTTTTATAAGTTTAATATTGATATTTTTAGGGTATTTCTTGGTTATGTTAATTTGAATGTTGTTTAAAATGTCTATTATTAGAGATGTAGATATTTTTTGTAAGATATAAAAGAGGTTCCACATAGAAATAATGTTTTTAAAACATAACATAACATAACATCACGCCTTTTATCCCCGAAGGGGTAGGCGGAGGTGTACATTATGCCACTGTACAATGTAACTCCCACTTTTCACTATTTATGTTATGAGTCCCGTGTAATAGGGGGTGAGTCTATTGCCATATACCGGGCACAATTACATACTCCGTGCTACTACTGAACCCGAGACCCCTTGCCCGGCAGTCACACTTACGACCAATTAGCCAATGAGGCGATCAATGTTTTTAAAAATGCTCTATTATTTAACAGCAACTTATTCAGTAACTGATCAAGTGTGTTAATTAACAGTACATTAAAGACAATTATTTAAAGCGTTAGTTTTATATTCTCAAATAACTGTTCTTAAAAACAACAATCTTTCCTGACATTTTATCAACAGCATATAACTTGACGCAACGCAATTTTATCCAATCAGAAATTTATCGTATAACCCGTCCGTCATCATTAATATAATGCGTAATTTTCTTAACAAATTACAGTATCCACATAATTAAAAGGCCTTCTTCAGTTAAACCTGTAAATGCTGTGAAAATAACAAAATTAACGCTGTACGGCGGTAACCCGATGAATTTCAACTAAGTCGACATCTCGCTGAATCGATAACTGTCAAGCGCTAATTAATTAAATCACGAACGTCACAGGGCCGCATCGGGGCAACTGAGGGACGCAACTGGTATTTTATCAAAGTAAAAGCTAAATTTGTTTTACGGTCGACAAAGTAAATTTAGTGTAAGTAAAAAGTATTAAAAACTAAGATTTAAATATTCGTATATCTACACAGTTTACTGCTTTAAACATAAAAGATAATTTATTGGTTATTGAGCAATAAAAATAAATTGAAAATAAGTTGTCTTTCTTAAATCATTATTTACCGAAAATATTTTAGACAGAATAACCTAATATTTATTGGATCAAACGAAATAGATATCAATAAATTATTCCAAATGAAGAATAATAAATATGGAACAAAGCAGGACAATGTTTTTAAGTTTAAGCTAGAAGTTTAACCCTTTGAGTGCCGTCATTATAGACACAATTAAAGAACAATAGGTTGCGGTCACCTTTGTCCTCGCGGTGTTTGACAGTTTAAGATTGTATGATTCCGTGGAACAACTGTGATCGTAAATTCTGAATTCGAGATTCTAGTCCACACTATTAATTATAGTTTTAAATATTCTAGTTCACGCTATTAATTAAACAGATTAAAAAATTAATTTTAAGCTTTATTAATTTCTTTGCACCCCACTCCGAACCCAATCCAGCCCTGTGGCGTGCAGTACTCGTTCAGCGATCGTGCGACTGGTTGCCAAACAATCGGTTAATTAATACTATTGTGTTCAGTAAGCGACTGGCTTTCTGTTTAGTTGTATGATAAAACGACACCTTACTCGAGTCTTATGGAATATTACTGCGCACGAAACGAGGTTAGATTGTGAATAACAGCACTTAAGTGCTTCAAGTTATTGGGACAAATTAATAAGCTCCGTTTAACTTGCCGGGTGGGGTTAAAGTCCGCCATATTTTGTTCAGTTGAGGCAGTAGTTATTGAGTTGTTGAGTTTCTTTCTTATTTAAGAGATCGAGTGATAGGTATACCTAACACGTGGTATACCACGAGCTGATATTTAAAATTAATTTGTACATGCATACATAACTCCTCGCCTGTCTCCCATGGGGGTAGGCAGATACTATGGAACGCTATTGTTTTTGCTTCAGTTGCATGCTTCACACTTAGTATTGTTGTTGTTGCTTTATTATTAAATAAGTTAATTATTATATAGTCGTTAAGTAAATATTATAGCAGAGTAATAAATAATTTTAATTTGTGCCTTCCGCTTTAATTTGACTATACTGCCTACATAACACACTGATAATTTTCAAGAAGCGATCAGAGAACCAGCCTACGTCGCGTCACTGTTGCTACGATTCTCTCATACCTCTTTCGCTTCATCAACAGTCATCAGTCTTTTTATGCACGCTCGTCGGGTACTTGGCATATTTTATATTTAAAAAGTTAAGTTTCTTTCTCTATATTTATTTTTCTAAAGCCACGCTTATGACCACAGCCTACAACGTGTTTTAACTTTGAGTCATAATAAACCCAAACATTTCCGAAGTCACCTAAAACCGCAACTTAAACATAACACCACTTAAATTTTATTCTAACAACAAAAATACCTTTCTTTCCTTGCATTAGTTCCACCAAAAAACTAAAATAAAACTGCAACGGCACGAAATATCTCATTACTTCGATTGCAAGCTTGTCCAAACTGCATTTTTGGGTTCTAGAGAGCGGTATATCGATCCTTTTCTAACTTACGTGTTAGATAGAGATGGAAGTACTTTGACCTATGGGGCTATGCGCCTGCGACGGATTTCGTGGCTGTTGCATTGCAGTGCACTTCTTTTTGTTCGATTTATGAAACTGTAGCAATATTTTTTAATATTTGGGAGCGAAGGCCTTGTTTTATGTGGTTCGTGACTTCTGATAACGGAGTCTGAACGTGAATCCATTAAATACTGTGTTTAACTCGTGGTTGCAGCATTTGGAGGATGATCGAATTATTATGTTGTTTAAATAATTTAATGTTGTCAGCAGTGATTTTATTTTGAAGATTGTAATCGTCATCTATTTTTATCGTCTTCTATTTTGGCAACCTTTTTCCTATTTTTGAAAAACCCATCGTCGGTCTGCAGCGGATATTTTAGACAATTTACTGAATCACGAAATGAGCTGTGAATTATTTTAACACATTGGTGTGTTTTTGTGTTGGTTTGTGTAGGAACTTTAACTGATAAAGGGTTAAAATAATTTTTTCTGTTAGAAGTCAATGAAAAGCACAAAGAATAAACCTACAGATTGTAAAAGTAATTTCCATAAGTCCGCATAAATGATTTCTTCTTTCTTTGGTCAAAATATAATACAATTTAAAAACGAACCAGCCAAACCTACACATATCCCTAAATACGCTTAGTCCAAACACCAATAATCACCAAAAAGCCGCAAAAATCCCTAAACCATTTAACGCGATTCAAATCATAAGATAATAATACCAAAAGAATAGCCAGTAAACACAGGAATGACCCTCTGGTAAATCAACGAGACGTGCGATCCCTCCCTGCTCCCAGTAGGGAGGTAAATCCTCTCTGACCTCACCAGACGTCATGAGAGGGTTTACCGTGCAAATACTGCTCAGAGGTAATACTCCTGAGAGGGTTACTGCTCTTGTGGTCATGTTGACAGAAAATGAAGGATTACGCTGTGTGAGTTCTTGGTTTTAATTTGGTTTAGGGAATGTTATTGTTTAAATACTCAATTTCTCGTAACGCTTTAGAAAGGTAGATAATAAAGCTTATATCTTCATAGAGGCGAATAAATCTTTTTTAAATTGTCAGTGATTTAATGGATTCTAAATGCGTTTGAATGAAACGTAAATTTTGATTTGCTTCATTACGTGAATCTATAACGTGATTAGCAAAAGCTTATCAGTAAGTGGACCACTATGTTACTAAAAAGATCAAATATAATGTTACTTGACAATTTCTCTTTCTAATACATTCAAAAATTTACGAGTATTTGTACAAATTATTGTAAGTTAGTATTGACTGCAAGTGCCTGCAGTATTAACGTGAGCAAACAGTTGCGGTTGATCGATTGTATGCGGGTTTAACTTAACCAACTAGTTGGTAACTTGGACCAACTTACAGCACGCCGCTATTTGTTTTAGATAAACAAACTTGTATTGGTTATTTGATGTCACTTCTTGATAAAACGATTATAATTAGGACATTGGATTAACTATCAAAATCAATTTATTAGCACAACCTTTTCATTTTGATAAATAACCGTTCCATATAGCCATCGTCGTGGTGGCTCGGAGGTTTAAGACGCCCGCTTCTCATGCATGATGGTGCGGGTTCGAAACCTACCAACGGCAAGTACCAATGTGACTTTTTCCGAGTTATATGTACTTTCTAAGATTATTTAGACACCACTGACAAACGGTGAAGGAAAAACATCGTGAGGAAACCTGGACTTATAATTTCTAATTATAACTTTGAAATCGCCAACCCGCATTGAGCAAGCGTGGTGATTCATGCTCTAACCTTCTCCGTGTAAGAAGAGGCATTGCTCAGCAGTGGGCATTTATAGGCTGTTGATGATGATGATGATATAGCCATCAATTCTCAATTTTTTTAATCCAAATATCAAAAATAGAGCATAGGTCCTATTAATAACACCTACGCCTTCCCATTTGACCTCAGCATTGTACGCCAAAATAAATTAATTTGAATTACTATCAAATGGCTAAGCAACGCCTCTAAGAAATCATATTTTAAATGTATCCTACAGTAACACATTGCTGTTATAATTATTTCAGGCGCTTTAATATGAACACCAGACTAATTTGATAATTTAATCATAAGACAGTTATTTGGTTAGTCTAGCTTAGAAATATGAATAGGTATTGTGTAACTGAGAAATTATGTTAGTGTTTTAGATTGGGTTAGGTCTCGCAGCGGTCTAGTTTATCTAGGATTGGTAAATTACTGGCGGGTTGCTGTCTTTGTGCGTACATCTGGCGTATGTCTGGTATACATTAGGCAGAAACTACGTTATTTGGCTAAGTGACTATAATAATATGCGACTACCTACCATGAGATATTGTTAGACTTCTGTGTTAGGTACCAGTTGCATAATAATGTTATTATCATTGCCATGGTATAGTCTTCATAACATATCAGTTTTTTCTCAATTTCTTTTCATTTTAAAATACTAGCTCGTTGACCGAAGTCGTAAGTGCTACTGCCGGGCAAGGGGTCTTGGGTTTTAAAAAAAATATCAGTATTAACACGGAGTCTGGAATTGTGTGGTATATGGCAATCTCTACTGTCTGTAATCTGACTCACCTCCTATTATATCAGACTCATAACATAAATTATTAAAAAGTGGATGTTATTTGTATTGTGGCATTAAGTGCCGTAATGTGCACTTCTGCCTCCTTCTTCTGGGTAAACGCGTGATGTTATGATGATCATGATTTAATATACTCTGCCAGTGGTTAGTTCAGCATACTTCTACATATCCCTTAGAATATAATGTTCTATATTAATTGAATGAGTTTAAACCAAACAGAGCAATATCAAAGCCTCTTCCTGCGGTGAAACCTAAATAACCGAGTAAGGTAGGTACGTGGTCGGTGGTTCCAAGCTCGGAGCTTAGTATTCAGCAATGCGGCTAAATCATTTATATTGCAATTGGTAATTGGTTAAATTAATAATTATGATTTCATGCTTGCACGCTTTTTGTTTAGAAGTTGTGAAATAACGTTATAGAGGTACGTTACATTTGTCGCGGAGAACCTAACGGGTTACCGGGGCTCCGGCTCGACGTGCAGGAGAAGGAACGGGGTGGTTTTTAGTCATTAAGAGTCTAATGCCTAGTGGCATTCTCTAACAGTCAATCTTAGGGTGATGCAGAGAGTCTAGATAGTTATACCATGTATTAAATGAAATAATGGGTAATTTTAACATGATTTGGTAATTTTATTAATAATATGAATTTTTAATTAAATTTGGTAAATGATGTAGTGTATCTTTTTTAAAATATTGTTGGTTTAATTGGTGTTGGTGTCTATGTTTAGTTTAAGTTCTTAGCTGTCCTATTAGGGTATTTGATGCCCTGTAATGATAGTTTAAGGAGTTTTTTTAAATATAAATAAATCAATAAATATAAGAACGTGGTGTCTATTTTTCTCTTTAAACATCCGATTTTGTCTTCGAAGGATTTATGAGTTCTTAATTTCTTTACTTTGTCTTCACTAGGCAGTTAGTTAGTGAGTTTCATTTACAAAAAATCCAATAACTAATACTTTTTCAAAATAAAAACCGAACCCATGTCGTCCAACGAAACATTACGATACATTTTACCATTTTAAAATAAAACTACAGAACTATATCTCAATTATCAAGACTTTCCTTATAACTTTTTATGAAGCGAACAAAACACACGCCTGGTCTTGGTCTAGAATAGCAAGTTCAACGAGAAATTCTAACAAAATGGAGAACAATAGTTAGGAATGTTCTCTAGAACAGATTGTACGGAGCTCGACCCGCGGCCATTGTGCCAACTAGACAACATCTGAATGAACAACTCCGGGGGAAATTACATTTACTTCGTGCAAGATGAAAGATTTGAAGAAACTCCTACCTACTTGTTTCTTTGTCATATTTATTTAGTTCCTTTTTGGGAAATTGCGAAAGCTAAATAATAGATAGAGATACACAGTAGGCACATACATATATTCTTATATTGATACTTGTACCGGACCCGGGTACGTCCTAAAACTGCGACCAGACACCGAGGAATGGGCTGCAGCATTCCATAAATATATCGGTGACCTAACTGCGATCCCCAAGCCGCCTGCCAAGCGTGGGGATTATGGCAACCCCCCCCCCCCCCTCACTATGAACGGCAACCTAAATACACGGCCCCCAGTCCCCGGCAGCTCCGCTATTCCTGATCTTGGTAGCGGATCGGGTAACGGCGGAGCAGGGGGTGCTAAGAATCCCCGGCAGATGAACCGCTACCACCCCCGACGAACTTTGGCCCTGGCAACACATAACATCCGCACCCTGCGGACCGATGAGAAGATTGTCGAGCTGGAGGAAGAATTGAGCAAAATGCGGTGGGACATCTTGGGACTGTCTGAAATCCGAAGAGAGGGCCAGGATACGATGGTCCTGGATTCCGGCAACTTGCTCTTCTTCCGGGAAGGAGATCAAAAATCCCAGGGTGGTGTCGGATTTCTCGTCCGCAAGTCCCTCGTCAACAACGTGAGTAAAGTTGACAGTGTGTCGAGCAGGGTAGCGTACCTTATACTCAGAATATCACACCGGTATTCGCTGAAGGTCATACAGGTATATGCGCCGACCTCGACACACTGCGATGATGAAGTAGAGGCTCTGTATGAGGAAATTTCCCAAGCCATACACACCTCCGAAGCTCACTTCACCGTTGTCATGGGGGATTTCAACGCGAAGGTGGGCACACGGAACGGCGAAGAGCTGAGAATGGGGCCATTTGGGTATGGGCAGCGAAACCGTCGGGGCCAGCGGCTGGTCGACTTTATGGAGAGGGAGAGACTCTTTTTAATGAACTCCTTCTTCCGAAAGCGACCAGCTAAGAGGTGGACGTGGATAAGTCCCGATGGTTACACCAAAAATGAGATCGACTTCATCATGGCGACCGACAAGCGCATGTTCAGTGATGTCTCTGTGATAGCTAAGGTGAAAACCGGCAGCGATCACCGTATTGTCAGAGGCACACTGAATATCAATGTCAAGCTGGAGAGGTCACGCCTGGTGAGGTCCACACTCCGTCCTGGTCGCGCCCAGGTCCAGAACCCCGAACAGTTCCAGCTCCAACTGCATAATCGCTTCCAGTGCCTGGCTGAGTGTGAAACGATTGACGAGTTAAATAATGGGTTAGTGGAAACTGTCCAAACGGTGGGCTCAGAGTTTTTCAAAAACCCACGCCGAAATAGACCTCAAAAGCTCTCGAAAGAAACACTTAAATTATTGAAAGACCGACACGAGATGAGGCTGCAGTCTTCAGTTGACATGTCTGGATATGGCAAACTTAATAGGCGAATTTCAAAGTCTATGCGACGCGACCTGCGTGCATATAACGCCGCACGAGTCAGGGATGCCATAGAGCGAAATCAGGGCGCAAAAGTATTCGCAAGGAATTCGTCTGTTGGGCAAAGCCAAATGACGAAACTGAAGACCGAAAATGGCAGCATCGTTTCGTCGAAGCCAGAGATTCTGAGAGAGCTTGAAAGGTTCTACGGACAGTTATACACCTCGACACGGCAACCCATTGTCGGTACAGCTCGGGATCCTAGAGCTAAACTGACACGGCACTATACCGAGGATATCCCAGACATCAGCCTGTATGAGATTAGGATGGCTCTCAGACAGCTCAAAAATAACAAGGCACCGGGTGATGACGGAATCACAACAGAACTTCTGCGAGCGGGTGGAAAACCGATACTTTTAGTCCTCCAGAAACTATTCAATTCCGTCATTCTCGAAGGAACTACGCCGAAAGCATGGCAAAGGAGTGTAGTGGTTCTGTTCTTCAAGAAGGGTGACAACTCTTTGTTGAAGAACTATAGACCCATCTCGCTTCTGAGCCATGTATATAAGCTGTTTTCTAGGGTTATCACGAACCGTCTGGAACGCAGGTTTGATGACTTCCAGCCTCCCGAACAAGCCGGGTTCCGGAAAGGCTTTAGCACCATAGACCACATTCATACGCTGCGGCAAGTTATACAGAAGACTGAGGAGTATAACTTGCCACTATGCTTGGCGTTTGTGGACTATGAAAAAGCCTTTGATTCGATCGAGACCTGGGCGGTGCTGCAGTCTCTCCAGCGATGCCATATCGACTACAGATATATCGAGGTGCTAAAGTGTTTGTATAGAAACGCCACCATGCGCATCCGACTCCAGGAAGATAGCACGGAACCAATCCAATTGCAGAAAGGCGTGAGACAGGGAGACGTGATTTCTCCGAAACTGTTCACCAACGCATTGGAGGACGTTTTCAAGCTTTTAAACTGGAGTGGACTGGGCATCAATATCAATGGCGAATACATCACACACCTCCGCTTCGCCGATGATGTAGTCATCATGGCGGAGTCGCTGGAGGATTTAAACACCATGCTCAGCGACCTCGATATCGTCTCCCAACAGGTGGGTCTTAAAATGAACATGGACAAGACCAAAATCATGTCAAACGTCCATGTTGCACCTGTACCGGTCATCGTTGGGAACGATATCCTCGAAGTTGTAGACCACTACACATACTTAGGGCAGATTATACAGCTAGGTAGGTCCAATTTCGACAAAGAGGTCGCCCGAAGAATCCAACTTGGATGGGCAGCGTTCGGGAAGTTACGCGAAATCTTCTCATCGAAAATCCCTCAGTGCCTAAAGACCAGGATGTTCAACCAGTGTGTGTTGCCGGTGATGACGTATGGTACCGAGACGTGGTCCCTGACCTCTGGCCTTCTGGAGAAGCTCAAAGTCGCTCAGCGTGCGATGGAGAGAGCTATGCTCGGGGTTTCTTTGCGCGACAAAGTCCGAAATATGGAGATTCGCCAAAGAACAAGAGTTACCGACATAGCTCGCAAAATCTGCAGACTGAAGTGGCAATGGGCAGGCCACGTCGCTCGAAGGACTGACGGCAGATGGGCCAGGAAAGTCCTTGAGTGGAGACCACGGACCGGAAGACGAAGCGTGGGCAGACCTCCCGCTAGGTGGACCGACGACATCGCCAGAGTTGCGGGGAGCAAGTGGATGCGGGTGGCGAGTTGTCGTTCGACGTGGAGGGCTAAGGGGGAGGCCTTTGTCCAGCAGTGGACGTCTTCCGGCTGTTGATGATGATTGATGATTGATACTTGTCCTGACTCGAGACTGTACCCTAGATCTTTTCACTCGATGTATAAGGAACTTAGATTCATATTTGTGTAATTAAATTAATCAAAATATACCTATAGGTTACTACATGACATGAACCGCGTATTTCGAATAATTCACTTTAAACCAATCTGCGCATGAATATGAGTCCCTGTGGTATTCGGGACTAGTGAACTTTCCTCCATTACCTATAGTAAGTTAGTCGTACTTGAAAAAAATGTACATGTGCACTCTGTGCAGTTACAAAACTTCAGATGAGTTTAAATAAACAACAACACACAACAACTACACCCAAACAAAACCACGAAAAAGAAGAATCCAAACAACAAATTTTCAAAATGTAATATTGTATCAGTGCGGGCCTTTCCAACCTAAATCCAATTACGTTATTGGCAGGAAATATTGAATGTAATCTTTGTTTAAAATTGTCCGCCGTCCGGCCAACAGCGCCCGCCGCCCGGTCTGCAAATATTGGTGAAGTCGGCTCGCTCGGTCAACCGATGCAATTGATTTTTCGTTCCTCTATCTTTTGGTTAACTGTGCCATGTTGGAAATTGGCGAACAATGCAATCAGTAGCTGCAGTTTAGATATTTTCTGGAATACTGGTTTAGTTGATGTGTGAGAGCACAAACACGATAGAAGCGTTTTCTTTTTAGATTACTCTTCATCAGTTGTTTGTCTATTCAGCTTATATTACGGTTACTTAAAGGGTTTAGATAGTTTAGATAGTTTCCTAATTTTCTTCTTTTCTCTACACTTCATTAAAAATAAGGAGATCCTTATTTTTAATGGGGCACTTAGTTATACGTTACATTATAAAAGTAAAAAAATATAAGTATCAATCAAAAAGACAACCTAATGAAAATAGATTGTCCTTCGAGTAAATTCCCATATCATATGGAGAATAATCAAATAAGATTATAATCTTACCTGCTGATGATTATTATCCTGCTTCTCGCTGCTTTCAGAATTCGTAGAGCCAGTGTGCTTCTTACAGAAGGTGGGGCAGTAGCGACGACACAAACATCTGCGGAGAAGGGGACCAGGATTAATAGTTTGAAGGACCCTATGTAATATGTGTACACAGTACAACAATGACGTACGATAGTAATAAATATTGTTAAAACGATTGATCGTGTTTGGTTCAAGCGTGAATGCATGGGTTTTGTTGTTGCAACCATTTGATGTGTTGTATTTCAAACCAACCCGATGATTAAAGTATCTGTGTATCACTAGAGAGTAAAAAAGGTGATAGTGTAACCAACATGTTCTATACCAAGGACACCAACACAAAACAGAACCTAATAATCTAGCTCCTATAAAAGACGTAGGTCACGAACATACGACTAACTTATATAACCACGTCCATTGCCTGACAAATACCTAAACGGCGCACAATGACTAAGTGGGTACACTGTATCCTGCCCACGAAGTCCTTTGTGTCCAACGTTGGGAGTAAATTAACAAGAATATAATAGTATCAACAACATCCCGTCGATAAAGCAGAGGCTAGAAGGTTGCCGTCCAAATTATTATTAAAGGTATAGTTAGTTTACTTTGCCTGTAACAAGGTTAAGTGTCGTCGAGCGGGTAGGAATGGATTTTTGGTTGGTTTAATGCTATTGTTTTCGGTGTTTGGTCTGCCTTTTGATTGCTTTTTTGGTGGATTTTGTTAAATTTAAATTTGTATTAAGTAAACACTGAAATATGTACATTAAAGTTCTGCCAACTTAAACTAATGATGATGATTGGACGCCAAGAAAGAAATACATCGCTTAAATTACTGTTGATAATCATTTGTACTTTAACCGCTGTTTTAAGACTTATCAATTGATTTTTTAAGAAAAATGACTGTGTAACTTTTGAAGTTAACCATTACATACATTAATTATGAACCATATTATCTTAAAGTTAAAATCTACTACCCATATATTTCAAAGCATATCTACTTTGACTCTCTCTTTTTTACTACTCATGTGAAGAACCACGAGTTTCTCAAAAAATCTCTTAGCTATCGCTACCAAGTGAAAATACGAAAATTCTTTTCACTATTTTTCAAAGAGTTTGTCTAGTTTTCTGTTCAGTGTATGAAGGCAGGTATTAGGGAGAGCAGATAGAATTCAATAAACAGTTTGGCGTCGCTCCAACGTCGGCCACTGAATATATTTTAAAGCGACTTAATTTTACTTCGGGGGCTGAGGACAGTTTTGGCTGAGACCAATTTAGGGGTAAAGAAAATTGGTCCAGACACTTTTCTATTAGTTGGTGTTACATTAGAATGTTTACGAGATTCTGTAGGGAAGATTTTCTTATAATAAGGTTAAAAGAAGACTGGTAAATCTCTTGGGGATGAAAAAAAGTGACGAACTGTTAGCTAATAAGTTAATATGAAACTACTATTTAGCATAAACTACAGTTGGATATAATCTGTTACTTTCACATACTTACATACATATAAGCAGAATAGACATTACACATCTAATTTAAAGACTTCTCAAAACGACTTAACAAAATCACCCAAACACCTACAATACTTAAAATCTAATAAATCCTTTTAGAAAGGTTTCGTACCTTAATAATTTTATTAAGATGAGGTTACCCTAGCGAGGTCGTTACTAAAGAAACATACGCTTCCTGGCCCGGGATAATGGCGCCCAGCGTGGGACACAATAACACACTTACAAAATCAACCACTCGTAAGGTCCGGTATGCAAACATTCATTGTTCAGCTCCATGTTAAAATGCGAAATTATGAACAAACAGCCCTTGTTTGTAATAATTATAATTTGAAGGACAAAACACGTTTATAGGTTGTAATAAATTGTATTACTTATAATATTTTAAATTAATTAACTCAAGTCTATTAATGGAAGTAACACTTTTAATCAGATAAATATTACTTAAAAAGTGGACATTCTGCGACGGAGCCTAGTTTGCATGAAATTAATAAACAAAATATCTTTGTAGGCAAGTCGTCGTTTTAAAGCTAATAAACAATGTTATGTTATAAACTTGCGTTTCAATCAAAGTTTACGTAAATAGTGTCCCACTTTGGGCGCCATTAGACAATAGTGGCGCCCAACGTGGGTCACTTTGTAACCTCAAAGAAAACACTCTACTTTAATAATATAGCATGGACAACAACAGTAAACACAACACAAGTGACATCAATAGGTACTCTTATCAGGAATAATGGTAACTAACCCCGTTAAAAAACATTGTCCTTTTTATTATTGAACCATTCACGTAGTGGGTGGAATGTAGGCGTACTTGACGACTTTTATGTGTATTACATAATCACACTATTACTTGTGTTGTACACTAAATGATGCTTAATACGTAAACACGTGTTTAAATGACACAAACTTGTTCAGAAAATACCTTATTTATGTGGAACAAACTCGAGATTCGACAAGATTCGACTAAGACAAGACTTTTAGATGCAAGCTTAAATAATGAATCTAGAAGTCAAAATCAATACAAATATAATCCATGAATACACCTTACTTTAAACTAATCTAATATATTCCCTTTCGTTATGTAAGTACTTAAATCACAACATTACTCAACTATGTATAAACGAAAACACACATAATTAAAAAAAAACAATACTCAATAATTCTGTCTAAATTGTGTTGCAAAGCAATACATTTAACACAATGAGAGCAAATGGAGTTCAAGAAACATAATTAAGGGGACGGGTCAGAGCTTATTGAGTTTCCATAAACCGTGCACGGAGCGAGTTAGAATGGTGTCGTGTTGTGTAATAAATATACGGATGACTTTTAGAGCAAAGGTTTTGTTGTAGAACCTATCTATTGTTTATGAGTAAGAAAAAATAATATTATTGTACATAAGAAAATTTTACTGTTAATTGAAACGTACCGAATTCTGATACTTTTTCGCAAGTTTTTTGATGAGATAAGCATAGACAGTAGGCACCCGGGTCACTACAGACGTTATAATTGAGTTACTGGCCTATTGGGGATTAGGAATTTGGGCAATTATAAAGAGATTGGGGAAATTATCTTTACGTAGACCCATTTTAGGATCTTGAGTGCATTTAAAATTTCACATCCACGTCACACCAAGCAAGTTATAAATTACACAAAAAATTGTTCCGTATAGGAATTGTGCTAACTGACGTTTTGATTACTCCACAATACATGACTTTGCAAAATAACTAAAACTGACATTAATTGCTCTACTTAATGAGCAACACTCAAACCATTAGCTGACGCAGCGTTCTACATACACCAATAAACATTTTCATGTCGAGGCAAATTGCTAGTTATATATCACAGGGAATTTTGACTATTTTACACTTAAATATCTACAGTTAAACAAGTTATTTGGTATGCAGGTAAGAAAATGACGATTTAGCCTGTACCGAAACAGTAGCTATTGCCATTATTGTCTTTACCATAGGGGCACTCGGAGCCCGTGCCCAGGGCTCCCCATGCTGAGGGAATTCCGAAGGACCAACGATTTCTACGACAGATACACACCCGCTACAAGTTGCGCGGCAATTCCCGCTTGGAGCAAATCTTCGTGTGTTGTTTCGGGTCTGAGTGTGACATGTATGTGAACTTGTATATTTGTAAACGTAGCCGCAACACACGAGAAAACTCTAGTGTGGGGCAACGTTAAAAAAACAACAAAACATAACAAAAGGGCCCCGAATTATTCTGTTTCCACGGCCCTGGCTATTGCAAAACTAAAATTAATTATTTTAATAAAGTTTTACAATATACTATCGGAGTGATACCACGACCTCATAGAAAACAACGCTTGCGTTGTGTTTCGTCGTGTGAGTGAGGTTACTGGAGCCCAATTCCAGTTAACTACAAAATGTGGTATAATTAAGAAGCTCGTGTTACCTCATATTTCATGTTTCAGTAAACTGTAATTAAAATTAAACATTTTGGCAGTACCTACTCTTGTACTCCCGGTGATAGATGAAGCTAAGACAACCAGTATAATCTAACCGTTAAATGTACAGAAAGGTCTTACAACGAGAGACCCTGGTAATCTAGTTTTTTTAGCTGGATGTGCAATCGTGGGTACCAATTTTATTTAGGTTAGGTTAGTCTGCTCTGTGCAAACATTTGTCGGCTAATTGTTATTATTTCTGACTCTCTTGGATTCGCACTTAAATCTGTTTATTGAATTTAATAGTTGTTGTTGAATATTTCTTTGTTAAGTGTATTTGTATTTAGTTTTATGTTGTTGTAGATGCTGTGATCCATAATTATACTGCTGTGATGTTACACCCACAACTTGCCTTTTTCATTTCAAAAACCTAAAACATGTATGTCTGATTTAAAAGTGCTCATAATACCTTACGAATAGGAAAGAAATGAACGAACGAATGTACAAAAAGAACAATAAAAATACATATAAGCATATACAGAATACAGATATTGTACCGTATAATAGACGGAAGAAAATATTAGATCATAATATCCCCTTTCAGCGTACGACTTATGACAAATACGAGGCATTACTTAACAACCTGTCAATACCCATCGGTAGACCAATATCAGAGCCTTTTCACATACAAACGAAATACAACCTTTCTTCACAAGTATACGGTGCAATATCCGTTGAATATTAAAAATATGAACGTGTAATATGAGGGTACTTGCGATTCTTACGAATAGTTATTGGATTTGTCAAGTGGTCGCCGTACTTTTTCATTTTATTTTTGTGTTTCGTTATGAGCGGTCGTGTGTAGCGTCGCAGCACTCACAGTTTTATGTTTTTAAGCATCGCATTCAAGTTTTTTGCAGTGGTTGGAATATTAAAAATGTTTTGAATGTATTTTTTAAACTGTTTCATTTTGTTTGACAAAGCTGCTTAGTTTCGTTTGTGAGTAAACGTGTTGGGTGTTGTTTTAGTAACTGTTACTGTAGCATTTAGTTCGTATTTTCGTTTTGTTCGGCCGTTGTTTCTGTTTTAGTTCGCTGTTTATTTATTTAAGCAGAGTAAATGTGTACAATTTTTCATTAATGAGATATGGCGACTGGTGTTGGTTTATTCATAAGTTTAATTATATTTATATCACAATATGAACTAAATATCAAATGGAAAACATAGTGTGAATAAGAACTTATGTTTAAAATAGGTTTTTGATTTTCTTATTGTGATTAAGACGTGTTTTACCTGATAAATTTCTTGTTATTTTATACATATGAATACAGATTTAACTATATATTGATATCTCTCACCTGATGAGCAGTGTAGCGAAGAGTACAGCCAGCAGTGGCAGCAGGGTCCCGAAGCAGGCCAAAAACAGGGTCTGCACGTCTGAGTAGCCTGAGAACACAGACAAAACTGCGACAGTTCACATGACAGGCTAGCTTAATGTAACACTTAGGGGGTACAGACAGATTAACTGACCTAGTTTCTAGATGTTCTTTAACCGTTAGAGTACCACGCCAGTCACCGATGCCTGACGCTAGTGGAGGTTTGATTTTCACTATTTTAAACTAGGCAATGAACATGTTAACTGACTCTATCTCGTTGGTTGAGTGATTGCAAGCGTGACTACAGGAAGGCACATCGGGTTCGATTCCCAGTTCAGATAAAGTATTATTACGCATTTTAATTTTTTTCGAAAGTTCATAAAAATTATACATAGTCTAAAATTACATTCAGTGGTATGGCAAAAGTCTCACCAGTTATAAACATAGCTGACGAAAAGTGACAGAAAAGTGATTGTAAGTAGATATATTTACACCTCTGCTACCCCTTCAAGGATACAAAAGCGTGACGTTATGCCATACTATAAGTAAACTCCATTCTAGATATTGGCAATATGCAACACACATTTATATTACTGAAATACGCTTGAAATTCAACATTTTGAACCAAAACTACAATATGTATAAGTGAAATGGGATTTTGCCTATGGTCGCATGGGCCACTCCATCAATCCTGATTGGCATGTGTTGAATAGACATATAGAATTAACGAATATAGTATATTTTACTAAAAGCTGCATTACAGTTGACCAGATTTCAGTAACTGTATTCGAGAGCTGAAAGTCCAACTTATTAAATGTATTGCTCATTGCAAAGCAAATAACTATGTATTTTGTGAAACTAGAATTTAATAATGCTACAATACTGTCGATAAAATATATAAATTCTTCAATGAGACAGTTTCTTAAATTTTGTTGTAATGTTCGTCTGGTAGATTATGTTCAACTATCTGAGATTTTTCTTTATATCCTTAAAAAATTTAGTACTTTCGACGATAATTATTATAATATTGATTTTAGATATCATGTGACGTCACGAGTTGCTACGCTTTCTTTATAGGAACGTGGCGACCTCACTCCTATACTTAAATCCTAATACTAACTCCTAACTAACTCCTATACTTAATGATATATAAAAAATGATATCGAATATTTTTCTCATTGTGATACCGTGGTAACTATTCAATTCGCATCCCATCCTATAAGATAGCTAGTATCTATAACAATTATATTATAACATAGTATGTTGTAGCATTTTACTTTTAAAGATATTCAAATTCATCTCGAAAAAAATTCTCACAAGTAAGGCAAAATAAACTTACAAAAGAATCACAATATCCTTCAGGTGCTCGATGTATTTTAATAAACTTGCACAAATTGCTCCAAAACTTAGAAACTCATTGAAGGGAAACTCTAATGTCTGTAATAAAAAGTTCTGCGATATAAAGTTAGGAAATAATGTTCGAAGCAATATACGAAATTACCGAAACGAGGGTAGATCGTATATATTCACTAACACCTCAAACTCTGTCAATTAGACAGTATCAGTTCGACTGCACACGTGGGCAGACGTTTCCTAACCTGGCAGTGTCATAAGACATTCATTTATTTATTAAAAATTAGAATTATAAATGTGCATGTGATTTGATGAGCAATTGTTGAGAAATTCTAAATGGAAAATTTTTATTTTGTAACCGACTACCAATTTATAATTTTATAGCCAATAATTAATTTCTCTCTACCATTTTCTACAGCGTTAACCAAATTAAAATCTCCATTAAAAATCTTTTTGATACTTTGTTTCTTTTATAAAACAGTGTATGAGGAAGTAATTTATTTATTCGCTAAAAGGTTTTGTACAGCGAAGCGGAGTTGCAGTGCAACTGAGCGAACGAACAGATATGTGGGTACATAGACTTTTACTGTATAATTTGTGTTAAAAGCGCCTCTTGCTAAACTCAGTCGTGTTAAAATACGATGCAGTGTTGAAACTAAAATTATGTACATTTAAATTTACATTTCGTACAAATATAATTACTGTCGGAAATTTTGAAATACGTGTAATATTTTTAGATTGTAATAGTTTAGGTTTTTTAATTGTTGATTGGCCCCACCATGGGCGCCAATTGTGGAAATGGCACCCTAATGTGGTACTACAACAAAATAATTGAAAATATTTAAATAAATGTACATACTTATAATTTATCAACAAATACTTTTTTACTTTGTTATTCGTCATTAAATAACTATATGTAGATAGATAAAGTTCACAACGTAGTAATAACAGCAAAATAAAATTATATTAAGTTTCATACAGCAGATGACCAAAGTGCATCATTAAAGAGGTACACGCTTCAAATAAGTCAATTTCCGATGTTCTTTGAACCAAACATTCTAAACCTGGGCAGGCTTCCAATTGGCACCCACCGTGGGACCAGTCTATCTTGCCGCTGCTGAAAATCTCGACGCTATTTCGTTACAAGCATCGACTTTACGTGACCCAACTACCAATTAATCGGTTGAAGAATTAGCCAATAATAAGCCGCTATGAAATTGTATTACTGATTCTTTTTGCTTGGGCCGAATTTATTCGGTTCACTTCTGATGGTTAGGTATGAGGATTTTATTAGTATGTTCACTAGTATTATACAAGGTGTTGTTTTAAAGCTGCGTCATTTTCTAGGAGGTAGCTCGGCTATCGATTCTGTGTCCGAATCAAAAAAAAAAATTAAAGATAAATATTTTTATTTTTTTCTGTAAATTACGGAAATCCGTAAGTGCGAACTACACGCCGCCGTCTTGTAACTAGCTTTATAACGCGTCTTAACACACAAAAACTCAAACAAGTAATTGATATTATTCCTAATTCCATAAAACTCCAATAAGAAACATTGCTGTCGCTTATTCTGAAATACTGTCGAACTTAAACTATTTATTATAGCCGTATTTTTAACTATTGGCCCGAAATTTTCTCTTACATTGAACCTTTATGACTTCTGTGACATGCCTCCGAGAAATGTCACGGTTTCAAAACTACACCTTGTATTATATTCAACATTTTGTTATTAATTTGATGGTCACAAAAATAAGTCACTAACGCCTATGCGTGATATCAGATAATTCATTCACAAAAATTCAGTTTTTCGCACATAAACATGTTCGTAGGAAAGTTTTGATTGAAAGTTACCAGAGGAAAATTTAAAAGATGCCTTTAGAAATTAAAAATCCCTTAAAGTTAATCTTTTAATTAATTCAATCCTTTGGTCCAATAAGAGTAATTAGTACAATAAATATTAATAGCGTCATGACATAACAATTCGCTGAGAACCGACTGCAACAATAGCTACCTAATCACCCAAACCAAACAGATTTAATTGACACAAACAAAGCAGACAGCTTGTGAATATCAACTCAATGAACAAACGGACGATCATTTGTTCTCTCTATTTATTTAATTTATAATTCCTCAACAATACAAACACTCATCCATTATTGGGGAATCACATCATAAATGAAAATGGTCCAAGTGATTTTGATACTTATTTTTGAGAGAAATGTATCAAAAGTAGTGCGAATTTTGTGTCCAATTTTACCAGACATATTTTTGAGTCTGAAAATGTTCAATATAGTTTGAACTTTACTTTTCATCAATTATCAATACTTCACCTTAACTAGCAATAAAACAAATATTTAAAAAAGCATTCTTGTTACTTAGAAAGAAAGCATTTATTTGAATCAGGCATAGTACTGCAGGGGTAAGCAGAGGTGCAGATTACGGCACTTAATGCCACTGTACAATATAACACCCACTTTTCACTATCTATGTTATGAGTCCCATGTAATAGAGGGTGAGTCTATTACCATATACCGGGCACATTTCCAGAATCTGTGGTACTACTGAGATTTTTAAAATACCCAATAATACTTTGTCCAACCTGAGAATCGAACCCGGGCCCATTGCTCGGCAGTCGCACTTGCGACCCCTCGGCCAATGAGGCAGTCAAGATAAATAGCATTCAACAATGTAAGTATTTACAAATAAATATTAAAGTAAGTTGAAATAAATCAATTTCCAAACACGTCTTCTACGCCTATACTTCTATACCCCCGCCCTCCGCTTTTAACACGCACCATACGGCTACCGTGGACCCTCGGGGCCTGAATACAAATTCGCGCTGAGCAACAAGCCTACTCCATATATTTTCAAAAAGGCTCGCTAATTTGTCAAAAAAAAGGTGCACGATACAAAGTGAGATGTAGCAAGCCGTAACGAGGTGAACAATACTGCCTACCCTCTTTCAGTTACGGCGTAATGTATTCAGAATCTCGAATTGGAGGAAACGAATTCTTTTTTGCTGGATGTATTGAGTACTGCTGTTTAAAATGATAAAAATGGAGTGATACACGTGCACCTTTTGCAATTATTGTAAGTAAGTATTAAGATTAATTATAAGAAAAAACAAAAACAACTATTTACATAAAGCGTCGAAAAATTCGTCCGCATCGACGTCAGTGGGGAAAGTACCCAGAAGGCTGGCAGCATTGCCACGTTGTATGGCAATGCTTAGCCTCTGACCGAGAAAAAGACCAGCCCTCTGGTCACGAGATGTGTCAACCAGGCGTTTGACCTCTTCTGGGTACTTTCCCCACTGACGTCGATGCGGACGAATTTTTCGACGCTTTATGTAAATAGTTGTTTTTGTTTTTCTTATAATTAATTTTAATCTTTAGTTGTATATAGGTATTTAATTTAGTAATATTTAGTTTTAATTTTTTTTAAGTAATAGTTAGTTTTTAATTTAAGTTTTTTATTTGAATAGTATCAAGTATATAAAATAATGCCTAATTATGTCTGAAATGCCTAATCAATACGTCTATGTTCAGCAGAACAAGATCTCATGCCCTATTATACAACTACGTATCACCTTCGAAAGTAAAAGTCATATACCCTATACCCACTCTTTAAGACAATTATAATACAGTCAGAACCTATTATCGGATACCAACCACATTTCTTTGATATAAAAATTCGTACTAATATCTGCGAATGGACCCAAAACATCGTTTTCAGAAGTCACACTTTAATACTCCCCAAATGAGGCAGTCAATCGAATAAAGTCCTCGAATGAAATAAGGATAAAAGAAAAAATCTGTTATCAAACCATTCGGTACTTAATTTTTTTGCGATAAAATGAACGCTTGTTTGAATCGGAAGTGATAAAGTACGCTTCTCAACTTTTGATTAAGGAAAGAACGAAATCCACTCATTTTAATGGTAAGGAAATTCTCATAAACCATTCCTTGTAAAACTGGTCTAAGTGAAACGAAATGTTCAAAATCCAAGGCTTAAACAAAACAGAATTGAGCCAAGAAAAGTTTAGAGAAAATACTGAGAATTTCAGTGCCTCGGTACTCGGTATCCGAGTTTAAAACACCGAATAAAATCTAAGTCAAGACATCATAAAATTATAATCGCTAATATAAAACACGAATAAAATCTATACCTATTTGGCACTATTATTCAACTCAAGGAAACTCTAAATGTAAATACGTATAACTATCAACTTAGATAATAGCTCAGGTGTACACAAGCAAGATAACAACCCCAGTCCTATGATCCGGTTCAATGACTCCATTCGAAGCTCCTTAATTATTAATTTACCGTCTAGGGACCGGCCAGGTAGCCTCAAAGATAATCATGCATAATACATGGCATGTCACCTTTATTACGAAAGCTGTAAAGCTGATTTTAATTTGCAGTTTTCCCTAGTGTGTCTATTCACAATTAAAGCACTTAAAGTATATTTTATTCATTTTTCACAAATGGGTGAATGAAAGTTTTGTATTTATAGGTTCCGATTGATACTAGATTATCACAAATATAGATGTAACACAGTCAGTTTTGGTTTAAGCTGGTGCTTGTGGCTCAGGCTAGTTAATCGTACAAAATATAACGTAAATATTACATCACGGCTCTAATAAGAGATCATTGAATACAATGAAGGGGTAGATAAAGGTGAAAATAATTATGGAATCTAATATCCTTTTTCCGTCCTTATAAGACAAGTCTAATTACTCTTCTTAAACTTCTCAAAACTGCTACTACCAAGTCCTAGAAAAATCGCAACATATCTGAATACTCACTCGTATCAGGCGCCAGATCATTATCCACTTCATGTCCAGTGATGTTCATCATCAGCGCACTCTTGTTCTCCCTCGATGGCTTGACCACCTCCACCAGCTCCACATAATCCACCTTTTTCAGCACATCACTACTGTTCCTATCTCTGTCTATCTCACTAACACTCCTATTTAAAAAGTCACTCTCGTTTATTTTGGCTGCTATCAAAAATTCAAACTTTGGCATGTCTTCCGCGAACTCTGATTCTGGCCTAAAAAGTATATCAGTGATTGTGTCTTCTCTGTCAGTTTCTGAATTTATTATATCATCTAGCAGACTACTTGATATGTTCATTTGTTTCTCGACAGCTCTATCTTCTCCGTTTGGTATTTCCATGGTCTTTGTTTGGTCTCTCATCACCTTTTTTGATAGGTCTTCGTCTCTGCCTTGTTCAGCGTTCATAAGACCTTCGAGTTCTGATTTGGATGTTCTGTCCGTCTCTCTGATTTCTTCATCTGTCTCTTCAGCTACGATGAGGGTATCCGAATTAGGATCGATGGGTAAATTGAAAGTGTTATTGTTACCAAACTTTATGACAATATCCGTAGTGTTCATGTCGGAGTACGGTCGCGCGTGGACTATGTCAGCTGTCAGCAAGGCGTTTAGAAGGAAGAACATGAGTTTTAATTTAACGTTAGTCATTTTTTCTTTGACTATGGGTTCATTATTATAATTTAGCGTCAGTTCATTGTTGATGGGGCTTCAGTGGCTGCTGGTGGACATCTGCGAACAAAAACAATGCAATATTGAACTTTTAACCTTCTCAATTAATATCTGATAGTGATAATATAATGGCAGGTCAATTAAATTTTCACATGGACGCCCAGTGATTGGATCGATTGATGAAATTTTATTGTTATTGGTCATACAATAGTTGAATGGCCTATAAAATGAATTTATTTTCTCTTTGTTTTCGAAATATATAAATAGTCAAACTCGTAATTTACAGTGACAGCAATTATTATAATTTACATATGTATTTCTACAATAATAGGTACTTTTAAGATACTCTAAAATATATCTATCAAAAAGTATCACAGGCTTCATTTCGTTATTCTGTATCTATTTCTGTATCCATGTGTTGCGGACATTAATTTTTACGTACAGAGAAACGACCTTAATACCAAATTCTGACCAATTTGTACACACAGACCCCATGGTACAAAGTCTATGACAATGGTAATAAGCTAATATAACAACATACACTAGCAGTAAGCAGTAACCAGCTAACTAAACGATGTGATTGTAACCGTCGAGCCGTTCAGTTAACCCTGCCTGTTGACCCACTTCTGTGCAAACTATGTAACGATGCGTTCAACTAGCGATAGTTGCCGAGAACTGAAGCTAACTAACGTTTTGTTAATATATACAAAAGAGAATAATTCAATTTTTTTATTTAGTAAACAATCTGAATTTGTAATATTTATTTTATTTATTTATTTATCAAGGACAACAAACAGCAGTATATTAAATATAACACAGGTGAGTAGAATAATAGATTTAACAAATACACTCCTCACGACGTTGCCACGGATTACCATAAATGTACTTAGCAAACACAATGGGGCAAACTTGAAGCTACAAACTATACAAACATAGGATAAATTTAAATTACAGAATTACTTTATTACCTGTACCTATCTATTATATATTTTTACCTACCTATATATTATATACATATATTTTGTGCACTATATGAATGTGAAACACAAATAACATGTTAAAAAAATAAAATTAAAAAGTCTGGAGTAATTACATTAAGGATCAGAGTATTATACCTCTAGTGGTCGTTCTTTTAAAATGTTAATGATTCGTTGTCGAAAAGTGTTCTTGCTTAGAAATAAGATATCAATTGATGCAAACCTTTTATATAAGTGTCAACCAACCGATGCATAGGTGAGCGAGCACCTGAATTGGTATGACGGAGATTAGTTGCAAACATGTTCCGTGAACGCACTTCTCTGCTGTGTACTGAGCGAGGGACCAGGTAGCACAAACCATTCACAAGATCAGAACAGTCAAAGTTGTTGCGGCATATACTGAAGAGGGTCATCATTTCAAGGAGTGTTCGTCTAGATTGCAGGGACAGGATATTATACTTTTCAAGCAATAATTGGTAGGAAAGTCTTTTATGAAAACATCTGTAGTGCATCGCACGGAGGTATTTACGCTGGACTAGTTCCAGTATTTCTACGTATTTTTTGTAGAAAGGATTCCAAATAGGCACTGCGTACTCTAGTTGTGGCCGGATAATTGACTTATACAGATATAAATAAGTGGAAGGGCGGTGGAATTCTCTAGAAGCTCGCATTACAAAACCGAACATTTGATAGGCTTTATTGATTATTTTATTCACGTGCGCATCGAGATGAAGCTTGGAGTCTAACTGGACTCCAAGATCGCGTAGACAGGTAACTTTAATTAAGTCAGTGTTGCCAAAATGATAATTAAGTAATATGTCTTGGACCCCATGTAGAACAGGGTTGATAAGTATTTTTTTAAGGGTCTCTCTGATGATTTAATCTGATGATTTTCCCCCCTTAAAAAAAATACTTATCGGGAGCAGTCATTTGATAATGACTGCTCCCGCCTGGGTGAGGCGGAAGGGAGTGTCAGACTCTTACTGACTAAAAACCACCCCGTTCCTTCTCCTGCACGTCGAACCGGAGCCCCGGTTACCCGTTAGGTTCTCCGCGACTCCGAGGGTTAATAAGTATACCAATATTCTAAACTTGGTAAGGCTCAGTATTGCTATTGAAAACTTACGAAAATTGAAAATATTCAACAACATCACACCCAATCTAGATACCGAACCCTTGACATGACCTCAACGGCCTTGAACGATAGCTGAGTTCGCGAACATTCGACGAACGAAAAATGACGAAAATGTATGTTTCTATTAGACAAAGTTTGATATATCAATTTACAGGTTGATCTACACTACATGACATATTGATGACTACAGGTGATCTAAAAGCACATCTTGTGTGCCACCCGTACAAAATAAATACACTCATTCCAACCAAAAAAAAAAGTAAGAAGAGGTAATAGGCCTATCATAAAAAAGTAACCAACTCACAAGTTACAGATTTAGCGAAAACTATAACAAATAGCCAATGTGAGGGTACCCTTACCCGCGCTGTAGCAGGGCCCACAACGTTTGAATTAAGAATGACTCGCCGGCAATTTGTCAAAGTCCCGGAGTGACGAGTGACGCGTGACTCGTGACGGCTCATTCAATAGAATGACGCGTAGTTTGCAACGACGTGCTTTTTAACACGATATATCTTAAATAGTCGTTTTGAATACGGTAGTTGACAAAAAAACGATACTGTTCTATGAATTTTGTACGAAATACCAACTTATGACGTCATCATATTTTCGCGTCAAATACCACACTTATATCTAAAAAATGCTGGAATAAATCGAAAATTAAGTCAATGACCTAAGTGTAACTATTTTTTCAATCAATATTTAATTGGACTGAAAAATCAAAATAATTTATTTTTGATCCAGGAAACTACCCAATTAGAAGGTTCTTCATCATATCAGCCATAAGATGTCTACTGCCGAAATGAGACCTTCTCCAATAACTACAAGATTCATCATCATCATCACAGCCTATAAATGCCCACTACTGAGCAAAGCCTCTTCTCACACGGAGAAAGTTTGAGCATTAATCACCACGCTTGCACATGCGGGTTGGCGATTACAAACTTATAATTAGAAATTATAAGCTCAGGTTTCCTCACGATATTTTCCTTCAAGGTTTGTCAGTGGTGTCTAGATAATCTTAGAAAGTACATATAACTCGGAAAAAGTCACATTGGTACTTGCCGTTGGTAAGTTTCGAACCCGTATTCTCATGCATGAGAAATAGGCGTCTTAAACCTACGGGCCACCACAACTTACAGTTCAGACTTCAAGATTGCTTTGTTGAAATTAATCTACATTCAGTGGCTTCCTGCGACATTTACGAGAAAGATAGATAAACTAACTTCTTTGATAACCAAGGGTAAAAATGAAGATAGCCGAGTATTCCATACCTAGGTTAAGGATAGCGCTACACTGCGGGCGTACAAATTCCAAACTTTTAGTAGTCGTGAATTTATTATGAAAATTATGACCAACATAGCACTCAGGGTTTGCTCTTTTTATAATATAACATAACATAACTTTACGCCTTTTATAGAAGTTGAGATCGTATAGGCAGAGGTGCACATTACGGCCCTTAATGCCACTGTACAATTTAACACCTACTTTTCACTATTTATGTTATGTTTTTCAAAAATCTTCAAATCTATCAATTGAAATAAAAAAAAACCAATAATACTTTAAACCCGAGAGTCGCACTGGCGACCACTCGGCCACGAAGCAGTCTTTTTATGATTTATACCCACTCAAATAGACAGGATAGTAACAACAGTTGTTAAAAATAAACAAAAACATGTTATTAAAACTTCAGAACCCATACGTTTCCAACATTTCACACCACACGACAATACCTTTGACATTTACGATGACGTAACACAAGGGTTGCTGTAAAACTACGCCTGAGAAAATGTGGGACTTTAAAATCACTGCGGCGAGAAAGGGTTACACCTCAACGGCCCAAAATAACCACAGACCCTTCAACTTGTTTGTTATTTACGCAAAATCTTTTTCATGTAATTTAAAATGTGTTTTAGGAAGTAGATAGGAGCAAAATAAAACATTAATTTCTATAATTCTAGTTGGAAGTGTTTCTTGTTGTGACCACTATTTCTCTCCATATTTTATTATTACCTTTCCTATGTTTAAAGTTCTTTCCTTATATCATTTTTTATGGCATAAGCCGGTAAACGAGCAGATGGATCACCTGATGGAAAGCAATCGGCATCGCCCATGAACACCTGGAACACCAGAGGCGTTACAAGTGCGTTACCGGCCATTTGGGGATTAGGAGTTTGAGAATCGTTGGGGATTCAGGGATTGGGGAGATTGGGAAAGGGGAAGGTAACCTCACTCACACGACGAAACACAACGCAAGCGTTGCTTCACGTCGGTTTTCTGTGAGGCAGTGGTATCACTCCGGTCGAGCCGACCCGTTTGTGCCACACTTATAATCACATATATAAATAAACGTTAACGTATAAACATACCATTAAGTTAATATCCTAACAAACAGCCAGAAACTTTAATTAATCCACTCAAAGCCACTCCGAGTGACATTAAACAAAATATTGTATTCCAGAACCACTCTAAACTAAACCAAATCAACTTTAAAATCAAACGAAATAAGGTTGAAAATCTAAAAAACAATTGACATAATACAGTTTCAAAGAGTAATAACTTTTACAATAGACGGTATGGCTAATAACTTTTGAACTATTCCAGTAAGTACCGTGGAATGGTTGGGTTGAGAGTCATGGAGAGTCACTTCCTCTCTTAACCGGCTGTATAAAAGTGATAAAACCCGGACGCAGGGTAGAGAGTACTTTAAGCACTATTAGGTTACCGGGAGCGTGCTTATCTGACATGCCAGTAGCCTACATCTAGAATAATCTAGATCATACGTTGAGCAGTATGCTTTGCTTATGTTATGTTTGTGGGTTCATATTTTACGTTGTGTCTAGATTTGATCTTAATATCTCATCAAAATTCAGTATTATCTTGTCCAATACTATGCAGCGAACGACCATTCTTGTATAACTGTATTTTGAAGTACACACGGTATTTTGAAAAATCGTTGCGCATCTGTAATTGGGATGATGACAGGGTATGAAAATTAAAAATCTAATTTGTCCGTAAGTTAGGTGAATATAAAATACTAGTGTTTACCCGCGGCTTCGCTCGCGTCACAAAAGGATAAAAAGTAGCCTATGTGACATATACCAATACACACAGCGCCATCTATACCAATACTTTTGTTTTCCCTCGGGAATATCACATTTATCCGAGATAAAAAATACCCTATTATTTAATCTGGACGTCTAACTTTACATCTTTAAAAATTCAAAGCAATCGGTTTAGTAGTTATGGCGTGAAAGTGGAACAAACAAACAAACAAACTCACTTTCCCATTTATAATATTAGTAAGGATTAGACACGTATTTTTCTATTTTGTCGTATATAACACAATACTTAGATAAAACGACTAAAGGTTTAGGAGTGGGAGCTAAAACGTCATTTCTACGTATAAAATGTACATAGAAGTGACGTCACGCTATATTTCAAATTAATATGTCGTCGAAACTATTCGTTTCTGTAACGTTCTTTACCAAAATAACCATTTTTTTTTTATTAAATGACTCTATTCTTACACTTTAATCGAATCAAATTATAACTTAACAGAAATATTACCCACACAGAATCTTACAACACGCTCATGAAATACATTAAAACAATGTTATATAAAACATCCTGTAAAGCGAGTTAATCTGTCTGCAGATTTCCCCCGGGAACTGAACCCGTACAACGTAGAACAATGCCTCAAATGTCACGGCGTATTGTTACTCAAGTCGTTTTGATATCCGAGATTATCCACCCTCCATGTTTGAGATAAACCCGTCAAGGTAGAACTGTAGAGGATTCGATGAATTCGCGTCAACTCAAAACATCCATAAAAACCTAATCCTTTTCTCGAAGTCGGTTAAAAATAAGCTAAACTGCAATACTAAAGGCCAACTTGACGTCAACAAGAGGCTAATAAAATTATTACTATTAAAAATACAAACAGTTATGCAATATGGATGATGACAGGGTATGAAAATTAAAAATCTAATTAGTCCGTCAGTCAGGTATTGAAAAAATATTAGACACGTATTTTTGTCGTATAAGAAAACAATACCCAGATAAAACGAATCAAAGTTTAGGAGTGGGAGATAGGTAAGTCATTTTAGAGTATAAATCGTACTCAAAAGTGACTTCATGCGATATTTCAAATCAATTTATTTCCAAACAATATGTTTCCGTAAGAAAATAACAAATATTTGTTTTTAAATAATAAACTAAATGGACATTAAAATAAAAAGTAGCCTCCAATTCTTTCAAAGGTCTTCGTATTTTTCTGCTCATCTCTACAAAATCACACATAAATACAATATGCACAAAACGAACCACAAAGCCGTCACAATATCCGAGGCATGCAATATCACCAAAGTGTGACATCTCGGGAAATTCTTTAACGTGACGATGTAGAAAGGGTTCCTATGTAACCCCCGCGGCGTTTTACAATATGGCGGAGTTTCTCACATTTTTTTCCAACAAACCCTTTTGATTCCCCATATAGATTGTATGCCCTTGACCATGGAGCTATTATGAGGTGTTTTGGAGTTCAGGAATAAGTGGGGAGGGGAATATTATGTGTTGTACTTATGAAGGTAGCGTTGATGGTAAGTTATTGTTGTTCATGAATTGGTTATTTTTAAGAATAAAGTTAAAGTAGCTTATCTTTTCCATAGGAAAAGTACTAAAAAACATATCTTTTATGTGCACATTTTTTTAAACATTGCGTTGATGCGACACTAGGATTTTCTCTTGTATAGTAGGTACCAACATACAAACTCACATACACATCACACCCAGACCCGGACCAACAATCTGTGGATCACACAAAGAGTTCTTCCGTGAGGGAATCGAAGCCGCGACACGTTGCGTGGCAGCCAATTGTCTAGCCACCGCGCCAACCGTGCAGTCCACGCATTGATTGTTATTCACTACTTAATTTTGTATGTAACATAATTATTGTAGTCTTAGTAATAATTACTAATTAGATCACCTAACTAAAAATCTGAATGCAATTTCAAAAAGGATCGTTCTATTTTCTACTTTTTTAACACACACTTAAGCATTATATTCAACCCCATGTTAGCAGAATCACGCAGGATTTTTAAACACGTTTGGCAAGCTTAGCAGCCGCTTTCGAAATTCAGTTTTAATCCCTTGTAATTAAGTGTTTTTTACATCGTTTAGCTGTGCTTGGTGGAAATTTTTCGTATAACAAACAAACCGAATGAAATTGCTGGTGTATGAACGACTTAAACATTTTGGAACAAAAAGAATTGAACGAAGTTTATGCTTTGGAAGTAAAATTGTGAATTGGGATGATGACAGGGTTTGAAAATTAAAAATATAATTAGTCCGTAAGTTACATAATGAAAAAATATTAAGCACGTATTTTTTTATTTTGTCATATAATAAAACAATACTTAAATAAAACGAATCAAAGTTTAGGAGTGGGGGCTAAAACGTCGTTTCTACGTATAAAATGTACATAAAAGTGACGTCACGCGACATTTCAAATCAATATATCGCCGAAAGTATTCGTTTCTGTAAAAAAAAATACATGTCTAATGATTTAAAGTAATCTACCAGACGGACATTAAACTGTCAAACACCAAGCGGTCACCGGTTACCGCAACCTATTGTTCTTTAATTGTGTCTATAAATACGGTACTCGACGAGTTAAAATAAAAATTAGGCATCTACCCTATTGTCAGAACATATTCGGATTTGTAGTACCTATGTATGTAAAATCCATACCATTATTATACCATTATTATAAAGTAGAAACAGTGTAAAATAGATTTGTCATTTCCCCTCTACATTGTCCCTACATTTCATATGGATATCGTAAGATCCGATTATGGGTCTAAAATTGGGTACTGGGAGAATCGCTTAAGTTATGCCTAACCATCCGATTTGTTAATCGATTTCAAGACTTTAAACACTAGCTCCAATAAACTCCTAAACTTATTAAAAATCACGGGTTACTCAGAGAAAAGCTCTTCTCAGCTTTTCTCTGTATGTTCACGTGAGACCCGTTTTTTAGTTAATTTAGTTTTTTTAGCTTTACCCCACTCTAGGATTTTCTCCTGTATCGTGGGTGCTTTTACAAACATACTAGTTCACATACACGTGACACCCAGACCCAGAACAACAATCAGTGAATCATACAAAGAGTTGTTCCGTCCGGCAATCGAACCCGCGACACGTTCCGCGGCAGCTATGTGCCCAACCACCGCACTAACCATGTAGTCAAGTATGTCTCACGATAGTTATTATAGACCGTCAAAATAATGATTAGTAAGAAAGAAAGAAGAAAGAAAGAAAGAAAAACCATTTATTTTGCTACGACACACAACAAGAATTCAGGTACACACAAAAAAGCCTATAATGCGTCAGCGCAAAAGGCTGGAGCTCAGCTTAATACCGTGGACCGGGCACAGAGGCTCGAGCCCACGGCGCTGATTTTCAGCACCAGCCCGTTATAGTACGTACTAGTTAAACAGTAACGGCGCAAGTAGAACAACCTTGCTGGTAGTTATATCTTTGAGCCGTTTGGGGTTTAGACGCTAGGTCCGTGGGGTCCGAGTGCGCTTAAATTACTCAAAAACATTTCGAAACGCCTGGTCGACACATCTCGTGACCAGAGGGCTGGTCTTTTTCTCGGTCAGAGGTTAAGCATTGCCATACAACGTGGCAATGCTGCCAGCCTTCTGGGTACTTTCCGCACAGACGTCGGTGCGGACGAATTTTTCGATGCTTTATGTAAATAGTTGTTTTTGTTTTTCTTTTATATAATTTTAATCTTAAGTTGTATATATTTAATTTAGTAATATTTAGTTTTAATTTAAGTTTTTTAAACAAATAAATTGAATTTCATCGTTAAACAGTAACTAAGTAAACATATATGTTTATTTAACAAGTACCTACTTAAGGTCTCTCTCGTCTCAATGTAACTTGATCAAAGGCCACAATGATCAGCGTACGACAACGACAATAAACAAGACGAAACAAACAGGATATTCAATTATCTAAACATTAATTAACGACGTCTCAATAACAAAGGCTTTCTACAGAGATGTACTTACGATTATATTCTATTACAGATGCCCAACCCATTTCATTTGTTGGAGAACAAGGTTCCTTGAAAATGACATAACATACCATCACGCCATTTGTTCCCGAAGGGGTAGGCAGAGGTGCACATTATGCCACTGTACAATGTAACACCCACTTTTCACTATTTATGTTACGAGTCCCATGTAATAGCGGGTGAGCCTATTGCCATATACCGAGCACAATTACAAACTCCGTGCTACCACTGAGATTCTTTAAAACCCAATTATACTTTGCCCGACCCGGAATCGAACCCGAGGCCCCTTGCCCGGCAGTCGCACCTCCGACCACTCGGCAAACGAGGCAGTGTTACATAATACAATATAATATTTAAAAATCATCACTTTCATTCATTGATTTTATGACCAACTTAGTTTTAGTATCTTTCCTGTAAAGTTTTAAGAAATAAGTATGCTGTTTGACGCTAAAAAAACGTGACGTCACAATACACAATCTCGTACCTACAAAATTCATAGACAAATGTCGTTTTTGACAATTCGGAAAAAGTATTAATTTTGATTAGTTGGCAAGTAAGTACCTACCCAATTGTGAATATGTAAAATGTATACTCACACCTTAAGGGAAATAAAGCCATGATGATTTGTTTATTTAATCAAGAAAAGGTTAATTAACAGGTTCAGTTACAAACGGGTTTCTCGACAGTTTTACAATAAATATTCTACGGTATTTATTAGGAGTGATCTTATACAGGTTCAAAGGGCAGGCTTGTGGATTCTTATTAAATTCTATTTACATCGTTGATGAGGAAAATAGTAATTAATTGGCAGTTAATCTGTATACATATCTATTTTAGAATTGTAATTGATATCTTATACATATATATATATATATATATATATTTACATCCTGGAATCATTTTGGCGTCACACATGTCGCGCATCATTACGACGTCCCCCAGTTCCCGTTAATTTTTTTTATATGTCTTGATGAATATTGCTTAGTTATTCGATTTCCAGCTTTGTAGGATACGTCATTTTCCGATAATTTTATTTTTCGCGATATTCTTCTTGCAGTCATGCTGCAACATTTTTGAACCCCAAACCATCGTGATAACTAATTGGGCTCCTAGATATATTGATCGTGATTTAACCATGGCTTCGGCTAATTAACGTCCTCACAGCGTGGATGGTATTTGCGAGTGCAACGTTGCCAGCTTTGGTTCACTTGTCTCTTCTTTTCCTCTCTCTTGTCACTCGTCTGGGACAGAGTTTTAACAGTATTACAATATTCGTAAAATCTATCAATACATATACTAATGCCCGATATTGGTATAATATTGGTAACAAGATGCAAAAAAATTGAGGTTTCTATGAGATTTTTACATGAGAAGATGCCGCAGTAGGAATAACGTATTTTTTAAATGTTTGCCTAGTCTATTCCATACATAAATACAAATCGGTTCAGCCCGTATGTGATCGGCGCGGCGTACCGGTTTTACAAATTTATCTAAAGAAAGAACTCAGAACTCGATTTTTATTTCAAAGCAAGCAAGAGTAAAATACGTGAAAGTTTCTTCCCCAGCGGTCATCATGTAAGATCATCTATAACTGTGAAAGATCATCTAGCTATTGGGCGTCCGTATATAGTTATTAATCATCATCAGCCTATTTAAGTCCACTGCTGGACTAGCACCATCTACTGGGCTACGTTAGGAATTCAAAAATGGTCATGCAAATTTCAGTTGACCCAAACGCTATGGTCATCAAGTAAAAAGCTACATCACTATACTGCTCACACACGGAAATGGGAGGTCCGTTGATTGCGGATCCTGACAATTGACATAGTAATGGCAGGGGTCTCTTGCAGAGCCTGACGATGGCCATGCGCGCGAAGAAAGTTTCTTCCTCAGCAGGTATCATGTAAGATCACTTAGCTATCGAACGTCCGTATATGAAAGAAAGAAAGAAAGAAAAATCATTTATTTGGCAATTACACGCACAGAAAACAAAGAATATAAAAAAAATAAAAATACATATATATAAACAAAATACTAATAATAAACTTACAAGAAAAGAGATCAGAACAGACAATATATCAAAACATCACAATATAACAAAATAATAATACGATAATAACAGAATTTTGAATAGACAATAAAAAAAAAAAATCTAATAAACAAAATAATAATATTAATTTTAATTTGCGCGTGCTAATGCCAAAAGGGCCTCCACCTCAGCATATAGTTGGACGTTTGTGCCCAACGCTGGTTTTCAGGTGGCACCCTGCAGTGACTCACGGAAGGCGGTGCGGCCCCTCAATGAAGACAGAAAATAAACATGAAATTGTATAAATAATATAAATTTAGCTGAATATGTGTGTGTTGTGTATATAGCTATTGGGCGTCCGTATATAGCTATTGAACGTCCATATATAGCTATTGGGCGTCCGTATATAGCTATTGAACATCCACGTACTTCCTCAGCAGGTGTCATGTTAGATTTGAGGAGTGGCTTGAGAGACAGAGACGCTACGGCGTCCTTATCTACCGCCTGACGCAGGTGCTTACCGGACACGGAATTTTCGGTAGGTTCCTGCTTCGGATTGGGCGGGAGGAAACGCTCGGGTGTCATCATGCAAAGGGCCACCCGGGGACACGGTGGAGCATACGGTGGCAGTGTGCCCTGCGTGGGCTGAACACCGTCGTGTCTTCAGGAATGTGATCGGCGACGGCGACCTCTCGCGTCCGACACTGGTTCAGACCATGGTACAGAGTGAGGGAGACAGGGATGCCGTCTCCTCCTTCTGCGAAGCAGTCCTGCTAGCTAAGGAGGAGGCGGAGCTCGTGAGGGAACGAGCCTCCTCACGCTCCAGCCGTCACGAGAGACACTCCATCAGACATCACGGATGGAGCTGATGCCCATACGGAGCCACAGGGGACTTAAAGGGTGACCGGGGCTCCGACTCGAAGTGCAGGAATAGGAACGGGGTGGTTTTAAGCCAGTAAGAGTCGGAAGGTACCTGTGTCTGATGGGGCGGGAGGAAACGTCCGGGTGTCATCACTGTGAGGACCGCCTTGAGGACACGGTGGAACACACTATAGCGGAATGCATTGCGTGGGCTGAGCACCGCCGTACCCTCAGGGAAGTGATCGGCGATGGCGACCTCTCGCGTCCGGGCCTAGTGCAGGCCATGATGCGGAGCGAGGGGGACTGGGATGCCGTCTCCTCCTTTTGCGAAGCAGTCAAGCTAGCTAAGGAGGAGGCGGGACGCATGAGGCAGCGAAGCGCTGCCTCCTCGCAACCCAGCCATCGCAAAGGACACACCGGGCGTCGGGGATCGCGGGACGATCTCCGGCCACCGTAAGCGCGGGCCTGCGGACGGCGAGCATGGGTGGCTCCCCGTCCGACCAGAAACAGACCTGAACGTGCGGCGCGTCGCGTTCCGCGCGCGCCTCAAAGAGCCATAAAACCACCACAGATGGGGCCCAACAGGGCCGATGCCGAGTCGGAGTCGCGGAGAACCTAACGGGTAACCGGGGCTCCGGCTGGACGTGCAGGAAAAGGAACGGGGTGGTTTTAGTCAGTAAGAGTGACACTCCCTCCCGCCTTACCCAGGCGGGAGCAGTCAATCGATGATTTTCCCCGCTTAAAAAAAAAGTCAGTAAGAGAAACTTCCTCTGAAACTTCCACTCCCCTCACCAGCGCGGCCGCCGGCGGCCGGCAAAAGGCATTTTTTTTTTAGGGGGGAAAATCATCGAATGACTGCTCCCGCCTGGGTGAGGCGGAAGGGAGTGTCAGACTCTTACTGACTAAAAACCACCCCGTTCCTTCTCCTGCACGTCGAGCCGGAGCCCCGGTTACCCGTTAGGTTCTCCGCGAGCGGCAAAAGGCATTAGATAATTTTTTATCGCTCAAAAAAAAAAGGTATCATGTTAGATCACCTAGCTATTGATCGTCAGTATATTGCTGTTGAACGTTCGTATATAGCTATTGGGCGTCCGTATATAGCTATTGAACGTCCGTATTTAGCTATTGAGCGTCCGTATATAGCTATTGGCGTCCGTATATAGCTATTGAACGTCCACGTATAGCTATTGGGCGTCCGTAATTAGTAAAGATAATAAGAATATATCTTATTACTAGAATGGTTTTATTAAGTATATAGTATGTTCAAAACTTCTTTCATTTAGGCTGGTTTCAGAGCTAGAGGATTGGGCAGCGCTGCTGAAATGCCTCGCGCTTGGAGATGATGAGAGCTCTAGCATCGTTTTATTGCGACGCGACTGTCATAGAGGTAGAGGTCCCAGTAGAGGACTTTATCGCTAGAAATTATAATCTACGAGATACACTTCTATTTTAATCTAAACCTTAAGTAACTGAAGACCGCACCTAATGATCTTTGTGCGCAAATATTGTATTGAATTTCAATTTCATTTAAGGCAAGATTCCTAATTTAATACTTCTAGTTGTGGCCACTCGATTAACTCCTCTATTGGATTGTTGCCTGATGCCTCTATTGTTGAAGCCCGCGCTTCAGTCGCGCTGCCCATATCCCCTAGCTTTGAAACCAGCTCTAATTGTATCAAATATTTAATTGGCAGCTTATTGATATGAAGTTACCAATTCTAAGTAAGCAAATAAAAACAAAGAATATGGATATCATTTTACTGCCTCGTTGGCCGAGTGGTCGCAAGTGCGATCGCCTGGCAAAGAGTCTCGGGTTCCATTCCCGGGTTGGGCAAAGTATTACTGGGTTTTTTCAAGAGTCTGGAAGTGTATATGGCCGGCGGTATATGGCAATAAACTCACCCCCTATTACATGGGACTCATAACATAAATAGTAAAACTGTGGATATTACATTGTACAGTAGCATTAAGTGCCGTAATGTGCATCTCTGCTTACTCCTTCGGGGAAAAAGGCGTGATGTTATGTTATGTTAAATATGGATATCACTTTTAATGAAGTGTTTATGTTTTGTAATCAAAAACATTTATAATTCCTAATTGGATCTTTATAACACGCCAAGGCTAGAAATAAGAAGACAAACGTTGATTGATTTGATCAGTAATACAACATTAATTAATTATTCAGTGTTAGATCTTCTTACCACATAAATAGATAAAGTTAATAAAATTACGTCAAAATTTATACGGAGACTATACTATCTAAATACACATTTAATACGAGTTAAACTCTGGTTAACCTTTTTTGTGGTAAGACATATAATATTGTCACTTTAGTACTTATTTCTAAGATACTCATTTACAAATTGAGAACAGGGTTGCAGATAAGTTGTCGTAAGTTGCAATCACATGATTATAATAAAATCGGACTCCAAATAATACGCAACGCATCCGAAATGTACGACGATGAATATTGTTTTGAATGCGGTAAATAATATTATGGACTATTTCCACGGATTTAATAAGCGAGCTGGCAACGTCGCTGTTATTTTTTTGAGGACGCCAAATACGCGGACTTATAATCAGAAAATCCCAAAAATATACAGCTGTGGATATACGCGCTACAGCAGCGCTCTATCCGCGCTGAGATTTCTTTGGGAACTTTTCAAAATACTATAACAGCCATTGAACCGATCTTTTGGCCTCTGTCGATTTTTAACCTACGTGTAGCCAGGACCAAAAGGACCTAAGTTGCATAGGCCAACAAAGTGGCGTCCGGTATGCGGACGTCAAAAGCTGGTGGACGCCAGATTAAATGCACTTTCGCCTTCATGGGACGTCCAAACGATTGCGGGATGTAAATATATATATATATATATATATATATATATATGTCGCGGAGAACCTAACGGATTACCGGGGCTCCGGCTCGACGTGCAGGAGAAGGATCGGGGTGATTTTTAGTCAGTAAGAGTGTGACACTCCATTTCACCTCACCCAGGCGGGAGCAGTCATTCGATGAAAAAAAATACATATTTATATGTATAATGTAAGTATAGAACATTAGTTAAGAAGAAATGTTGATCAGAGCTTTAATGGCAACTGGCTATGAAACTTACATAACATAACATCACGCCCTTTACCCCCGAAGCGGTAGGAAGAGGTGCACATTACGGCACCTAATACCACTGTACAATGTAACACCCACTTTTCACTATTTATGTCACGAGTCCCATGTAATAGGGGTGAGCCTATTGCCGTAAACCGGGCACAATTCTAGACTCCGTGCTACTACTGAATGTTTTTTTAAAACCCAGCAATATTATGTCCGACCTGGTGATCAAACCCAAGACTCCTTGCTCAGCAGTCGCATTTGCGACTACTCAGCCAACGAGATAGTCCAACTTATTTACCATTATAATCAATAAATTAAAAAACAATTGTTCTAAGAGCCGACTAAGGAACTGCCTGCTTGACAGAGACCAGAATTCATATCTAATAAATATGACCATTTTCTAATGAAATTCTCTTATGTAGAATAGTGGATTGACACAGGCTATTGATATTAACACTTTGGAACAACCAAATACATTCATTAGAGGACTGACCAACAGAGTTCCCCTTTTAATATTTTGTTTTACGTTAACAGTGCCTTCCTGGTCTAATGAAATAAATCATTTTGACTGTGACCTTTATCTCGTACACTGTTCACTTCTTTTTTAAATTCTATTTTTGTTTATTTTCTCTCAATTCTTCTTCCGCCATTATTTATTCGGCAGCTGCTAAGAGCAAAGTTATTACAGAATAAGTTTAATATTGTTTGTATTTCTGTAAAATTAATAATTTTCAAGCCAATGGATCACAGCGCGATGTTAGAAACAGCGCAAATAGGAAGGATTTGTAGAAATTTACAAAATTATTCTTCCATAAGAACCAAACAACCAAACTACAACAGCTATTTAGTAATCATATCATAATAATTCTCCAACCAATGTATCAAAAAGAACAATACAAGAAAACTAACATAAATTAGATTGCAAACAAAGAAGATAGGATAGTAAGATTCCATCTGAAGGTACCTTAGCGTCTACCGACGCAAATACATTTATTTTCAAAATAACTACGGTGCTACAATACGGTGCTACCGTTAATACGTCACTGTATAGGTGAATGCAGAAGGTTTACATTGCAATATCTGTCGATCGTACAGGTGCTGAACCCAGAATTGATTTTAACTCACACAACGATTTGACTTGGTGTAACCTTTACAATTTTTTACTTTATTGGTCACAAAATATGGTTGACATATCTGTTATAGTCATAGTATCAGCCTCGCTGATGTTTCAATAATATACCTATTACCCAGCCCAGCAATCACTCTATGAAAAGCGTCTTCAGCAATCAATTAATTATACAAGGTGTTGTTTTAAGGCCGCGTAAACAACGCGGCCTTAAAACAACATCTTGTAAGTAACGCAGCTATCGATTCTGAGTCAATAAAAAATTGTAGGTAAATATTTTTCATTTTTATGTAAATTATGGAAATCCGTAAGTGCGAACTACACGCCGCCGTTTTGTAACTAGCTTTATAACGCGGCTTAACACACACAAACTCAAACACGTAATTAATATTATTCCTAATTCCATAAAACTTCAATAAAAAACATTGCTGTCGCTTATTCTGAAATACTGTCGAACTTAAACGATTTACTATAGCCGTATTTTTAATTATTGGAACGAATCTTTCTCTTACATTGAACTTTTATGACTTCTGTGACATGCCACCGAGAAATGGTTGCAAGTACGATGCTTGATCTACAAGGCAGCTATAACATGACGCTATCTATCGTCATACCTGTTAAATCCCAAAAGAATAGACGAAGACCCACCATATATTTATTTCAACCTGTTATGTTATAAATTCCACAAAAATTTCCTACGTAATTTAAACCTTCTACATCACCTGAACAGTGACAAACAAACAAACAAACGCAGCAGATTTACTGCGTCAGGCTTTTATTGAAATTAGACGATCGACCGACTGAATTTATTTTATTGCTTTTGAAAAGGAAAAGCATTCTATTCAACCATTTTATTATCACCTAAGTGAGCGTCAGTGAAAAAGGTGTTGGAGCTAAAAAAACTAGTTTAAAAAACGTATTTCAAACAGTTTTTGAGCACAAAATGGCACCCAGTTTTCAGTGTGATTTTTTTGAAATGGTTTTGTGTTGTAAACCGGGTTTGGTTGTGAATAGAAGTTTTTGTGTTCTGTACATGTATGTATTACTACATATGTATGTAAGGTATATAGGTCTATGTACTATTGGTACATTGTACGTTGAAAGTACATAAGGATAATAGTATACTTTTCTAAAAAATGCGATTTCTTCCTTTTGGAAAACCGTGAAGTGATAAATTACAAAAATTTCTTATCCAGAGTAATAATACTATGACTCGTGTAATATAGTCTTACAATTCTTAGTACAAATATAATTTGTAAGTAGGCAGACGGATCACCTGATGGTAAGCAATCGGCGTCACACATGGACACGAACACCAGAGGCCTTCCAAGTGCGTTACCGGCCTTTTGGGGATTAAGAGTTTGAGAATCGGTTTTCTGCTCGGCCGAGGTATCTCTCCGGTCGAGCCGGCCCATTCATATCGAAGCATGGCTCTCCCACATTTAAATGTTGACGTAAACTTTTTTGTTGACTTTCAAAAGTGCCTTTCTGGTCTAATTGAAATAAATAGTTTTGACTTTGACTTTGAACGTATAGATAATGTAATATTATGACAAACTCCATAACAAAAGAAATTACAATAATATTAAGGACAGTTGTTGTGAACCGACACCTTCCATAAGTCCCTCTTCACACATACTTCAGATCGATTTTATTACACTTCCATGAGGCTGCCGATACCATTTTCCCTATGAGTCCCATAAGAGGGTGGGCTGTATACTTGGATAGACGTTTTATTGAACAGTCTTAGAAATGGTGCAGTGTTTGTAGACTTGTAATGTCTCTTAAATTATAAAGCGTGATGACGTATAATACAATCTATACATAGGTATTTTTCTAAGGGGGAAAAATCATCGAATGACTCCCGCTCCCGGCTGGATGCCTCATCCAGCCGGGATCGTTATGTTCGCCATCGTTAGGTTCTCCGCGACACATAGGTATAATAAAACTACAGAAGTGTTAATTCTATACATTGAACATAATTTAAAACAAAATTGTCGGGGTGTTACTAGATAGACACCGAACACAAAAATGTAAAAAAAAATTGTCTGTTTGTCTGTCTGTATGTACACGCATCACGCAAAAACTATTAGTCTGATTACAATGAAACTCGGTATGATTATACTTTAATATCCTGGGCATCTCACTGAGTACTAGAAAAGTATACACACTACAAAACAATACTAATACTTAATTGTGCGGCTCGATCCCTAGGCACAGTTACTGTACCAAACGCAAATATAAGTTTGTAACTTATATTACCAGACGGGATTTTCTTAGATTCAATTGTACTATTAGAGTATTTTCATTTGATCTTGTTGACCACTGAACTTGTTAGACAAGATTAGTAAGTGAAAAAAAGTTCTTGTTTCGGGGTTGACTAGAAACAGTTTCAGTTTGGGAATTTCCGTAGCACGTAGTTTGTTGTAACCAAAATTATCTTGGTGGGTGAAAAGTGACTATTTTAAATAACCTTCTTTGATAGTTCATTCAGTTTTATAAATATGAACATAAAAATATGCTGTAATAATTAGTAAATAAGTACCACCTGAATAGGCTTTTTTTTTTAAGGGGGGAAAATCATCGAATGACTGCTCCCGCCTGGGTGAGGCGGAAGGGAGTGTCAGACTCTTACTGACTAAAACCCACCCCGTTCCTTCTCCTGCACGTCGAGCCGGAGCCCCGGTTACCCGTTAGGTTCTCCGCGACTCCGAATCGGCATCGGCCCTATTGGGCCCCATCTGTGGTGGTCTGATGGCTCTTTGAGGCGTCGCGTTCCGCGCGCGCCGTACGCTCGGGTCTGTTTCTGGTCGGACGGGGAGCCACCCATGCTCGCCGTCCGCAGGCCCGCGCTTACGGTGGCCGGAGATCGTCCCGCGATCCCCGACGCCCGGTGTGTCCTTCGCGATGGCTGGGTTGCGAGGAGGCAGCGCTTCGCTGCCTCACGCGTCCCGCCTCCTCCTTAGCTAGCATGACTGCTTCGCAAAAGGAGGAGACGGCATCCCAGTCCCCCTCGCTCCGCATCATGGCCTGCACTAGGCCCGGACGCGAGAGGTCGCCATCGCCGATCACTTCCCTGAGGGCACGGCGGTGCTCAGCCCACGCAGGGCATTCTCCCACTGTGTGTTCCACCGTGTCCTCAGGGCGGTCCTCGCAGTGATGACACCCGGGCGTTTCCTCCCGCCCCATCAGACACAGGTACCTCCCGAAACTTCCATGTCCGGTGAGGACCTGCGTCAGGCGGTAGGTGAGGACGCCGTAGCGTCTCTCAAGCCACTCCTCAAAGAGGGGACTTACCGCTGCAATGGCAGCGAGCCCAACCTGAATAGGCTAGCGTTAGATGGTTGTATCAAGGGCCTGATGCAGAAAGCAGTACTTCTGGACACGGAGCGTATTGTCTAGAAATTCCTCTCTCTCTAGAGCCCTGATAACCAGTACTTTTGATATCTCCCGTTAATATGACTGCTTTTTCTATTTTGAAATGTTTTTTAATCAAGTATGAAAATAAAGAGAAACATTTAAATAAATAAATAAAATAACAAATATTTCTAATTACTTATTTCATTTATAGATTTTTATAATTTGCCTATATATTTTATTAGATATATCCCGGTCATTTATCAAATTATTTTTTTGCATTCATTATTTTTTTTTCGTCTTCATTGCATGCAACACTTAAACACTGTGTCCTTTGTAATATTGTCTACTGAGTAGTGTAGGTACATGAAATGATAAATAAATAAATAACTACATAAATAATCACCAAAACGATAATGTAAAATAATAAAACAATTTTACAACCTCATTGTACTTAAAGCAGCTTATTTAGTTCTTAGCTCTTTATATACCTAGGTACATAATAAACGTTCAACTTTTATGATGATAAGATAAAAAACAAAAGAAGTTGAGACAAGCCTTAAAAATGTAATTATATAAAGTTGTTGATGCCACTTGAGAAGTTGTCTTAAGTAAATATGAAAAGATTTAACATTTTACCATAAATTGTATTCATTGTTTTTCAATATTGTTAAACATTAACATCACGCCTTTTATCCCAGAAGGGGTAGGCAGAGGTGAACATTATGCCACTGTACAATGTAACACCCACTTTTCACTATTTATGTTATGAGTTCCATGTAATAGGGGGTGAGCCTATTGCCATATACCGGGCACAATTCCAGATCCGTGCTACTACTGAGATTTTTTTAAAAGCCCAGTAATACTTTGCCCGACCCGGGAATCGAACCCGAGACCCCTTGCCCGACAGTCGCACTTGCGACCACTCGGCCAACGAGGCAGTCAATATTGTTGTGTTGTGAATATGTGTTACATTTTTATTACAACAAGGGTGTTTCGTTGTTTGAGTGGTGTGGCTGTCAAGTACAATTAAAGTCTCGAGTTTGATCGTAAGCTTTAAATTATTAATTCTCATCTGATTTTACCTTCTTTTCAAAAAATGATTGAGTGTAATATATCCTATATCATATGACTGCCTCATTGGCCGACTGGGTCGCAAGTGCGACTGGGGTTTCGGGTTCGATTCCCGGGTCAGGCAAAGTATTACTGAGTTTTTAAAGAAAACTTGCACGGTGTCTGGAATTTTGCGCCGTATATCGCAATATGCTCACCCCCTATTACATAGGACTCATAACATAAATAGTGAAAAGTGGATATTACATTGTACAGTGGCATAATGTACAGCTCTGCATACCCCTTTGGGGATAAAAGGCGTGATGTTATGTTATGTTATGTAATATATCCGTAGTTTATCGAAATGGAATTCGACTCAATGTTTAATTACAATTAACACTTTAGTTTTTACGTTCGTATCCATCTAAATCTTAAGCACAAAACCTTAGTACTTACGTTTTCTTGGAATCCGTTTGACAGCTGCCATTTATCGTCTACAGCCGATTTTGATTCCCTCATCAGTGCCTTCAGCCAAACGCCACTTTAGCGCTTGTCTACTGAGAGAGTAGAAAACTAAATGTATGGGGATGACACTGACAAGTGTCAAAATTTACGTCAATTCCATATAATTTGGTTTTCTATTCTATATGTAGACAAGCGCTAAATGGCATTTGGCTACAGTTGCTGGGTTGCTAAGTCTCACATTCACTGTTCCAAAAATACATTGAAACAATTAACGCCCAACCACAATTTGAATAGGCAATTTACTAAAAAAGCAACGGAACCCTAATTCTGCGCAGTAATTGTTCGCGAAGGGTTCTGTACGTCTTACTTAATGGGAATAAGGCTGGAATTGGCTCCCTTTGAAGACGGCTGTATTTTCCTGAGTGGTTTACGGCCCTTGTGGTACGGTCTCGGCTACGTTAGAAAGATATTTTTGTATTACCTAACATAATATTACATTACAGTCTGTTATTATACGGAGGCATAGGTTACCTAAGAATAGTACGCACTATTACATCAGCTATGTGGTATTCTTTAGTTGGGAAGTAATTCATTAAATAAAAATCCAGCAACGATGAATTTTAAAAGCGTTTATTAACTTAGAATTTGGACTTAAAGACTTATTTACCACTAAATTAAAATAATTATAGCGATTCACAATAAACATATTTTTATTCAATTGATATACGAATGCACAGGGTTTTGCGGTGGCTGGGCAACCGACTGCCATGCAATGTGTAACGAGTTCGATTTCCGCAAGGAGCAACTCTTTGTGTGGTCCACAAATACACTTTCGAGTCTTAGTGTCAAGTGTATATGAAATTATGTGTTTGTAAACGCACCCACGATACAGGAAAAAATCCTCGTATGGGGCAACGTTTTATAAAAAGAAAAAACATTCAGATTTTAATATAGTCCACAGGTATAACGTGCCTAATTCCAAAACATAAATAAAGAGCACATCACAGCGTGATTCTTGATCCTTGACACACATATAATTAGATGAACAGCACTCAACTATAAATTAGGGAGCTGATTAATAAATTACCTTCATCTTAACAACACGCAATAATATACTAGGATCCTATTAAACCTCAGCACGTCTCCGAGGTGTGCTGCTAACGCACTTACAGGGTGTTCTAACATACTTACGGGGCGTATTCTAATGAGCAATTGACGGTGGCGCCCCCCAACGTCACTAATTATGGCGACAGGCGGGAGCCCGCTGTTGCTAAGCAACGGGGCGTTTTATTAATTTAAAGCTAAGTGCGGTGTTGTTTTGTTCTTATGCGAAATCACGCGTGTAAGTTTGTGATTAAGGAATGGCGTTTGAGAGATTAATGAAAATGTGCGAAGGAAATTATGCTTTTGTTCCAATATATATGTTAAATAGCGGAATAAAATTGAATACTTAAATATATTGGAATAAACATTGTTGTTTACAAAACCGCGTTTCCTTTATTCAACACACCAAATGTTAAAATCATGTTATGTTCGTAAGCAGCTTTTACTTAGTACAAATACTGAGTTAAACATCAATAAAAACAATCAAAATGTCAAAAAAAATCCGTGCGCTTTCTCGTTTGAACGTGTCGGTATTGAAAAATGGCGTCCTGTCACCTGTCAATGTCGGTTGACATCAACCCGACGCCCACACAAAATACAAACAGCCTGTATTTTATTTATTTGCATAAAATGTCGGTTATTCGACGCTGGATATTTTGTGGCTACACGTCACTCTGGCTAGGTTTAATAAAGGAAAATAGCAAAAATATTGACATTGATATCGAAACTAAAAAAAAACAATAAATGAAACAAAATTTAATTAAAATTTTTTATCCGTCGAGAGTGCTAGCACTGAAATCATTTACCAATTGAGTTTACTTTTTAATATCACAACTAAATACCTGTATGTATCAATTCTGATATATAAATTTCTATATACCTACCAACCTAATTAATACCTTTATAAATTGATTTCATAACAAAGACATTGAACATTTAAAAACGCGTTAAGTGTTCTTTTATACGTTACGACTAAATTAAAAGAGCTCTCAGTTTAAGCTAGCTGTCTCTGAGCTAATTTTATACAATATTCAAACACAAAAATCACCTAACAACTCTATACCTACCATAAACACAAAGTGTGGGAGAGCCATACTTCATCACGAATGGGCCCGCTCGATCAAAGTGATACCACGGCCTCACAGAAAACCGACGTGAAACAAAACTTGAGTTGTGTTTCGTCGTGTGAGTGAGGTTACCGGAGGCCCAATTACCCCCGTCCCTAGTCCCCGTCTCCCGATTCCCCGAATCCTCCACAATCCTCAAATTCCCAATTTCAAATCATCAAATCAAATCCTATCAAAAATTTTTAATCCCCCGATTCACAAACATAGATACTAATCGAGTGTCAATCAGAATCGCGCGGTTGACAGCTAACCTTCCGCTGCTTGCACAAACACGTGACCTACCTTACTCCCACCGCGGGTAAGGGTTAGTACATACATAGTTTACACGATGTTACACTTGGGAATCACCCTGTAGATATTGGCAGTGGTTTGTATGATATTATGCATGTTATGTTTGAAGAGCTTTGGTCAGGATAAGGTTATGTTTTTATCTATTAGAACACAAATTTAGGTAACTATTTAAATACAAAAAAATATCGAAAAAGCTTAAACCAAACTTCTTGTTAGCAATGTATGAGAAGCTACCACCAACACCGAAAAATATTACGCACTATGAATCGTAGTAGAATAGGTAATCCTAATAGGAAAGCATAGACAAAATAACAACAGTAAACTGTAAAAACATCAACATACACAATATACTCCAAATTACATGATTAATTAAATAAAACTCCCATCACCAAAAACCATTTAAACATAACAACATAACATTAGCCCCTTCATTACTTATTTAAAAAAAGAACCTTTTTAAAATACCTAACGGCCTCCATACAACACATGTTCCTTTTTCAAAATAAAACCGTTTTATGTGTGTTGGCGTGCGAGTGACATTCGCATTACTGGCAGCCCTGACTAAATTGTACATTAGGGTTGTCATACACCGGAATATTTATGACATTTCACATCTCACCGCGCTGCGAAATAGAGTAGTAGTCGGTAGTCGGTTGTGATTTTTTGACTTCATGAAGAAATAACTGCCTCATTGGCCGAGTGGTCGCAAGTGCGACTGCCGGGCAAGGGGCCTCGCGTTCGATTCCAGGTCGGGCAAAGCATACTGGGTTTTTTAAAAATCTAGTCTAGGGAGTCTAGAAATGTGCCCAGTATACGGCAATAGGATCACCCCCTATTAGATGGAACTCATAACATAAATAGTGAAAAGTGGGTGTTACGTTGTACTGGGGAATTAAGTACCGTAGTGTGCACCTCTGCCTATCCCCTCAGGAATAAAAGGCGTGATGTTATGTTATGTTATGAAGAAATAAAAAATATTGGAGTTCTAATCGGTTTGTTAACTTCCATTGAAATCCTATGTTTGAGGTTATATCTACTAAAGATATTTTTTAAAAACGACGTTTAAAAAAACAACTTCCACCTCTTCTTTTTTTGAAGTTAGTTAGAATTAATATCCTAAATCCTTCTCCAAACTGTAACTAACACTTTTCTTCGGCATCAAATTCGGTTCGAAATATTAATAAGAAGTCGGTTCAAAATATTTTCCTCATCAGAGTTTATGTGTTTCTCTACCAACCTACTCCTGACAAAATAAAAAGGTTAAGACTAAATAATGTAAATAAAAACACAAAACTCATTATTAAACCATCAATATTCTGAAAGAGTACTGAAAAAGTAAGAATAGCCTGTAACGGTTCGTTTAATTACATAAATATTATTGTAATGCTTCAGTAAACCCCTTCAGGAACAATGTAAATGTAATTTGTAAACAAAAAACCCGAGGAGCAACTGAAACTGAATATTGAGTACCTTTTATCTTGGCTTTCAATCCTGAACTTCCCTCTCTGTCACTCTCCCTTGATAAAAACGAGATGGAAAACTTTTTGATAATGCTATCTGTAGGTACCTGTTTAAAGAGTTGAAGAACTTCAAGGGCTGCCTTTTGTTGTAAAAATTTAAAATGTCATATTTAATTTTGATTCTATTGTTTTAAATATATGACTAAATTAGATCGAATATATTATAATGAAGGAACTTTGGTGCTTGTGTAACAACGGCAGTTAATCATCGCACGCTACAATATATATGTATATATATAGGTACGCTACAAAACCGAAATCTCAAAATGAAGTCTTTAACTTTTTTTTTAAACGTTGCCCCACATTAGGATTTTTTCCTGTGTCGTGAGTGCGTTTACAAACATACAAGTTCACATACACAATGACACCCAGACCCGAAACAACAATTTGTGGATCACACAAAGTGTTGTTCCGTGCGGGAATCGAACCCGCGACACGTTGCACGGCAGCCGGTTGCCCAGCCACCGCACCAACTGTGCAGTCATAACTGGTAACAGACAATAGGGTAGTTGCCTAATTTTTATTTTAATGACCGTCTGGTAGATTATTTTAAATCATTAGACACATATTTTTTATTTTCTTACAGAAACGAATACTTTCGACGATACATTGATTTCAAATGTCTCGTGACGTCACTTCTATGTACATTTTATACGTAGAAATGACGTTTTAGCTCCCACTCCTAAACTTTGATTTGTTTTATGTATTGTTTTATTATACGTCAAAATAAAAAAATACGTGTCTAATATTTTTTCATTACCTAACTTACGGATTAATTAGAGTTTTAATTTTCATACCCTGTCATCATCCCTATTGTTGACGGCAAATTCTCTGTCACCGTTAACCGACGCCATATATAAGGACTATTACCAATCCCAACCCTGTGATTGCAACCACAATAAACATAGCCTAACTTAAAGACTTAAACCAAGCTGTAACCTTACAAAATATACACTAAAGACTAGATCTAACATTTCCTAACAAATCAAGTTCCAAATCCAACATAATCAACAGCACGTTTAACTTCAAAACCACAATCTAAGCTGCTTATGTCCAAACAAGAGAACAGTAAGTTAGAAAGAGAAGTAAACATTCCAAAATGGCGACTATCGTTTAATCTCTGAATCTTTGACAAATGGCAACACTCCCGTGTGGATTAATTTGGGAATGTGAACTAAATCTGCATGTGTCTGTGGAGTTACTATTGATGTGGTTGTAGTTGGTTTAATGAGCAATTTCTAGTGTGGTCAGTTCGGATTTCGTTATCTTTTTTACTTTTTAATAAAACAGTTCCCCTAACTAGGCTTTTCTCCTGTGTTGTGGGTGTTTACAAACATACAAGTTCACATACACATGACACCTAGAACCGAAATATCAATTTGTGGATTACGCAAAGAGTTGCTCCGTGCGGGAATTGAACCCGCTACAAGTTGCGCGGCAGCTGGTTGCGTAGCTACCGCGCTAACCATGCAGTCAAATTGTTTACTTTTTACGGTTTACTTATTTCATTTTAATGCGTTATAAACGTACATACATAACGTATGTACATACCTTCAAAGTACTGCTCAAAGAGTTAGATGATAGAAGTTAGATAGAGAAATGTAACACTTTTTACCAATGAGTCTGTAATAGGAGGTTAAAACTTTGTAGTCTACCAACATGATATCTTAATGAATAAGCAACCAATTGAGAGATTCTGCTACTAAATATAAGTTAGTTATAAATTTACTATAATAAAGGTATGAAATGTTGTGTCATGTGCCAGGAGGTTGAAGACGCCTCCTTCTCATGCACGAGGGTGCGGGTTCGAAACCTACCAACGGCAAGTACCAATGTGACTTTTACCGAGTTATATGTATGTACTTTCTAAGATATTTAGATACCACTGACCAACGGTGAAGGAAACCATTGTGAGGAAACCTGGACTTATATTTTCTAATTATAAGTTTGAAATCGCCATCCCGCATTGAGCAAGCGTGGTGATTAATGCTCTAACCTTCTCCATGTGAGAAGAGGCTTTGCTCAGCAGTGGGCACTTATAAGCTGTTGATTATGATGATGATGATGAAACGTAAATCAGCTTCTACTTTTCCATTTTAGTTTATAACCCATGTTGAAATGTAATACAAAAATAATAACAATCACAAATAGTCGAAAATATTCAACTGAATCATGGCAGAGGATAAAAAACAGGCAGTTGTTTAAAAAAACGGGAGAATTTTAGTTAATCTGAGTGAACATGGAATTGCGTTGCATATTTATGAGGACGGGGACTGCCTGGAATTATTGTAGTCTATTAAAAAATAAACGTTATTCGACTTCGTTAAATAACGATTATTTAGAGTTGGTATTCTAATTGTTGTTCTTCTACATAACTATTAGTACTTCATTCAATACTTTTCTGTGAAATTAGAATAAAACTAATGGATTAATTTTACTACTGACTTTTTTTACTGTTAATTTTTGTTATCAAATGTAAACTTACTTACATACATACTGAAAGTAAATATTTATCTAAAAGACCACCTCATTAACCCAGCAATAAGAAACACCAACCACTAATTAATAGTTTTACTTCTAAAAATGCAGTAACTACATACCTGACAAAACTGAATGAAATGAAAAATACATAAGTATAAACTTCCTACTTTTAAAAAACACATTGCAATTACTCTCATTACAACCAGTATCACACTAATTAACCTACAACCAAATGTAATTAGACACAGAATCCCATCAATACACGTCACATCCATATGTTTGTCTGTTTATCCGAAACACGAGACACCCCGCTAAGCTCCTTGAGTTACGTATTCTGACCGTTTGATACATAACATCCTATGTAACATACGGATACATGTCAAGCTACACACAACCAGTATAAACTGACCTTCGACTGTGCGGGAAGATCATACAAAGCCAGACTAAATAAACTAGTTGTTTAGTTTGACGTGTAGTATATACAAACACACATAAGTCCGATAATACCAGTATGTGTTAAGTCAGAAAGCCTACTCGGTAGTTTCTGCCAATGTTTCCTCGTTTGTCATCTAACACCTAAAAACAATCTAAGAAGTAAATAAGGAAAACTTGTCATTTTCCTGTTAAACCTAAAGAACAAAGGATAGTAAAATTTCTGGAATAACATACCTAATTGAGAAATATCGTTCTTATTTCTCTGTTGTGTTTATCATCATCGTATCTACTACAAGACGCATATTACTGAACGTGCCCTTACAGTGTCCTTAGTCCTTGTCCGTAATAGCCTTCCACCGTAGGTATTCCGGAGCAGAACTATAATAGAGGCCTCGATGCCCCCATAGGTGATAATGGTGGCCACCGGTGTGATTTCAGTGAGGTAGGAATACCACACTCCTTAGTTGTCTCCCCAAAAAAGCTAGGCGCCTTTTGAAGGTTACCCCTGGTATCAGAAAGAAGATCCCTTACAGTGATTTCCAGATTGACTGGTTGTGTAGTAAAGGGTTACATGTGGATAAAGTCATATTTCAAAATAACAATCTAATTTTACTTCGCAAACAAGAAGATCTCCACAAAATAAACGCAGTAAGCAAACAAGTGCCACTGCCTTCAAACTTAATACTCCATTATTATTTAAATACAGTTGTATTACTGCGCAAATCTGTAGTCGCGAATGTGTAGTATCAACAAATCATGCAACAAAAGGGCTCTGTCCCTATATAACATGAAATATGGCCGACACGAGACCCTACCGAATGGCCTCGTAACAGATAATGTGCTAAAGACACTGTTGACCTTTTTCTGATAACTTTTTAAAACGATTTCCGATATTAAAACTGGTAGTTTCGTGATTCATGCTGTTAAAGATGATGATTAAGATGAAATTAGTGATAATAGTAAGATGATTGTGTAGATTTAAGGATCAATTTAAGAGGAAAGATAGATTTAGTGTTGGCATTTAATTAAAGTTTGGATTAATTTGATTTTTAGGTATTATATAATATACCTACTAATCAGTAGGTATTAAGACGATGTAGACTACACGTCGTGTGAATGGGGTTACCGGAAGGTCAAGTACCCCAATCCTTGAATCTCCAAAAGTCCTCAAATTTCTAATCCCCAAAATGCTGGTAACCTACTTGTAACGTCTCTGGTGTTCCGGGTGTCCATGGGTGATGCCGATTGCTTACAATCATGATAACATGGTGATCCGTCTGCACGTTTACGGGCTTATCCCATAACAAAAATCATATTCGCTAATGAAGCAACTACAAAAAATAAGTTACTGGTACTAAATATGTTCAACCAGCAACAGAGCCGTAATATTAAAATATAAGCATAAGATGAACCTCCAACCATTTCCCCTCAACTCCACAGCCTCACACAAAAGGCTACAAACGTCTTTGTGAACAGGCACAAGAACATCGCCACAAGCTTCACAATCGTACAAAATCTACTTTTTGATATTTCAAATGTTACCTGACGCAAGTGACGCAACTCTTAATTCCCAAAAGAAAGTAAATATTGAATGTTTATTGAGCAGAAATAAATCGCCATTGACGGAAGATCCCTTGGGAGACGAGATGAACTAAGTATTATTTGAATCGACATCAAATAAATGGAAGTTAGGAGCGAAGTAGCAATGGACCTGTTTCATTAATTTTATGGTTAGAAGCGTGGCTTTTTGAGTTCTGTTCAGATGTATAATTTTCGATTCCAGTAAAGGATGGTTGACTGTTCAATGTTGAAAACTAACATTGCATTTGCGCTCAATATTTTGGTAAAAGTGTTAGCACGTGTATGTGGTTCCAAGTTTCATAGCTAAGCATGGTCAACAAAGAAGCGTACGGCTCAAAGAGCCCTCAGACCACCACGGATGGGGCCCAATAGGGTTGATGCCGATACGGAGCCGCGGCTTAACGGGTTGCCGGAGCTCCAGCTCGAAGGGCAGGATTAGAAACGGTGTGGTTTTTATTCAGTAAGAGTCTGACAGACCCTACCGCCTCGCCCAGGCGGGAGAAACCATTCAATGATTTTCCCCCCTTAAAAGAAAGGTCAACAAAGAAATCAATATCTATTTGACTGGAAACTATTACTTAACCCAAATAGCTTTTTCGGCTTCCTAATCCCAGAACCAGTATTTGCAACAATTCCTTTCCCCAGTTTTCTTTAGCCCTCGCTACTTCAAGGAAAAGAGCGCGTCTAAACTTAATGACAACACATTTCCCGCCATATTTGTTTTGCGCTAAAAGAAAATGGCGGCCAGTAGATACAAATGAGCGCCATTGTGGCAGTCGACCCGCGCCTCGCTTGAACCAACTGACTTATTTATTACCTTCGCACTTTACAAAATGTAGAACGTAAGATATTATGAAAAGAATAAAGAAAATATTTATTTTTCAAGTTTTTAGTCTTTCCTCTCCTTTTCTTATTTATCTTGTATGTTGGCAGCTGCTGTGTGGAAAATACTAAGCAGTTATTTAGTACCGAAGTAAAAATTCACTATATCAGAATTATTTTTTCGCTCATTGTTTTTAATAAAGCTGCACAGTCTACACACACATTATAAATTACTCAACTGACACATTGTAACTCATTGGATATACATACGAATTATGTATTTTAATAACTGCTTCGACTTTAACCTACTACTCCAACTATTCTGTAAAGATGTTGACAGAAGTGTGTAATATACCAATTTTAAATTTGCATTGTTTCTCTGAAATTATCGCATGATTTGTATTCATTCGAAAATCGACCTTCATGAACCGCGATTGCACTCACAATAACCAAAATTAAAAGGGACCAGAAATAGAGTTTAAAACTCCAGCTGACTAAAATGAGCACAAAAGAAGAGGTCAGTAATACCTAGGTACTAAGCAAGGTCACATCGATGCCGATAAAGTTGAAAAGGTTCAACCCAGCCACCAAAATAAAGCGATTCAATCTAACTTTACGTTCACAAGTACCTATAGACCTATACTTTCAACGGACGGTCTGACCACCTCTGGATAAATTATCTGGAAGATAACTCCAATAACTTGCAATTTTTAAATCGTCACGCATGATATTCGATGGGGAAAACAGTCGTAGTTATATTGGTATTTATTAGCTCCACTTGGATTACGAAGGTGAACTGGCAGACCAGTAACATTTATCTTAAAATGACTACTATTGGGGTAAGTGTTCTGGAGTGCAGAACACACCAAGCAATAGCGTAACTACAGGATAACAAGTCAGTAAAATGCCACGGGCGCCCAGCTGGAAGGGAATCCCGTTGTGAAGTTTTCATCTGGACTCTTTCTCTCTCTTTGTAAAATTTATACTTATTAGGCCTCCGCTTCGATGAATTATTTACCACAGGTCTCCATCGGTATAGATTGACAGCAAGACCACTGAAAGCGTTGTACATATATTAATTAGAATAGCTTTTAGTGGAATGACGATATCCACAAAATAGCTGACTGTGTTTGGACGGAAAGAGGTCAAGACAGAACTCAGTAGCGAATTACCGTATGATTGGAGATGCCTATGTTTAATACCGCTGATAATAAAATTATTCAGCTTGTATATGTTCAAACGCATAAGAATTTATTATGATTAATTTAATGGCATGTCATGGATTCTAAATAACAGTTAATTCATCGACTGATGGTTAGGCTACCACTCATATTTTTTGGTTAGAAACCTGTCGTACCAATTTGACATTTTCTGAGCTATAAGCTTTCTAAGATTATTTAGACACCACTTACATATGGTGAAGGAAAACATCGGGAAGAAACCTGGACTTATCATTTCTAATTATAAGTGTGAAATCGCCAATCCGTCTTGAGCAACTGTGGTGGTTAAAGCTCATTCATTCCTTCGACGTATGAGGTGATGCTTTTATAGGGTTGACTAGGGTGATGAAATGATGTATAATGTTGACTGTATCCTCATTTTCACATTTTCAAAGTCACGTTTGTAACCGCTCCTCAGAGACTCAATATCACAGAACATATTATGAAACCGTGCCCTTGACAAGGTTAAAAGTATTCCAATAAGGTTACACCCAGATACCTACATCAAGAAGTATATTTATGCGTAACACGGGAGTCAACCCCCACACAATATTAAGGCTCGGCTGATAATATTCTCGGGAACATTACAGGTACCGACATTCATATCTTTAGCTAAGATGGCTGACGTAAATAGCTGAGGAGGTACGCAATATAAGATCATGCTTATATTCTTCAAAGGAGCGAATAGATATACTGGAATAATATAAGAAAGTAATTATAGCATTTTATATCAACATCAACAGCCATAAGTGGCATTTGCTGAACAAAGGCCTCTTCTCAAACGGAGAATGTTTGAGCATTAATCACCACGATTGCCCAATGCGGGTTCAAACAAAATGAGAAAATATAAGCCCAGTTATCTTTACGATGTTTTCATTTACCGTTTGTCAGTGGTGTCTAAATAATCTTAGAAAGTACATATACATAACTCGGAAAAGTTACAATGGTACTTTTTTGTATGATTAGAGGAAAATGAGTATATTAATCACTTGATGGTAAGTGATCAGAGCCCATGGATACTCGAAACACTGATGAAGGTAAAAATGCAATGCTGGTTCTTTATAAAAGTCTTTTCTTGATGGTTAAAAGTTGTGTCAGTTTGGTAATACTGTAGACATTATCTCAGTTCATTTTACACTTGTGTGGAAGTCAAAGTCATTTATTTCAATTACACCAAGAAGGCACTTTTGACTGGCGACAAAATATTTAAAAGTGAAGCTATTTGCTCATTTTAAGATGTAGATTCCTATGGAGAAGAACGAGCAAGAAACTCTATAGGTTACTCTTTTTCAATCAAGTTCACAATACAATTCTTTAATTACATAGTTTTGGTGGTTCAAGGCAAACATTTGTGTGCTCGTTTTGTTACCTATAGTGTTAGTTTTCTTGCTATATCTTTATTGTTGTCTGATTAGTGACTTGTTCGTCCGCGAGTCACTCAAGGGGTCAGTAGAATAGCAGCGCGAGGCCCTGTCTTGCACATACTGAACTGGTCCCATTTCACCGCAGACTTGGGACATTAATAATATAAAACCTGTTTGTATCACCTGTAAAATCTGTATGTATGTGTCACCTGTTTTAGCGTGTGAAATAAAGCTGTTCTTTCTTTTTTCTTTAATAGGGGTCAGGGTGTTCTCAAATATCTACTGAGCATCCATTTTATTCCTGACTGCCTCGTTAGCTGAGTGGTTGCAAGTGCGACTGCCGGGGTTCGGTTCGATTCCCGGGTCGAATTATAAATTACTAGGTTTTAAAAAAATCCTAGTAACAGCACGGAGTATGGAAATGTAATGGTATATGGCAATAGGCTCATCCTCTGTTACATGGGATCTAGAAAATAAATAGTGAAAAGTGGGTGTTACATTTTACAATCCATTAAATGCCGTAACCTCTGCCTACCCCTTCAAGGATAAAAGGCGTGACGTTATATTACCTCATATTTGTCTTACACTTATTTTATGGAAACGTAAGGTATTCTGTTCATAGTTGAACTTCTGAATACTTGAACCTATTGTCAGCAGTAGGCACCCTTCTTTTGTAAAGATAATAATAAACATTACTATCGTGGAGTGGATATGCAGAGGTCTCCACCCATTCAAAGAACATTTATGTCCTACTACACTTTCGACAAGAAAATACAGTTGAGATACAACGCCACTAACAAAAGCCTTTGAAACTTCTCTCTTGATCATTCCACCATTACTAGCCATGCTTGATTATATAGTACCCAAATGCTGCCAAACAATCCTTCTATCACTTTGCAAGTATTATTCTATGACGAAAATCGAATGGAATTTGATGTCATCCAAATAAAACATTCGAACAAATAAAAAATTAAAACAATTTCCAAAAATCATTAAAACAACCGTGTCTGTACAAGTCACAAAATCCCATACACAAAAAAAAAACGTCACCTAAAACACTCTATTGAATTTTCCAAGAAAATCCTTTTAACGACCGAAATCTCCAATCAGGTAACCGGGTAAGGACACGACGAGCTCAATACCTTCTACTCTTTTGAGGTCAAAGACGTCTTAAGGCCACAAAAGCACAATTCGACGTTAAGTTACATAAATGTAGATGGTAATTGTTGCTTACGTTTAACGTTGCTCCCAACAAGCCACCGGTGGGCCCCAGTCCCAACTTGTTGCCCTCACCATGAATTTTAATCAACCCTGAATTAGGACCGGTATTTTAAAGATAATTTTCACTAATTTAATTCAAATTTTCTGTCAAAAACCACCCTTGTTACTTAAGAAAGATTAATTAAATAACTGTTTAGTAAAACTTACCGTTAATTTCATGGTCCGAAACAAATATCACTAAATGTCACCTCACTACTATAAAAAATAAACCGGAACAATAAAATAATTTAGATTTTTACTAAACCAAAGGTCACAATCACACACGGAACCTCCACACTCACACAAACCGAATATAAAAGAAATAAATTCCAAATTCAAATGTGACAGCTCTGAAACGCGGCAGACACATTTTTTGACAGTTCGATTACTTTTTTAATTATTACGATGGCACTGATCGAATTTTCATCCGGAGTCCGGGAATTTTCGTCCGCACACGACGTTCGCCCGGGAGATCTCGCCGGTTCCAGAGGCTGACTCTGGCTCGCTGGCCGATCGAAGCTACGTATACTGCGCCTCCCCTCTTGCGTAACTGATACGGTTGAAAATTATAAAATTTCCTTTACGTGTACAGTAAAATATCACATTTTCTTTATAATATGATTGTATTTGACTTTGGAAACGAAAATTAAAAACCTTTTTTTGATTATTTTAATATTCCAACTCCTAAAACAACTTAATTAAAATCATATTTTGTTAAAGGTTTATTTAATGTGTTTTGAAATCTACACGCATCCAATTAATCACCATTCACTTAACTTAAAACAAAATTAAAAGTTCAAAATAATTCGAATAGATGTCCAGCATACGAAGCTTCTACCGGCCCACATCTTTCGGGAAAACCCTCAACGCGCAGGCGTGAACTGGAAAATGTGAGCGAGATAGCAACACCGGCTTCGTATAAAGACAGAGACGACAACAGTACCGAAGTGAGTGCAATAATCCTCACAATTTGTTGTCTAGGCACGTTCGAAATTTAAAAAAGATATTCTTCATAGTGCGCGCTCTTTTCTTTTTTTACTCTTTTATTTTTTTGTTGACAAGTTGCTTCATAGTATTGAATGAATTCCATTTCTCGTTAACAGCTTAACTTTGGTTGGCGAAAATGTTAATTTTAAATGGATTTTTCAATTTGCATAATTCAATTTGTTTCATCATAAATCGTTTAACCTAATGCCGCGGGTCAGGCGGCTGTTTTTCTTAATGATACAACGTAAATATTTCATCAACAGTTTACCATTATGGGGTGAAGTTTTCTTTTGTAATCATTGGAAGGCTGGAAGAGTGGGAAACCACACGATCATATTATTGTACCTTGATTTTTCATATTTTTTTCTCCTGTCAGGATTTTCACCTGTGTCGTGGGTGCATTTACAAACATACAAGTGACACCCAGGAACAACAATTGGTCAATCACACAAAGAGTCATGCCGTGCGTGAATGGAACCCGCGACACGTTGCACGTTTGCTCAGCCACCGCGCTAACCGTGCAGTCAAAATATCGTAATAATATCTTGTACTTCATAATAATATGTCAAAGTTTTAATGTACCTTACCTACTGCTGACTGACGTGTCACTCCTAGATATATAGTTGGTCAGTATCATGACTATCTTCACACTTGAAGCCGCTGATCGAAACCGATACGTATTGTACAGCTTTTTCAACATTTTTAACCCTTTGCCTCTTACTTAATTGAACTAACGAAACAATGTAATGAAGAATATTAAGTATATTGTGAACCTGAACGAGAAAAATCTATGGAGCTTCTCGCTCGTTCTTCTCCATAGGAATCTACACTTTGGAACGAGCAAATAGCTTCACTAGAGGACTAACCGACGCGACAGACTGACATTTTTTTAATATTTCAATATTTTATTTTGACGTTCAAAATGGTGTGCCTGGTCTAATTGAAGTAAATGATTTTGACTTTGACTTTGACCCGTCATTAAAACTATTGAACAAAAAATTATATATTTTTTATTATGTACTTATTTAACGAGTTAAGGAAGTGAATACACCCTAAGGTTGACTGTTAGAGAATGCCACTAGGCATTAAGTCCGCCTTTGTATACCTACATGAAGTGTAAATAAATAAATAAATAAATACTTTCGTTTCCGGGACTCAAAAGTTCTGATGAGGTGTTCTCTTTAGCCGTAATTAAAATCACTTTAATATCAGACTCCATGTCACACCACGAGGGCTCCGGAAAATTAAAAGATTTACTTGGAACAAACAGGTAAAAAAATAGGTCAGTATCATTTTCCTGTTTACGAAGTTTATTGGTCGCGACGACAGATTTTGTTGCGTTAAAATTAGTTAAGAACGAAAACTTGAATCAAAATAACCGTAGAATATAATTTAGCCTTTATTACTAAGAACGCTGTAATTACTAAGAACTCATCCTAAAACTAACTATTGCACTGTTGATGCTGTGTCATAGTGTCTACAATCAATATACTACCATTTTTTTTTTTTTTTTTTTTTAAGGGGGGAAAATCATCGAATGACTGCTCCCGCCCGGGTGAGGCGGAAGGGAGTGTCAGACTCTTACTGACTAAAAACCACCCCGTTCCTTCTCCTGCACGTCGAGCCGGAGCCCCGGTTACCCGTTAGGTTCTCCGCGACTCCGAATCGGCATCGGCCCTATTGGGCCCCATCTGTGGTGGTCTGATGGCTCTTTGAGGCGCGCGCGGAACGCGACGCGCCGTACGCTCGGGTCTGTTTCTGGTCGGACGGGGAGCCACCCATGCTCGCCGTCCGCAGGCCCGCGCTTACGGTGGCCGGAGATCGTCCCGCGATCCCCGACGCCCGGTGTGTCCTTCGCGATGGCTGGGTTGCGAGGAGGCAGCGCTTCGCTGCCTCACGCGTCCCGCCTCCTCCTTAGCCAGCATGACTGCTTCGCAAAAGGAGGAGACGGCATCCCAGTCCCCCTCGCTCCGCATCATGGCCTGAACTAGGCCCGGACGCGAGAGGTCTCCATCGCCGATCACTTCCCTGAGGGCACGGCGGTGCTCAGCCCACGCAGGGCATTCCGCAACAGTGTGTTCCACCGTGTCCTCAGGGTGGTCCTCGCAGTGATGACACCCGGGCGTTTCCTCCCGCCCCATCAGACACAGGTACCTCCCGAAACTTCCATGTCCGGTGAGGACCTGCGTCAGGCGGTAGGTGAGGACGCCGTAGCGTCTCTCAAGCCACTCCTCAAAGAGGGGACTTACCGCTGCAATGGCAGCGAGCCCAGCCCTCGGTTGCGACAGTCGTTGCTGCCATTCCGCCATGAGATCGCGCCGGAGCTCATCCCGCCACGCACTTATCTGGCGCGGCAGCGGAGTTTCGCCCCGGCGACGTGCCTCCGCGCGCATGCGATACACGCGCGCGAGCACCTTCGCCTCCAGATCCCACGGCGGTAATCCGGCAAGGAGGTTCGCCGACTCCCCAGAGATCGTGCGGTATCCGCGGATCATTCGGATCGCCATGACCCTCTGTGCCATAAGCAGCGCCCGAGCGGGCCGCTGCAGCAGGTTCGGCGCCCAAACAGGGGCGCCGTAGAGGGCCATGGACCGCACGACCCCGGCGAATATACTACCATAGCAAATATAAAACATGGCTTCCCTTTACTATAAAAACTACATTCAAATACTATTCTAAACAAAATCAATTTCACACCACATTTTCTAACCAAACTTAAAACTGAACTGAATCACATTACTCAATATACCATAAGTAGCACTAAGCCACACTTTGGAATATACACTTTACTTACTTAGAAAGAAGGTTGGAATTAGATTAAAGGAAGTAGTAACATACATTGTGCAGATATCTATAGGGTGTGTAGTTTTAACTGTAAGTTTATCTTTCGGTCGGTTAACGGACGTGGTTACGGTCCTTTTATGGAAGGTGAGGTAAACTTGCATGTGGACCCTAACTTTTTATTAGCGCTGGTTTTTAGGGAGTTCAGATCGTATTCACGTTGTGTACGAAAAAGCACAGATAATCACAAAAAAAAGTCTTAACAGATTCTAGAGGATAATAATAAAATAATAATAAAATGTTTATTTCAAAAAGGAAAAGTTTTGCAATTTTGTTGTATCCTGGACCTCACACTAGGATTCCCTGTGTCGTGAGGCCCAGGCTCCCTAACTTAATAATCTGTCAAAGTTCTAAAAATATTGTTTGTTAGGAGACCCGGCAAACTTCGTTCTGCCTAAAATTTTTTTCTCAGCTTCTATACCTTTCCTGGGATTTCCACGAACATTTCTAAGATGAAAATGTGCCAAATCTGTTCAGCCATTCTCGAGTTTTATCGAGACTAACGAAAAGAAATTCATTTTTATTTATATATATAGATAGATAAACTCAATGCATCTCCTAAAGGTTGGCTAGTAAGAATTCCCGTGGCATTAAGCCCGGCTATGTACTATTGCTGCATAAAGTTAAATAAATAAAATAAGTTTAGTTAACTTAAGTCAAAGTTTGGCGAGTTTAGATTTAAGGCAATACCTATGTAAAATTCCAATGAATAAATTTGTTGTTAAAAAAAAGTAAACATCTACCTGACTGAAAAAAATGTAAAATATTCAAATCCATATCCACATTCAAAATTATTGAAAATAAATCTTTCACTTCTTATCACAGACATAGCTATGTCTGTGCTTCTTCCACAAAATGTTCTTACTGTAATACGGGGTCTCATTAACAATATCTTAATCTTAAACACCAAAAAAGGACATTTTCAGCTACCCCATAATTTCCAACCCCCACGCCCCAATCAATCAACAATTCCCCAACCCTGTACATAGAACAATAGCTTTCAGTACCCTAATAACAAAACTAAGCGGTTTCTGTTTGACTTCAGTTTCAGTGCACGCATCAAGCTATACAAACCAGTTTCTCACGATCTCCGCTTTGTATAATCTCTCCGCACAATGAACGGTCAGCTTACACTTGAATTGTATAGATTTGTATGGAACTGTGTACGTGTATCAGAAGGCTTTTCAGTCCTTCAGTCGATTTCCATTCATTCGGTGTTTGTCTTGAGGTTTAACCCTTCACTTTCAGTTTTACATAACTGTTGGTTACTGATATTCGTTTAGTTTTGTTGGTTTTATTGTGAATTAACTACTTTCTAGGAATATGTTCGTAAGTGAAGTTTTGTGTTGGACTATAAATAGTTTTTGGTGAAAGGACAAAGGGTTTCCTACAACCGCTGGTTTGTGTTTGAAAACCGTGTTGTTTTGTGTTTATCAAGACCTTAGTATAGTCCGTAAGCCAGTTTCTACTTCATTGGGTTTCATTTTAAAAGGCTTACTGAGAGCTCCCTCATTCCCTTAAGTAGAGGATCACTTGAACAGGTTGTATTTATCTTATTGCCGTTCATTCTAAAACAAAATTCTTATAAATTGGTAAATTAATTCGAAATTTAACGAATTATCCTTCAAAAGATTGTTAGCATAATTCTCTCTTTTTCTAATAGTCTGTCGATTTTTAACCTATATTTAATTTCGCCCAATCACAATAGCAGTCAAAGTTCACTGACCAATAGGCTACTATTAGCAAATAGTCAATCACGCTACACTAGCGCCTCTAGCGGGGAAAACAGTCATTGACAAATATCGCGCCATTTTTTCCCAGTCGCGTAAAGAGGTTGTCATTGCTAATTCGTAAAGTGAGCGGTAATGCGATCTCTCGGCTCTGAGAGCGCCGATGGTATTACGATACGTGTGCATTTTATTCGATTCCCATTTTATTGCGTCTCAAGGCTTTTTCTTTTAGCCATTTCCAGTAGAAATTGACATTTGAAGTACCTGATTTCGTTATTATTTTGTGTCAATTTCATATTTGTGATACGAATTTTAGGTTATGTTGTTATGTATGCAAAATTCTATTCAATCGTTCATTGAACCCATCTTTGCATAACTTTCAATAAAATAATGTTTATTGTTACTACCCTTTATCTAATCGATATTTATACGTACCTATGTTTAAAACAAAAAGACTTCTATGAAATGAAATGTACGTAATAACTACATATAATGCTTCAATTACAGCAATAACATTTAATTATCGCCCCCTCTGATCATTACAATAACAAACCTATTAATATATAAGCCACTTTTCACACCCTTCCATTCCCACACCATCTACATAATATATTTCTGTATCACGTCTTCAAGTAACCCATGATTCTAGAAGCATCCATAATAGATAAAGCAGGCGATGTGTCCCTCGGTGCGGGTGTACGCGATCGTAAACTGCGTCCACCTTCAATTTGCCGGCGCTGGGACACGTTTCTGATACACTGTAAGTAATTGTTTCCGCGCCTTATTGTGCCATGCACGTGTCCAATGTCCCTACTACCGGTCTCTACTCGATTCAGAATAGTTTTTATACGTATTGTAGTCAATATGGTGTGTTGTGTAATTTTCCAGATAAGATTGTAATATTAAAACTGTATTATGTTTTAATTTTAATATCATCGAAATTACATAAAGCCTGTAAATAGTATTATCATAGTATGACTAATAATATAACTAGCAGAGATTAGAAGCACTACAAATACAGGCATCGTGATTATTATGCTAACCTTACAAATTACTTTTAAGAAAACAATCCTATTTCTTTTGTCTTCCCAAATGAATCCATCAGCACTAAAATTATTCTCAACAACAGTCCCTTAGTAGTGATACGATAACCCCACCAATCAGGATCTAGCTCCCGTTGCCGGCGACCGGTGGCCGTCAGATAAAGGTGTGAGCACACCAGACATTCCAATCGTTACTAGTATCATGCCAATTATAATCACGCTGATTGTTCCATGTGAATTAATTAGCTAGGCAAATTAAAATTATTTGCCCTGTCTGTAGATACCCTAGAGGACTTTACATGAGTATGTAAGTGTGTTGCCGGGTTTTTGGCGACGTGGTACACAATTCCAGTAACCTCACTTTCACGGCGTAATACAAAATAGTGTTTCCCATTCCTGCTAAAACGTGGTTTTCCCACGTGGTGTTTTAGTGATCAACAGTCTTTCTTTGATTGTTGAGAAATCCACTTTACCGGTAATAGAACTATCGGTGCAAACATCTGTAAAATCTAGACTGAGTCACTTGTTTACTCTTCAGATTGAGAACGTTAGATGTTCTAGTACACACCTATGGATCTAGATCATCAACAGGAAGGGAGGGCGTGGGAATGACCCACAATGGAGATATGACCTCGACAAGGTTAACAGACTTATGCCCGAATACTGAAACGTTACTCAATTTTAAGTCGCACTTAAGCATAGTTCTGTCTCTACAAATTCTTTATAAAATGACAGAGACAGCATTATATTTAAGCACGTCTTAAAATTGAGTAACTTTTCAGTATTCCAGCAATAGATACTTTTGTCTGCGTTCGATCTGGTAGGCTGCCCTCACATAAAAGTAGATAGCAAAAATACTAGTTAATTATAAGTACACATATGTACTACTAGTTACTTAAATACACAGATATCGAAGCTGGGTGCATGTTCAAGTCAACCACTATACAAATAAACACGAATAAATTAAGTAATTCTCGCAAAATAAACGGAACGTTGCAAGTGCTACGCCGTAGCACCGTAGCGCCGTAGCAGCTACGTAATTTACGTAGAACTGTGTTCATTTACATAGTGCTACGAGTGGTTCGCGTAATAAATAATGTAAAGTTAGAGTATATATTATAATATACGGTGAATTTCTTTAATATTACTTTGAGATATTCACATAGAATAATAAAATAATTTATATTACTTCATGCAATGTTGGTCCATATAATTTGTTTACAAAACTAAGATTGAAATCACAGTGTTACTAAATTATATGTGAAGTCGTTTCCCATCCTTCGTGTTGTATGTCGATATTGTAATCATGTTTATTCAAACACATTCCTCTAGCGAAACAAAACCTTAATAGCACGGCATGCCATAATTATGCAAAGTACATTTTAATTAATCCATTTCCTTTTAGTACGTCCTTGTTACAATAAATAAAAAACAGTTTAGAACAAATACAGAGCGGGCTGTGGGGTGTAGTACCCGCTAGTAGAGTAATTGTGTCAACTCCATTCCACTGCGTTAATTACGTCGCACGTCCGATAGACGTAAGGGCGACACCATAATACTGCTTTACGATGACACACGACAAAAATTTACAACGTATTACTATTACGGCTAAAAACTTTTGACCCCAACGTATAATAAAGATGACTCAGATATAGTGATGTTTATGGTTCTATCTATTCCCTTCTTTTTTTATAAAATGTTGTCCAACACTAGCATTTTCTAATGTGTCGACGGTGCGTTTACAAACATCCAAGTCCACAATATACACATGATACCCAGACCCGAAACAACAATTTGTGGATCACACAAAGAGTTACTTCGTATGGGAATCGAACCCGCTACACTTTCCGCGGCAGCCAGTTGCCTAGCACCGCGCCGACCGTGCGATCATGTTTTGTTGAATGCTTTTTTTGTTAACGACAACAAACAGCAGTATATTAAACATAACAATATAACACAAGAATGAAGTAGTAAAATAATAGATTAAACAAATACACTACTCACAACGTTGTCATAGATTACCATAAATATACTTAGCAATAACAATGGAACTGAACAATGCCATATCGTACGAAAAATATGAATATTTATACAGTTGGCGCAATGGGTGAAAACCAATTGCTATATATTGTGTAGTGATTCCCTGTATGATCTACAAATTGGTTTGCCGGGTCCCGGTGTGATATGTATATGAATTTGGATAAATGCACCTACGATACAGGAGAAAAATTTAAAGTAGTCTAAGCGCTAACTGCAATAACGTCCAATATACGGCTGAATGTCCCAAAGGTGACACTAAAGAGAAGAGGAAAAAGAATACAGTCTAAGGAAGAAAAATTATATAACTTTCTGACATTGTTTTTGATGATCCATTGTGACCTACCCTTTAGTGTCCAGTAATGACACGGTCCCGGTAATGACGGTAAAAAGTAAAATCAAAAAAGTACTTTATGTTTTACTGATTAGGACATAATGAAGACATTATTTCATTAACGTATGTATGTTCTCATTTGTGTTTCACTTCGTTTGAATTTAATATTTATTTCTTTTGAGTTTAAATATTCGCTTTTATGTCGAAAATGTTTTTCAAACAAAAGTATTACTTTTAATTGGTATTTCACTGACGTTTTTATTTGTTCTTTTTTTAAATTGTGTTACATATTTGAAGACTTTATAGAACAATATTCAAAAACAACATATAGGACCAGAGCTGCGTTGTCTTTAAGTCGTTTTCATATATTTCTGAGTAATTTTAAACGATTATAATTACATATTGTATTCAGTTTTTTTTATTAGTTTAAGTAGCCCAATGTCCTCTACATTTCCGTAACCATTGGTTCACCCTAACATGACCTCTAATTAGTCGATTAGCCCCCAAATGTCACTTAGGACCTAACCACATTAGTATGGACATTATCATTACCACACTGCGATGATTAGCTCCCACGAGACTGTCCTTGATCGAGGGACTTCAAAACCGTCTGCATGGCGTTTCTACAAGTCTTTTTCTCGTTCTTAATGATGTTGAACACTATTAGCAGATGGTAATGAGATGTTAATTGGAATTTATATTGGTTAGTAATAGTTGTGAGTTTAGAATACAGATTAACTCTTAAAGGGTCTGCTTTTACAGATACCACCAGTATAATTAATTTAGAAATTAATTTTGGTAAATTGACTTAAAAGAACTTGACAGTTACAGAAGTTAATGAAGAGTTAATGGACATCATTTTGACAATGCAGGACACAAACTTTTCCCTAACTTATTACAATATCATTCAGACATTCGGAATCGAAACATCCAGTTACACTCTACTTCGAACTTGCAACCATTTGCAATGACCAACAATACAATAAATTCATACAAGTCCGCTCCGCATTCATTCAATTGCAAAATGCTAAAGATTCCACACAAACATGACCTTGAGAGCAGCCATTGTTGTACAAACTAACACTAACACAAATCAGAATCAACCGTTTTCATCAATTGGATAACGAGTCGACACGAGTGTGACTCCAATCCTATCAAGCGGGAATTTATTTAAATGGCACTGCCCTATTGTGCCCCTTCATTGACGCATGTATAGAAAATGATGACAAAAACTATCCTTTGTAAAACTATTTTGCATCAGTAATACATTAAATATTCGATTACTAAATGCCGAATCTAGTTTTCAAAATCCTACTAATACTATAAATGCAAAAGTTTGTATCTATGTTCGTTTTTTACTACTTCGCGTCAAAATGGTTGAGCCGCTGAGGAAACGAGATAAAATTTAGAACAAGGATATAATTATGGATTGAAATAACACTTAGGCTTTTTATCCAAGGTAACGCGGGCGTAGCCGCTGTCAGAAGGTAGTAGTATATTATAAGTTAAGGGTTCAGTGTAAGGTCATATTGATCACATATCTATGTTGTTTTTTTACCCTTGTCTGATCAAAGTATTGCGTTTAAAAATTAAACGAATCGATAAAGAGTATCTTTTTGATGGTCCTAAAGCTCATAATCGTTTGTCACTAGTCTAGACCAGATGGCAATGTTCACTCGATGTGATTTATGATGACAAACGCATTTACGATATTGAAATGCTAACAATTTTCTTATGGCATGCGTTTAAAAATCAATTTAGCTGTATCGTAAAGATAATAGTCGTCGTCGTCGTCGTTTAGTACTGTTTTAACGACTTTTATCTGCGACTTTGAGACATACATGTTGTCCAGTAGGTGTCTTGAGAATTCATCACTGAAGAGCGACTTAGATTATATGATAGCTCTTTAGATTTAAGTGTGGGAGAGCCATGCTTCGGCACAAATGAGCGGAGTGATACCACGGCCTCACAGAAAACCGACGTGAAACAACGCTTGCGTTGTGTTTCGTCGTGTGAGTGAGGGTGTGGTTACCGGAGGCCCAATTACCCCCCTCCCAAATCTCCCGGATCCCCGAATGCTCCACAATCCTCAAATTCCCAATTCCCAAATGCCGGTAACGCACTTGTAATGCCTTGGTGTTTCGGGTGTCCATGGGCGGTGACGATTGCTTACCATCAGGTGATCCGTCTGCTCGTTTATTGGCTTATGATATAAAGAAAAAGATTCATAACGTCTGTAAGTTAGTTAGTCATGTAATCTATCAAAATGTTAATAAGGGTCTCAGATTTGTAAAGGTATGCATACCTAATATGCACGGCTCCGGCACATCATTTTTAGCTTAGGAAACAATATAAAAAGATATTATGGAATATGTCATACAACATATGATTTAAAGTTCATATTTAAATAGCAATGATATTGCTGGGTTGGAGCCTTGCTTGTTAGGTATGCGACCATAAAGGGGTTTGCCATAATGTCTACGCTTGCCACACGGGTTGGAGACCGCTGGTTGAAAGGTTCAGCTTGACATTACACCTCAACTTCTTCAGACACCAATCTTGCAAGAATTTCATGACATTATTGATAAAATTCTTCATTGAATGCATCGATATTAAAATTCATTGCAGCTCGAACAATTTCGCGCAGGTGCGAAGTACGTGTGACACATTTCAATTGGTTTCGCGTGAAAACCGCAAGAAACTACGGTCGAGTTATTGGAAATATATTTGGTGTAATCGTGTGAGTTATTTCACATAATTTTCTTCGTTTTCCTACTAGCCTTTTCTCAAGTAGACCATGGTCTTATGCGATAGTGAATTCAAGCTTTTTCTCTTAAGTAAATTCGTTTACGTATGGTAATATTAAACCTGTTTTTATAATAACTATCGTGAGACATACTAAATTAACTAAAAATCGCAGGTCACTCCCGTGATTATACTGAGAAAAGCTCTACTAGTTTCGAACCACAGAGGAGTACTTCCTCATGAGCAGCGTGCGCGGACGCGGCGATGTCGCGCAGCCTTTGGTTCGAAACTAGTAGAGCTTTTCTCAATATATTCACGTGAGTAACCCGCGATTTTTAGTCAAAATATTAAATCTAGCATTCAATCTTTCTTTCTGTATCGAAAAGCTATTCGTATGCTTATCCTTCTGTCATCAGTGATATAAAGAGATAACATACAGGTATACAGACTTCTGACGCGCTACTAAGATATAATAAGTACCTATCCTGGATATTGTTAGATCGCAGCGTGTTTTAATCTTTCTTTGTATCAAATTCCAGTACGTTGTGCATGAAAGAGTAAATAGCATCCATACATTCACACGAACTTTCACATTTGAGTAGAATAGTTAATTCATAGTTTTAAGCAAAATATCAAAACTGAAATCAACTTAAAATCTGCAATAAAACTAGTTATAAGTTAGCACCACGTGACCGTGCGTTTGAACTGGGTCAAAGCGAAGCCGAGCCATTATGCAGCGCGCTGCGGCTGATTGGATTCATTATACCGAGATAAAGGTTAATTATTGCCGCCACACGCCACCACACGTTACCCCTGACATACGGAAATTAGAGATAGTTCATAGATTTCATGTTGGAATTAGAAATATTGTATTATAACCTATTATAATTTTTTATAAGGGGGGAAAATCATCGAATGACTGCTCCCGCCTGTTTGAGGCGGGAGGGGGTGTCAGACTCTTACTGACTAAAAACCACCCCATTCCTTCTCCTGCACGTCGAGCCGGAGCCCCGTTAACCCGTTAGGTTCTCCGCGACATTATAACCTATTGTGGGGCATATTTACTATGTTGTACGGCTTACTCATGTGTCGTTTGTTGCGCAATGCTACTCATAGGTAGGTAAAGGCCCCCAACGCAGCTTTAAACAAGTTAAGTACACGCTGTTCCAAACTCAGTTTATGGCTTCTTCAAAGAAAAGTAATCTTAATAACAAGTCAATCTTAACCAAAAAAAAACAACAAATATTCTACCTCAATTAGTCACAGTAGGCTGCACGACTTTGCTGTGACCGCGCACGCTGCTTATAACACAGAGCCCCTCTGTGGCTCAAAACTAGTCGAGTTATCTCAGTATATTCACGTGAGTCCCCGTGATTTTTATTTAATTTAGCATACTAAATACTCACGATAGTTATTATAAAAGTATTCTACCTTCATATACGAAGCATTCTAAACAGTTATTGTTTGACATGATACTGTTGTTTAATTTCAATATAAAACCTCTTCTTACATAAGACATTAGTACGATGACAATATTAAATCCGTAGAGCCCTCAGAAACTCTTGACCTCCTCCGAGGGATATAGTTTGTCAAATACTCCCTCCCTGTAATATATCTCTTCCAAGAAATTTCTTTGTCATGGGCCCGTACATGCAAATAGAATCTTCGTTGAGTATACATTAGTTGGGAACTCAAAATGAGAATAAAATTTATACCGAATATGTGCAGAAACTTATTGTGTGTACAATATACGTAGAATTTGGAATAATCACACATTGTTATATTGTTATGATTGAGAGATGCTGTCACTTAAAATACTTGTACAAAAATGAGCATAAAAGTAAAAAGAGTCGCGGTTAAAAGCAAGTAACTTATTATTATTTAATAAAGAAAATAACTTCACAACAATTACCTTCCCCTTCCCCAATCTCCCCAATTCCTGAATCCCCAACGATCCTCAAACTTCTAATCCCCAAAAGGCCGGTAACGCACTTGTAACACCTCTGGTGTTCCAGGTGTCCATGGGTGATGCCGATTGCTTACCATCGGTGTCCGTCTGCTCGTTTACCGGCTTATACCATAAAAATATAATTAAGGTATGAAGTAACGTTGTCGCGTCATTCCTTATTTCATCATTTAATAAAAGAAAATTGAAAAGAGGAATAATTTATCAAATCTGACAGCTAATTCTCGAGATTAGCTTGTTCAAACATAGTGACGAAGCTTGCTCTTCAGTTTTATTAAAGTCGTCAACTTCACTCCGCTTTGAAAGTATACGCAACTTTATTCCGTGTTAATAGGTGATATGATAGTTCATTGCAAATATACATCTCGCAATATGTTTACAATTAAAACTATTATTATTTTTCGACGATAATTTACATCAATAAACTTTATGCTTATTTTTGTGTCTGGTTCCACAACCATGGTATTGTTTCTTCATATCTATCCATATTCCAGTGATTTCATACCAATAACAGAATCTATCAATCCACAAATTAACAACGTGAAACCTGCGGAAACAATGGATATTTCGACTTAATTATTTTAATTGCGAAACTTCTACATTTGTTCCGAATGTTGTATTTTTAAAACAAGTCACAGTGACAATTTAATTAATTATAACTTTTTACAAAGTTTTTTGGGAAGTCCGTAAAAATTAAGATTTTTTATCTCGTTTTTTTATTTCTTTAATGATTTATTTTTATTTGAATACTTGACTTCTACGTTTGTCGAGTGTTACTACCGAAAGAAACATTTGCTCGATTTCTTGAAAAACCACAAAACATATTCCTAGAAACATGTTTATATAATAACTTTCGTGACTAAACTGAATATTATATTTTCGACTTAGTTACACACGTAACTGTTTGACGAGGAACTCGACTAGTTTCAAGTCATGCTAGAGGCTCATATTCATGAGCAGCATTCCGCGACACACAATGCAGCGACTGTCGCGCTGCTACCGGCTACTCGAATTTCAGTCGAGTTCCTCGTTAAACAGTTACGGAAGTAAGCCGAAAACAAAATAATTATCAAAATAAAGTAATCCAAAAAACATCTTTGTTTTTCTAGGAAATTAACCCACACAACATAAGATGTGATGAACAATAGAACAAAGGATTTAGTGGTGACTATTAATATACTTCCATAATAAATAATATATTCGTCAATTTAATAATAGAGAATACGTGGTTATAGAAGCGAGATTGACCCGGTCGGTAACTGGGTACAATAAGTCACCTCTGTCGCTCGATACGCCTACGGTTAGGGCGCCCACGCCTCCGATACGGTGTAGGGATATATTCAATGGAATTTGGATTATCTTGTGTTTTTTATTCAATGGAACTTATAACCATAATGATTTCATCTGTTGTATGAATCATTTGGGTATTTTAGTAGTTTAAACTGACTTTGCTATACACATGGTAAACATCAGAATTGAATACTAGCAAAAGCACAAACTTCTTAAAAAGATAGTTTCAAATACCTAGAAACCTCGAATTTATACGTATCAAAAACTAGAAGACCAGTTAAAATACTTTCACATACATACTTTTCCAAGAGATAAAACTGAAAAGAGAATGTAGGTAGTCATTACTTACCTTATTTTCACAATACATATTACAGACGAAACTTTAAAATAAGGTCGTACTTTTATATCAAAATCACAACCAACCTCATACTCATCCTACAAGTAGGCCGACCTATCGGTTAAACTCGGCACCAACTTCACGCTGAAAGGCTGGCAAGTCGAAACTCTTAATTCTAAGCTTTTAAAGAAACGCGAAGTTTGAGTCGCGCCCTCAGCCCTCACTCCTCTTGAGTGCTGCTCAATTGATCGATCAAGAGGCTTAATGGCAATGTTGAGGTATTTTTATTAAAATAAAGTGTTTGCCAATATACTGTGTAACCTTCAACGGCGATTGAAAATGCTGGGGTTGGGTTTTATGGTTAGGTGATAAGAGACGTCAAGTGTTTTGAATTGATTGGTGTTTTGATAATTATTTAGCGTTGGGTACAATTACACACTTTAATACATGCCAATGTATGATGTGGTTTTGATATTTTTGTGACATAACAATATGTTTTTTTTTTGTATTTTTGTGTTTTGGTATTGTAGTGTAATATTGAAGTTAATTAACGTGCCTGGTTGGAAAAGTTTACACGATTATTCATGAATCATAGCAATGATGACACATGAATAATCATGTAAACGAAGCTGCTAAATTAGTTTCAAACCATGGTCATAGCCCATGCTTATCATGATTATAAAATCGTAAGCTGTGATCTTCGCGTATTAAAACAAGTAGGTACTAAATAAACCACAAAATTCAACATAAATATTCTTTATATTTCTTTAAACTTGATACTAAATCAGCTAGATATACAAATTATAAAATTAATAATATCATTTTAAACAAAAATATACTTTTAAGTAATACTAATAAACTATATAATTTTCATATGATTGTTTATACTATACATACATTTTCACATCAACAAATACTTCTAATTAGAAGTCACTCTTAGCAGAAAATACATATTATATAATCTACTGATAAATATACACAGATATAAAAATAATGACAATACCTACATACATTTCTTCATACCCGTAGATTCATATTTTTGGTCTTCAATCCGCAGTAATCAGAAACAAGCTGTTCCACAAATTAGAAAAAGGGAATAAGCGCCGTAAATTCAGATATAATTTATAAACTACATTTACATTTCTGTTACAATCTCTTCTCCAATCAATGACCAGTCCAATCAATCTATAGTGACTCTACTAACTCTATACGAATCTCCAACCACTTCAGCAGTACTGTACCTTTGGAAGAAGTTGCCCTTGGTCTCCAGCCCAGTCTCCCCCGTCATACCAGTGATCGCAGTCACCACATCATTGGTCCTCCTCCCACTCTTGTGACCTAGGGTGATATTATACCTATTTATCTCTATACCTAAGTTTTTAGAACTAAAACTTCTGCCTAAAGACTTGGATCTTTTTACGGCAAATTTGTCCCTTGGCATCTTGATGTCGTATATAGGGTTGATAATGCCTGTGTATGGGGGTGATTTAGGGTTGATTTGAGTGATCGTCGGTTCCAGTTGAAGGCGGTTTGGTGGTTGATAGTCGGTGTAGCGGCTGGATACCTGGAAGGGAAGATGTTAGATTATGTTCATGGTTCTTAAAGATGCAAACAATTTATTTGCATTGACAAATTGAAGAGCTGAAGTCGTAAATGCAGTCGCAGAGTCCGGAGGCTTTTGAACAAAGGGTCTCGGGTTTTATTCCTATATACCAAATAATGATGATGGATGATGACAGGGTATGAAAATTAAAAATGTAATTAGTCCGTCAGTTAGGTAATGAAAAAATATTCGACACGTATTTTTTTATTTTGTCGTATAATAAAATGATACTTAGATTATAACGAATCAAAGTTTCGGAGTGGGGGCCAAAACGTCATTTCTACGTATAAAATGTACATAGAAGTGACGTCGCGCGACATTTCAAATCAATATATCTTCGAAACTATTAGTTTCCGTAAAAAAAATTAAAAATACGTGTCTAATGTTTTAAATAATCTACCACACGGGTATTAAAATAAAAATTAGTCATCTACCCTATTAACTTGGGGTTTTTTTAGTTTTATCTAAAGCCTGGAACAATGACAAGTTTTAAGTTAAAGTCTAGCTCCTATTTAGATAGGGCTTATAACGTCATTGCGTAAGTACGTGTGATAACTGTACTATGTGCACATATGTGTAATATACTATGTGTAATATGTGCACATAATCTTTTCCTACTCCCTCGCGAACTGTATTTTAATGATTTGATACCTGTCTCCCAATACTTGACGTCCTGGGTAGTGGAGGGGGTGGTGGTGGGGCTTCATCCCCGGACACATAGTCAGGAGGGCGAGGTCTGTACTTCTGGGGAGCTTCTGTTATTGAGCCTTCTGCTTCAGGGAGTCGCCAGGAGCTGAAGAATAAGATAAGAAATTACAATTGATGACTATTAACTCCTCGAGCGTCCTTATGAGCACCCGGTGGATCATAAGAAAAAATGTTCATGCTGCTTTCTCTTTTATAAAATCTATTATTAATGTTTTGTTTTTGACTATATTTTTTATTTCTATTGTAATGATCGTTGTTTTCGTATGCCAATGGCCAAATAAATGCATTTTCTTTCTTTCTTTCTTACTTTCTCCAAATGTCACGTGTGCACCCGTTGGATCATAAGGAACGCGGACGTTCGACGGGTTAAGGGACGATCAAATTCATCATATTTTACGGCTTATTTGCGTAAGTGTTTTAAACGTTTTAAAGTAGAATTCGAATCCGTGAATGAAAATAATTATTTTTCATCACCTAGCATCTGCCGTTATGAGGTCGATGCTTAGTACTTACCTAGAGGCTCTCTCACTACTTCTAGAGCGAGCAGCCCTCGCCAGTCGATGCAAGGCGAACAGCGCGCCCTCACTCGCGTCACCCAGATACGAACATAGCTCTTGTAAGATCTACAACATATTAATGATTGATATAGTTTGTGCTTTTAAGAGAACAAGGATTTTTTGATGATGATGAGGATCATAATAATTCTAATACAATATATTTTGTTATAGTTGTGGCCTGGAGGTACATAGTCGTGGTGGCCCGGAGGTTTAAGACGCCCACCTCTCATGCATGAGGGTGCCGGTTCGAAACCTACCAACGGCAAGTACCAATGTGACTTTTTCCGAGTTATGTACTTTCTAAGATTATCTAGACACCACTGACAAACGGTGAAGGAAAACATCGAGAGGAAACCTGGGCTTATAATTTCTAATTATAAGTTTGAAATCGCCAACCCGCATTAAGCAAGCATGGTGATTAATGCTCAAACCTCCTCCGTGTGAGAAGAGGCTTTGCTCAGCAGTGGGCAGTTATAGGCTGTTGATGATGAATATATTTTACGATATTCAATGTAATAAACTCACAGTAAACCTTCCCCGATGTAACAGTGCCACCACGAGGTCTCCAAGTGCTAGATGCAGTGCGTGGTGTCCACTGCGCGCTGATATCAAGTTGAGAGGAGCGCACTGTCCCACCAACCACTCATCTTCTAAAGACCACGCTGAGTCTTCCGCGTCTGATGCACCGGATTCCTCAACTATTTAAATTTAAATGATAATTAATATTACCTTAGATAAGACTACCGCTACTGATAACCGAAAAGGGTCTTTTGATTATTATAATTGAAAACAGTATCACAAACTTACCACACAACGCACTCTTCACGCTATTAATAAAATCCAACGTCTCTAGAATACTCGGTCTGCTCAGCGCTTCTTTGTTCTTCACAGTAGACCCAGCTGACCGTGGTCTTTGCCTGATCTCCCGTATACTCTCTACTGGCTCCGTATACACCAAACTTTTCAATGTGTGGTATTTTCGTCTCATGGTCTTCGTATCTGCATGGTCTGATAAGGATATTTCTGGAAACCCATATGATGTAGCTGGTCTATGTCTCCTGGACCGTCTTCTCACTCTGGGTAGACTATCCAACTGGTCTTTCGAGATATCCTGGATAGATGAGGATGGAATTATATCTGGTTTCGTGGTCCTCCAATAGTTTCCATTTTTAACGTTTGCGAGGATCTCATCGCTGCTCTCGTGGCGAGATATTGGTTTTTGTTTGTGTCTGGAATGTAAATAAAAACATTTTAATTGACAAAGGTAATAAAATTAGTATGAATACACTGATGTATTGAGCAAATGTGTTCGGCTTTACAATATACAATTGTATTTCGATATTAGATATTAGTTCAAGTTTTACTAACGTTTAATATCAATATTCTAGCAATTTTCATGCTACAAATATGAATTACAAGCAATATGGTAGTTATATTCGATATTCGCAAACTGTTATATTATTGCCGATTTCGAGAACAATGTACACAAAGCACCGCTAATTAGTTAGCGGCGCTACACATCGACACAACTATCATTTACACAATATACATGTGTGGGTAATTTCATATCAATAGATATGTATAGAAACATTCGTCTATCACACACATCTTGGTATTTAAAAATCATTTTTGTGTCGGTATACGCAATAATTTAGTAAATAAGTTTAAATAAAAACGAGGGTAAAGATAAAATTACTCATAACAAACTTTGAATAAATCGAAATCAAAAATAATGAACGATCGAGCTATACAATACCCATATAAATATAGTGCTTTCTCATTGTAATTTTATGTTACTGAATGATATAAAATATTTCGATGATCTCATCTACAGCGCGCTTGGCGCAATGGTTATCGCCTCCAATTGTCAAGTAAAGTGCCGCCGGATCGATTCCAACATTCACATGTTGTTTTAGAATTAATTTATCAAATATTTGAAATTTGAAATTAGAAACAATTAAATCTTTTCTTTTTTTTCCTTTCCTATTGTTCTAAATCTTATGTTAATTTTAATAGTAAATACTTTAGATTTATTTATACCTATAATATCTTTTATTTATATTTTAGTTCTAGTTATTTATTATTTAGAATAATCTCATTTGCTTCATGCATTTCAACCAACTTAAATAAGATAAAAACAGTAAAAAAGTAATTAACTGTGATTTCTTAATGGTTCGATACCTGAGTATATTTGCAATGTTTGTGGCGACCATAGAAATCTCGAGTCATTTTATTTTACACGCTTATGAAGTAACTACCGACTATTTAAAACATGTTTTTCAAATCACCCGACTTACAAAATAATTGCGTTCTTAGTTGTCAATTTATGAGGATTTCATAGTTTATTGCTACACTACTTATATTCGTGTGCAAAGTTATTTTTATTTTTACAAGATGTTCCAACACCTATCAACATTTAAAAAGGCTGAAACCATTGTTTTGCATGAGCAAAACATAACTAACAATAACTGAAATAGCAAGGCGTTTAATGATATCGGTGAGTAAATAAGATACTACGTTGATATTCTAAATAATATTTATTTCATTTTGTAACTCGACACACCTATCAATTTTTGCACTAGAATAAAATAATTATTGCAACTTATTATGAAGTTCAATATTATAAAGATATATTAATAATTTATTATTAATTGTATTGTAACTTGACTTGTTTTTGTTAGGAGTGTTTCTTTAAAACATATCTGGTTAGGGATTTTTATTCCTTACGCCACTACTTAATTATAAATTATTATTCTAACATTGTGTTTACTTATATTTATTATTATTTTTAAATAACTTTAATTCCTGTAAAGTATTTCCTGGTATTTTAAATACTTATTTGTTTGGTATCAACAGAGGAGATCCATGCAGTTATGGGTGCACAGATATGCGGAGACCGGTGACGTTAAACATCGTCGACGTGGGCCTAAACCAAAGGCAAATTCATCGGCTCGGCACTACGACATCGTAGCCAGGCACATGGCTGATCCGTTCCTGCCAACCCGCACTACAGCGACAGCACTGAATGTTTTAATACAAACTGTACGGAGACACCTGCATTCTGGTTTAAGGTGCAGGAAGCCAGAGAAGAAAATATTGTTATCTGTGGTTCACCAGCAAAAGCGCTAAGAATTTGCTCAGGACTTTATTAATTTTGATTGGGCGAACAGTGTAATCATATTGAGCGACGAAAAGACTTTCAAGTCGGATAAGGATGGGCGTAAAATATTGTGAAGAAAAGATGGAGAAAGGTATACGAATTGCAACCTTCTGCCTTGTAGGATCAGTGATTGTATTGATTCGGAATCAATTATTGAGCCTGTCAAACTCTGCCTTTATTAAAATTAACATAAAATAATGTTTAATTTTTTTAAGAATATTAAAATGCTGTCTAGAACATACGGTGAAGTGATGTTATTGTTTTGTGGTTAGAAATTGTCATAATTTCTTTCTATTCAACATGTTTATTCACTTCACTTTAATTTTTCATTAACAAATTTATTTAACTGCTTTCGAACTTGATTGACATATTATATTTACGCCCATCTTCAATTAATTTAAAGTTTCCCTGATTCTAAAGGTCATGAAAGTTAAAATCGTTCCATAGCATTCGTCACATTCTTTTTACTATCATACAGCCCACTGAATATTGAACCTTATAACAACCGTCGTAAAATAGATAATTAATGGAAGTTCAAACGACAAAAAGTCGCCCATTTCAAGAAATATTATGTTGACAGTGTAATTTTTTACATGTTTTACTTGTTTATTACTGTAAAACTGTAATTTAATAATACATTATATTATTAAATTACAAAACAAGAATGTTGTATATTTGTTTATTACCTACTTAATAAAAAATGTTGCTGCCATCGTATTACCGCTGTACCGCATGATATTTCCCGATTCGACTATGAGGTTTATTGTCATATCTATTAATTATGATTTAAAGAACTTTAAACTTAACATGTGGTATATAATTAATTATTAGATATAAATATTGAATATAAAACAACATATTTGTATAATAAATAAATTAATTGTAATAAAAAATAGTATTGTTTTATTTACCAACTCATTTGCTTCTTTTATAGCCTGATATTTATATTTTATGACAAAAAACAAAAAAAAAATAAGAAAAATAACAAGGTAAAATAAAGTTAACTTTTAGCTGGAATAGAACCCACATCATTGATCCTTGAAAGACGATAAAAGCGTGCTCATTAACCAATCGACCACGAGCACTACGATAATGACAGTGAAAATGTCGGGTCATATCAATGATTGTAAATAGTTTTAACCTTACCTATGCATTAAATTATAAAAATACGTATACCGACACAAGAATGAAAATACCAATGTGAACGTGGTGGACGAATATTTTTATATACAGTTATATGAAATTACGCACACATGTACACTGTGTAAATGACAGTTGTGTCGATGTGTAGCGCTGCAACTAATTAGCGGTGCTTTGTGTACCACGACAGTACACACCGAGCTATGCCAAATTAATATAAACTGACCTTCGAATATGCGAAAGAATCATAGAAAGCGAGGTCTTGATAAACTGGATTTGTATAACTTGATGTGTATGTAAATACCCAATACTTCTCATAGTTCAATAGCCTCGCTTTAATAATTGGGGATTGAACGAATGAATGAATGAGCTTATCTGAATGATTGACTGCGTCATTCAATACAAGAAGTTATAGCCGTATCACGTTCAATGAACTGTATTGAAAATCTTAGAATGTGAATATAATTTCCTGACTTGTGCAATAAGATTTCAGAAATTGCAAAAGACTATTTTCTTGAACATTTTTAGGTTGTTGACACAAGCAAGTCATGACGTTTCTGTATGTATATGGTGGGTGCACTAGCTAGTAGCTACGTCCCGTCTGTAATACATATAGCATTAGCCATTATATAAGAACAACTGGATACTATAACATTAATAAACATTTCCCATCAATGAGATTGTTTGACACAGAAAAACTCGTAAATCTTTCCATCTATATTAAAAAAAACAAGTAAAAAACATATTAAGCAATATAGGTAAGAATTAATAAACATCTGAAGTAATAACAACCACGTTTAAACACCCAATACATTAAAAAATACTTCATCAGAGGCCATCAAACCCGTATTATTGAGCTGTGGCAAATAATTCACGGCACAGACAGGCCGCCATATTGCAAATCACGGTAGCAGATAACGAGCGCTCCCTTATCAAACCGGAGACAAATCGTTTGCTACCCCACATTATGTGTTACGTGTGGATATCTGACACTTCCATCTAGGTTTTTGATAATGACATACCTATGGTTTAACACCTATTTTATATACTAAAAGATAGACTGAACATTTAAAAACGCCACGATGTATGTCAGACAGTTAGACCAGCGGTCATACCTTTGGTTTATAGTCAGTGTCAAGATAGGTCGTTTGGGGAATGTATAGGGAAGGTATTTTCCAAGTAGAAAAAGAAATCATACATTCAAAGAGAACAGAATATATATAAACTTTGAATGACATTACAAAATCGTATAATGTAATACAAATAACGATTTAAAGTAAAAGATTACAAGCTACACCATGCTATAGCAACACAAACAATAACAACAATAGTGTCTTCCTTCACCCCTTCTTATTGCATGATAAATGACTTGCACCCTTCTCTTAGCAACTACTAACACAATAATGATGAGACTTGTCCGGTAGTCTGCAACCAGCCTATCAACTGTTTAATCGTTTTGCTTACAAAGCCTAAACAATGGATTTTGATTTAACATTATGAATTGATGTTCAGTTTGTTGTTTGGTCTAATAATGCCACTAAATACTGTTTAATAATTCTGTTTAAATTGTCATAAAGTATCGCTCTAGGCGTTTCGAGAACAGTAAGGCAATTACGTCCAGATGGCATGACTTGATAGTAATGGACATTGGTTTACAGAAAGACAATAATAGAAAGCTCGGTAAATGGATATAATATACACGTTTTACTACAACTTCGAAAAATTTTAGTTTTGTTATATTTAAGTATTCCATGCAATATCTTTTTAAATTATATTTGAAAATACACAACCTGTTTTCGGTCCTATCATTATCATCATCATCATCATCAAAAGCCTATGTCTGGCCTGTGGCCTAGTGGCCAGTACTGACAAAAAGCCTCTTCTCACTCAGAGAAGGTTTAAGCATTCATCACCACGCCTGCATGGAGCGCGTTTCGAACCCCTCATACATGAGAAACAGTCGTCTTAAGCCTCCGGAACACCACGACATTTCTGTACTTTAATAGTATTAAAAAATGTTGGTATCTATCAGTTTTAATACTGATTTTGACGTAAAACAGTCTAATTTTATAAGTAGCGCCCTTACAGCAATAAGCTTGCTTTCGCCTCTTTTAAACATTCCGCTAAATATGTAGACATTTCTAAATGTAAGTATTTCACTCCATTTCCCCCAACAACAGATATAAACGAACCTTACAAAATACGTTATTATATTTCTAACAACCCGGGGAAAGTCGCAGGGTATCGCTAGTAACCATTAAAGTTTGCTGAAGCACAACTTTTAACGATGGTTGGTTAAAATCGGCCGGCGTAACTGCGAACAGCGATCTCAGTTATTGGAAGGCGACGCCCAGCGTCCATTTTATTTCATTACAAATTGAATTAGCAGTTTCAAACTATCGCAGCCATTATTAGTTACGATGTTATTATACTGAATCAGTTTTTGTGATACGATATTAGAGGGGTTTTGAGTTAGTGAAGTTGTTATGATTGTCGATTGTCGAATCAAGAAATATTTTTTTGTGTTTTTTGACTATGTTCAATATACATAGTAATTACGTCGAATCTGAAAGTATATCTATAGCATTCAATAGCAATCGGCTTGATTATGATGTATCTAATTAACATAACAAAAGAAACAACAATTTTATATTGCAATATTCGAACGGTTTTCTGTAATTAAGTATGAATTTCCAATGAAATATTTTACTCCGTATGCCAGTTAACATTAATATAATATGATAAAATATGAACGAATGTTTGAATAGTTTTCATTTATCAAGGCATTAACAATACAGTATTTTGCTCTGTACCCATTATATCTCGTGAACCGGTAATAATTCGGTATGTGGCTCATATCTACGTATTACGAATGACAAATAACAGTGAGCTCTACTCGATATTTGGAGACTACAAAAGAGTAATATGTATCTCAATGTCACAGTAAAATTACGTGATTTTACCAGGTCTACCAGGTTTGATAAAACATAATATTATTACGTGATTCTTTTTTATGACAGGGCCAATGTGGGAAACCTTCAAAAAGGTTAAGTGCCTTTACTTTAGGGGAGGAAAACTAAAGAGTATAGGATTTTTCCTCACTAAAACCACCCCACACCATTCACGGCCCATGGTCTAGGCAATAATGCCTCTAATGTCTCATGGCTTTCTTACGAGGTACCGTCCACGACACTGGTCGAGACTGGTCTGGACACAAGTATTGCCACAATTGACATTAACAGTACCATCAGATATTTTTACGCTGTAATACTCAAACGCTACTAAATTTTAAGTGGCGCTTAAACATAGTTCTATCACTTCAAATTAATTGTAAAATAACAGAGGTGGCACGATCCTTTCAGTATTAGGACGTTTGTCATTTATATGGCACAATTAAACAATTCCGGGGCACATTGCTAGTATAATCCATAACACACATTAATGCTAAATACTTTCCATGATTACATAAACGTGGAATGTGGCCGTCATTGACAATAGCCTCCGGGCCACTGTTGAAAATGTTTATTGTGTACAACAAGTTAAAAATAACACATTCATTATATGCTTTTATTGGTGATAGGGTGGATAAATGTATTTGATTTTAAAATGTCTTTTTAGTTTTTTTTTTACACTCACGAGTTTTTTTAGGGTAAATTATCACGTCTGCCTATGCATTGCATCGCATTGTTTCTCGCCGTACTCATCAATACCGTAGTATACTAACAAGACTTAGTATTCGTTTAATAAAACAATAATCTTAATTAAATAAAATCCCCCACAACCCAAAACTACAATAAACAACCAAACCTATTAACGTTAGACACTACAATTTGAACCTTAAAAACAATTTAATGAATGAATGTCAGAGAACATCCATGAAAGTTTATTGGGGGCGATGTGGTAACACCTGGCGGTCTGCCAAGGACAGGTACCGACATGTCGATAGACTACCGGTTCCAACTTGCCCGGTAACTGGGTGATATTGATGACATCCAGTTTCTACTAAGATAGTTACTTATTAGATTAACGTGGGTTGTTTCAATGAAGATTCTCATCATGGGATTTATTAGCATAGTAAAGTGAGATGCGCAATTCAATATTTTAATTGATTTACCTGCTATATTAAGAGGTTCATGTTCGTCTATGCTGAACTTATTAGCTACAATAGCTGTCGTTGATAGATAGATATTCCTGGAAATCCCTACGTCAATGGTTAAACTATCAATAGGAATTTTGACTATCCAGATTGACGTATACCTACCATATAATTAAATGCTGTGCAAAGAATGGTCGCATTAGCATCATTATTTTTATAAAAAAAGTTTGCCCAACTCACCGCCTATCCCCCACAAGTGCAGTAGCGAAGGCGCCCAGTACACATCGCTTGGCGAGTCTTAGTTTAGCCTCGGCCTTATCACGCCTGCTCAGTGTGAGAGTGCGGGCAGAACTGTGCTCTCTTCTCGATGGCAACTTGATGGGGTAAGATATTGCCATGCCTTCGCCAGTTGGGAATACAAGGCGGAAATCTGGAAGAAAAATGGATATAATATTTGTTATCAAATTTTGTGTCATTATGTTTTAGATAATCTACATTGTTCATTAAAAAAAGCCTCTTTTTACATAGAGAACACTCCAATAAACTTCTATTGTAGTGAGCAATGAACATAACAATCCTAATGTTACAAAGTTCACTTGAATAAACTACTATCACAATTCTTCTATTTGTCGTACCAAATTAGCATGGAAGAACAACATCATTACATTATTCAATGTAGAAACGAAACAACAAAATGCTACAACAGAATATAATTAACATAACATAACATCACGCCTTTTTATCCCCGAAGGGATAGGCAGAGGTGCACATTGCGGCACTTAGTGCCACTGTGCACCTCTGGCGACCCTGCCAGGATTCCACATTGCATAACATCCACTTTTCCCTATTTTGTTATGAGTCCCATGTAATAGGGGGTGAGCCTATTGCCATATACCGGGCACAATTACAGACTCCTTGCTAACTCTGAGATTTTTTTTAAATACCGAATAATACTATGCCCGACCCTGGAATCGAACCCGAAACCCCTTGCTCGGCAGTCGCACTTGCGACCACTCGGCCAATAAGACAGAAATACGTATATAATCAGTCAATCAGAAATCAGTTCTGCCTTCAACTCTGTGGATTTTGACATACTGTTGGGGGTCCTAAAGGCCAATAATTTTTCTGTTTCTTCTCTAGCTTGGTTTGAATCTTATCTTCGGGGTCGCCGTCAGCGGGTCCGCTTAGAGGAAACCTTATCCGATTGGTGCGACCTTGCGGCTGGTGTTCCCCAGGGTGGCGTCCTTTCTCCTCTGCTTTTCTCCATCTTTATAAATACCGTTGCCAGGGTCATTTCTTCTAATTTTCATCTCTATGCGGACGATTTGCAGCTGTACCGTCACTTCGGCATGTCTGAAGCTCATTCTGCTATCGATGCCATGAATCGTGACTTGGATGGTGTTGCTGAGTGGGCCAGATCTTTTGGCTTGCAAATCAACCCTCTGAAGTCTCAGGCCATGATCATCGGTAGTAGATATTATCGTAACAATCTCGACGTCTCTGGCCTCGGTCCATTGCGTTTGAATGGTACAGCGATTCCATTTACCGATCGCGCTAAAAACTTAGGTGTACTCATTGACTCGAATTTATCGTGGAATGCTCAGGTAAATGAAGTCAGTCGAAGGGTACATTACTCCATCCATTCACTGAGGCGCCTCCAGACCCTGCTGCCTGTGAAAACAAAGATTTACCTCGTCCAAGCGCTGATCATGCCTCTGTTGGACTATGCAGATGCTTGCTACCTAGATGCCACTGAGGAGCTATTAAATAAACTTGAGCGATTGCAAAATCAATGTATCCGCTTTGTATTCGGTCTTAAGAAATATGATCATGTCTCCGAATTTCGCAATAGGCTCAAGTGGCTCCCTATCCGTCTTCGCAGGAACACTCGCATTTTATGCCTCCTCTATAATACCCTCTTCAATCCAACTTATCCTGCGTACCTCCGTGACCGTTTCTCCTTGGTCCGTCCTCCTGAAGTCCTTACCCGTTCTCATCTTAAGTCCAATCTTAAAATTGTGCCTCATAATACCGACTTCTTCTCCTATTCCTTCACCGTTTATGCTGTGAGACTGTGGAATTCTCTGCCGCCTAACATTCGAGACGCGAAATCTATCGCTCTCTTTAAAAAACTAATTAAGGACCATTACCTTTCTACATGAGTACTGATACTTTTTTTTTTTTTTTATTTCTATGTGTGTATTTTATTTATCGTTATTATTATATATTAAGTATTTATATTTATACTATATTTATTTATACTGCCTATATTTATTTAGTTATTATTTAGCTTTAGTCTTTTTTAAACATATTTCTTATATTTCTGTTACACACTGTGTCTTTTGTTTTAATTAGATTTCCTGTCTCAGGTCTACTGGAAGAAATTCCAACAGGAATAAGTAGCACCTTTGTACTCTTATTTTATATATGTGTTATCCTCTGTGCTGTCTGTGTGTACATAAATTATTAAATAAATAAATAAATAAATAATTATAACTAATATAATAAACTATAAACAGAGCTATAATTCAAAACTAACACAAAATTAAATGACAAATTATTTCAGTTGGCACCAAAGTGCTGAAATCCGACACAGTTATTACAGACGAATTACATAACGCTACCTTTGTGAACACGATGGAACTAGTGTAACTATTCACTGCTATAGTCACACCATACAGGCTCATTGTAGATCTTTGTTTAACTGCTGTATAGGAAGTCTTAACGACTTGTCGAGTTACACTGACGTGTAATTACTTGGTGTATGAATAGAGAAACTGAATTGTGGGTAAAGTGATAACAAATATGGTAATGAACGTGGGAGATTTGATTTTGTTAAACTAAGGAGTACATTTCTTTTTTATTAGTATTACTTAGCCGCTTGGCCATTATCTCGCCTGATGGTAAGCGACGATGTATACATATATATGATACATATATATAAGCGACGATGTATACGTCATATGTATATATATATATGACGATGATAACGACGACGACGTTGCACGTCTGACCATAAACAAACTATTCACTCAAGACTTGAAGACACCCAGGTTGTACCCTTCAAGAAACACAGACTCTGGCAAAGAAAGAATGTACTGATATAACCTTATTATTCGCGAACTGTTGAAAAATTTAACAATTGTGATTAAACAAGTATTATTATGATGTCTTTTTTTATAAGCGAACTTTTTGATGTGTAATATCGTGTTCTTTTTTAATGCATGTCATGGCAGCCTTTAATTAAGGCTACACTATACAGTGTTAAAATACGTTAAAAACCTATCGTGTATTTTGGTGTATGCATTGTTGGTTGCCCTTAAACTGTCAAACACCAAGCGGTCACCGGTGACCGCGACCTATTGTTCTTTAATTGTGTCTATAAAACCGGTACTCGACGAGTTAAATAAATAAATATAATAAATAAATAAACTGTCAAAAATCTTAACAGATTTTGAATTTTATTGCAAACAAAAAGATTGAAGGCCTTTAAACAACCATCCATGGTAGCATCCATTTTAATAATTACGTGCTAGCAAGAACACACAAAATAGAGCCAGTATTTACATGCATTTATTTTCAGCTATTCGTATGCATTCGTTATTCTTCACTTTGCATGTTTATTCCGGAAAAATATGTAATTTATACCTCTATATTTCCTTTCAAATTAGCACGAATCTAACGTACACAAAGACTTTTATTTTATGTAGAGTCTATTTTAACTGGGGTATTATTTTCTTCACTATTATAAAAGAGAAACAACGAGTCTGTACTCGGTATTGATCGCGATGCTGCACTTGATTTATGCCAGGCTCCTAGCATGCTGGTGTGATATATTGCTATTTTCATCGTGCAATAAGGATTAGTTTTAAAAGGATATTTTAGCCAATTATGTGTTTAATGTGGAAAAGGTTTGTTTAATAGTTTAGTGGTTCGTTTAGTTTTTATTAGTGGTTGGTTAAGAAGATCTGAAGATCGAGTTCTGTGGAGAAGCTTAGGTCTAGGTGTGGAGGTAAACACGCTGATGACGATCGCAACGAGGTGGAGGCAGACCAGGATTTATCGATGTATCATAACATCCGTACTTGTGGAAGTGGAACCTTCAAGTTGTGGCAATATTTTGATTAGAATTATGAAGGGAACTGCCTCCAACAAAGGTATTAGCGATAACAGAGATTGGGAACAACTCCTGGAAACAGATTCCACGCCGTTTCCACAACTTAGGCGGGATTTGCAACTCGCCACAGTTTCAAACTTCACAATGATATAGGTCGCTGGAAGTGTGTATTACACAACATTTGTATTTGTCGACTTGTGTGCAAAACATAGCTTACAAACTAATTAATTAATTTAACAAAGAAAGACCTTGAATGAATTTTAGATACTAATTCATGATTATGTTTTTCGGCTTACTTTCATAATTAAACGGCGACTGTCGCACTGCTACTGACAGCACTACTCGTCGCGGGTCGCGGAATACTGCTCATGAATGTGAGCCTGTAGCATGACTTGAAACTAGTCGAGTTTCTCGTCAAAGAGCGTCAAATCGTGAGTCAGCCGAAAAACATAATAATTAATTTAGTATGTCTTATGAAAGTTATAACATAAAGATATTAATTCGACTATGATTTGGTTATTACTTTTGATTTTTTAGAGACAAAGTATGCGCGCAACATAAACATATTTTTATGTCATGCTAAAAACTGAAAACAAAACATGACATATTCAATGGTAAAAACTCGAAACAAAACATTGCATAACCTTACTAGTTACACAACTCCCACTTCCAACACAGCTTTCCCACAAAAGCCCAATTTAGTTCTAGCCACATCTAGTTTATCTAAATCCATTGAAAACCGCCCACAACCAGCATTAACTCCCGCCCAATATAAACTGACCTCTCTCCTCCCATTACCAGTAGAGGTACAAATATCAAAGAACGGTGGTCATATTAAAAATGCTAACGTATTTTTTTTTTTTTTTTTTTTTTTTTTAAGGGGGGAAAATCATCGAATGACTGCTCCCGCCTGGGTGAGGCGGAAGGGAGTGTCAGACTCTTACTGACTAAAAACCACCCCGTTCCTTCTCCTGCACGTCGAGCCGGAGCCCCGGTTACCCGTTAGGTTCTCCGCGACTCCGAATCGGCATCGGCCCTATTGGGCCCCATCTGTGGTGGTCTGATGGCTCTTTGAGGCGCGCGCGGAACGCGACGCGCCGTACGCTCGGGTCTGTTTCTGGTCGGACGGGGAGCCACCCATGCTCGCCGTCCGCAGGCCCGCGCTTACGGTGGCCGGAGATCGTCCCGCGATCCCCGACGCCCGGTGTGTCCTTCGCGATGGCTGGGTCGCGAGGAGGCAGCGCTTCGCTGCCTCACGCGTCCCGCCTCCTCCTTAGCTAGCATGACTGCTTCGCAAAAGGAGGAGACGGCATCCCAGTCCCCCTCGCTCCGCATCATGGCCTGCACTAGGCCCGGACGCGAGAGGTCGCCATCGCCGATCACTTCCCTGAGGGCACGGCGGTGCTCAGCCCACGCAGGGCATTCCGCTACGGTGTGTTCCACCGTGTCCTCAGGGCGGTCCTCGCAGTGATGACACCCGGGCGTTTCCTCCCGCCCCATCAGACACAGGTACCTCCCGAAACTTCCATGTCCGGTGAGGACCTGCGTCAGGCGGTAGGTGAGGACGCCGTAGCGTCTCTCAAGCCACTCCTCAAAGAGGGGACTTACCGCTGCAATGGCAGCGAGACGGTTGCAAGCGAAACGATCTTGAAATTTTGATCCAGTGGATTGTAATATAAAATAGTGGCTGTTGTTATTGCTGTGTACGTTTTAAATGGAATTATTTAGTATTTTGAGTTCAGTTTAAATACGCACCGTTCAGTTAATATTATGTCGAGTTTTCTAGTTGAGCACTGAATGTATTTACCTTGGAAGGTTTACTGGACTTGGTTTTTAATTTAGCTTTAAGCAAAGCGAGTGATCAAATCTTTACAATCGTTTTCAAATTTCAACTTATTCATGTTCATTAACTACTTCGCAAACTTAATCACCAACTCATTCAGTACACGATTCAAAGAGGTCAAGAGTGCAACGCAAAAATACCAAAAATATCTGGTTTTTTATCCAGAATCTATGTGTATGTTTTTGTTAGTTTGTAAGACATTAATATTTGGGACTGAAAATGAAATTCAGAAAATATAGCTATAACTCTACTGATCAGCTATAATAACAAACACAACAAAATACAATAAAACAACACGCGTACAATTCATGCCATTCGTGGTTAATACAACACAGCGGTGGTAGTACTATTATCCCTTGAATTTAGGCAAATGTGAGCGCCTGCAGTAAATTCACCGCAACAGTTTAGAGCGGGCTTAAACCCAAGAGCTTTTTAAATTAACAATCAAACTGACGGTGATGTTTATATACATGTATCCAGGAGGGCGATGACCTGTAGCTGTGATCATAGTGTTTAGGGTTACATCAATTATTTATTTGGAATGCCTAGGGGTCATCGTATTTTGGTATAAAACTACGTTTTTTGATAATTTTGGGAGAGTGTATTCTGTGTTCAGTTGACTGTTTAGTAATGATGACAATTCTAAACATGTCTTTCTTGATCATGACGCGACGTACAAAAAATAGAAAATTTAGAAAGTTAAAAATTGTGTATTGTGTATGTTTATTTGTGTATACAGGATCAAAGATCAAACTGCATACTTATGTGAGTACTAAATAATTACAATTAAGGAATTTGAGCATTGAACTTCATATCATAGAATGACTAAACATCACAAGACCAAAAATACTATTACACACACATGATGAAAAGCAAATCGAATGAAATCTTATACTATTATATAAAGCGGAAGAGTTTATTTTTTTTGTTTGAACGCGCTAATCTCCGTAACTACAAGTCTGATTTGAATAATTCTTTTTGTGTTGGATAGCGCATTTATCAAGGCTATAGGCTATAAAACCTCACGCTACGACCAATAAGAGCTGAGCAAAGCGTGTGAAACCGCGCGCAAGTAGCTAATGAAATATAAACTTACCGATATGACGAAATCTGTCCACAAAGTCCACCATAGCTTTAGCCCACGCAAACTTCTTGGCAGCATCCAGCAACCCCATGCACGGTTCCAAAGACCCATCATGGACACCCATACAATACTCTTTGAGACCTTCAAACTCCTGCACACATTTCTTTCCATCAAACTCTTCTAAAAACCATGAATTTTCTATAGAAGTGGTGAAAAGACCATCCAAATACGGTCTTAGAACTGGTCCTAGGTATTTCTTGTCATCTTTAGCTCCCTTATAAAGCCAGTTTAGAATGTTCTTCATGATTACTATATGGTCTTTTAGGTCTTCTCGCCGTAATTCAGGGTCTCTCCGCACAGCGTCTATTAGACAGGCTGATGATGCGTCGTAGTAGTCTTTTAGCTTGTTCCATTTCTTTGACCTATTGAGAAATTGAAATTCGGTAAATCAATTTGCGACCTGCATCTTCTACATTTTCAACATTAACGATACAAAATGGTTGTTCCAATGAGATGAAAAAAACTATACTATAAAAGTACCCCAGGGTAATTTTTCAGTAATCAGTATGTATAAATTCTAATTGTTAAAGCTACGTTACTCACCTATAAGCAGAGAAGTCCCTATCAAACTCCCCAACACTCTTGGAGTGGAAATTGTTTAGGTAGAGGTCTCGAGCCTGGTCCAGCATGATGGCCAGCACATGGATCAGGTCTTCGATGGGCTCCTGGTTCAATGACGTCACCTGGATGAGGTTCGCTTTGAACGTGCTGTGGCTTTCCTGCGAAATTATGCTGAATAAGCGATTTTCGATTTTTGTCAATGAATAAATCTCTTGTCTCCAAGTAAACGAATCGAACAAATATTATAGGAGTGTTCGATTTTTATATAATTAAAAGCCATCGTGACAATGGATACGATTACTGTCTATTACCTTCAATGATATTTTTGACATATACTCACACAAGCCACCATACTCTTACACTTGAGCAGTTCACTGGCCACCCTCCACAAGTACCGCAGTTGTCGCTTGGAGTAAGTTGGGATGGACCCGGCAGAAGCCCTGGCTTCTCTATTCAGGCTCTCCCACCGACTCAGGAGTGCTGTCTCCAGGCAGTCTGATGGTGATGGTGGAATGTCTTCACCTGGTAAATATAGTTAACAAAAAAAACGTAGTATATCAGCGCAAATTGGTAACGCAATATATTAAGATACCATTTTAGAAAACAGCGGTTTCATTTTCTCAGTATAATTAACTTCACGAAAGGCACAGATGTAATAATAGTCCTTTAGTTTAAGATGAAGGGCCAAAAGATTTTTACTTTTATTTTAGTGGTCTTTTTTCAAAAATGTTTTTTTAAGACACCTGGTGATTCAAAAGAGAGATATTGAGAGCTTTAAAAAAATCAAGTTACTTGGGTTCAACTTATGATTGTTGGAAACTGTAGGTACCTAAGTATTCACTTCCAAGAGCCGCGAAAGTTCTCGGCTCCGATAAAACAACTTTGTTATTTTTCACTTAGGTATTGAGGCTGTTGTATCAAATCAAAGTCTACTTCCACAAAGTTTTTTTTTCTTTTGTTAAACTAAGATCATGCTAAAGTGTTTTGGTGAACAGACCTTTGTATATTTCTCAATAATGATTGTTTAGTGAGACCATGAAGCAGGATTCTGTGGTGCAAGTAACACGGACTTCATGACTATGGGTCCCGGTGTAGCTTGAAATTAGACGAGCACGCTTCCACACGAAGCTATAAATAATATTTATTTTTTCTACATTTTATGACCCCCACCTGCAACATGATGTAGTTGTTGCAGACAGCTCTTGACACAGGCGGCATCGAACTGCCAGTCAGCGTCCCTCGCCCCGCGCCGCACTACTGATCCACGCTCCACTGGGTACACGTATCCTGCTATACCTCCACGCTCACATAGGGAGTATAATCTGGAGGTTGAAAGAAGAATTGGTGAAGACGACAATAGTGAAAAAAATAAAATGGTTTTTTTTTAAGGGGAGGAAATCATCGAATGCCTTCTCCCGCCTGAGTGAGGCGGGAGGGAGTGTCAGACTCTTACTGACGAAAAACTACCCCGTTCATACTCCTGCACTTCGAGCCGGAGCCTCGGTAACCCGTTAAGTTTTCCGCGGCTCCGTATCGGCATCAGTCCTACTGAGCCCCATCTGTAGTGGTCTGGTGGCTCTTTGAGGCCACCAGACCACCACATTCGCGCGGAACGCTCAGCGCCATACGCTCGGGCCTGGTTCCAGCGAGCTACCCATGCCCGCCGTCCGCAGGCCCATGCTTACGGTGGCCGGAGATCGTATAAAATGGAGATAGTGCTAGATCTCTCCGGCGACGATTAGTTTGTCGTGTTATGTCGGTTATGTTCAATCCAAGAATACAGGGACCGTAATAATTCCCTCCATTATTGTGTGTTTTGGGAGGTACTAGTCACAATGTGTTATTTGGGTATGCAGCAGCTCTTTCTTAAAGTTGGACCATTTAAATTGCGATCTCGAATCTGTTACAAATACACAATCTCTTACAAAATTCATAGAAAACTGTCGTATTTGAGAGTTTTAAAAAAGTATTGAATTTGACTAGTTGACAAGTACCCAATTGTATTGTGAACCCTTGATAAAGAGTAACCTTGGAATAAGCAAAGAGCTTCACTTTTAATTTTTTTTTTGTCGTTTAAAACTGCCTTTCTGGTCTAATTGAAATAAATGATTTAGATTTTTTTTTGTAGATGAGACTGCACTCACTCGTCCAGCAGCAGCAGTAGATGGTGCGCGGCATGCAGCGCGGCCACGCAGCGCGCCGCGCCCGCCGCCGCCGCGCCGCAGCGGCCTGCGCGACGGCGGAACGCGCACGACGCCACGTACCGACTCAGTACGCGGAGACTGCCCTGTCGTACGAAACATAATAATTATGAAAATAGCCAAAAACAGTCATGTTATGATCACGCCAACCTCGTTAGGGATCCTCAGGGTAACCGTCAATTCATTTGTCACCAGTTTTGTTATGAGTCTGTTATCGCAGACTGAGCTCAATTCAAGATCTTTTTCCACCCGGAAAATCAAAGGATTATGTTTGCCAAGAAAATCCTACCAAGGTGAAATCACAGGATCTAGGTTTTAACCCAACTTATAGCATTAAGTTGTAAGGATATTTCCTATACCTCTTAATTAACAAATTACCTGGTAAGCTCCCTCCCTCATCTTATCAATCAGCACGTTGAGTGCTCCAGCGATCCTGGCGACAGTGGACAGCTGGGAGCAGTGCGCGTCCAGCTCGGCCTCCAGCGAGGGGTGCCACAGCTGCCACGTGGAGGAACGGTCTCCGCATACTAGGGACGATGGAGGACCTACTGCCGCGGCGTAGTAACCCTGGGGTAGGAAATAAGATGGAATGAGTTCCTTGCATATCCATTAAACTTTTTATTAGGATAGGGGGGAAGAACGTACAGACGCTTTACTTGATGGTAAGCAATCGGCCTGTTGACACCAACAACACCAGAAAACTAAAAGTGCGTACATTTTCCGTTGCCAATTAAATTTTTCACTCAATAACTTAATGACAGACAGAACATCATTTTCATAATAGTGTACTAGAAAATTTCGTACCTACATACTCTAATATAATGTGTCGTAATATTGTGACCACCAAGACTATTGCGTGCTATTGCTATCAGCGAATGATAATGACTTGCTCATAAGAATGAGCTCATAGGGAAGACCCTATAATACTTCTAAAAAGATTTCTGAACAGCAACTAAAAGTGGGTATTGATAAAAAACAGTTCCTTCGCTAAACTTACCCCTTGAGCACTAGTATAATGCAGCAACGCCATGGGATGTATCAATGGCACCCTGTTAGTATATGCCGCAGCGTTGCACCCCTGCACCCTGGCTCCTAACATCAGCTTGGCTTCTGCCTCACCAGCTCCAACGCGCACCATCACCCATGCAGCTCCCTCCACTATAGCGAGACGACGGTCGTTGTTTGATAGTAGAGTTGATCCTGGGAGAACATAATAAAATTAATTGATATTATTTGCTATCGACTCGTATGTCCTCTTAGAACATCAACGTGTTTTTTGTTCTAGAATCCTTTTGAATTTTTCTTCTGATTTATTTCGTTGCGGGAACCAAGACAGTTATTCAGACGCAGCGGACTTCAGTGTTGCGGTATTTTCATTGTTGTATCAACTGTAGATCCTGGCTTTCAGGAGTTGCAGCGGTTTTGGGAAGTGTGTGATGGGCTTGTCCCTAAGAAAACCTTTTAAATTTCAATTGTTATCTAGTACTGCGTACAAATGAGATGGTAGAAACCATTTTTGGTAGCAAACAGGTACGTACATATAACGCGTTTAGTACTTGCATATGACAAGCTGTGCCTGCGTATTTTGACAGTTTTAAGGCTTAAATTCTAATCAAGACCTTTAGTTACAAAAGTGATCATGATTGTTATAAGTAGTTGATCATCCAGGTAGTTCTGAGACGTCAAACTAGAATTGTCGTCAGGCGATTCGAAAATAATACTAGGTTCTTTAAACATAATATACTTTTCTTCTTTAAAAAAGTTATACTTAGTTACCGAATACTATTTGAAAATAAATTAAACAACTGCAAATACTTTATAACAAGCTGATTATGTCTGGTCACTGAATAAGTTGTCCATCTCCTGGGAAATCACAGCCACGGTACAGTGTGTATGAAGCCCGAATATGTACTAATAATATCAACGAATTCACCTGGAGTTATAGCTCCATGCACCCAGGGGAGGAGATGAGTTAGACATTTCGGCAGTAGCTATACTTTCGAAATGCGGATCTCTATAATGTTTAACTATTTGGATTCATTAGTAACACGCAAACGTCATTTCGCCTTCCAAGTTCTAGGAGGATTTTGATTTAGGGGTCTGATGACACTCAATCTTTTTTCCGTAATTTATAAAATGTTTCTAATGTGAATGCTCTAGTGTGCAGTAGAATGCACAATCTAGTGACTGGATTGTTTTATTTGATAGAGATTGCAATATAATGGCCTAAAATAACATAAACCGTTCGTCACAAAGCAAAAATTAAGTAACAATCCTTTTGTAACTATACGTTAAAAAAACCGACCACATCCCCCTCTTTATTGAAGTCGGTTAATTAATAAATTAACTAAAATCGCGGGTTACTCACGCGAATAAATTGAGAGAAGCCCTACTAGTTTCGAACCATAGAGGGGTTCTTCCTCATGAGCAGCGTGTGCGGTTGAGGCGATGACGCGATGATGTGAGTAACCCGCGATTTTAGTTAATTTAGTATGTCTCACGATAGTTATAGTTATTATAAAAACATCGGTTAATTAATAACATACTTAACCTTCTCCTAAATGTCGCGAGATAATCGCGCATAAGCATAAGTCATATAGGTCAAACTAACACCTATAAACGTACGTATAAAAACGACGTTTCATTTTTTTCAACTCCAAATATTTAAGTAAGATGAAACACAGCCCTTATTCTACTTTTCAAGTTTCATTTATTCAACGCGCGCTTGTTCTAATTTATTAAGAAATCTCTTCATATTTCATGCTCACTCCCTGGGCGCTCTGCAGATGTATTATAATGTTAACTGCACTTGATGTTAAGAATATTAGTACTGGAATTAATGTAGGGGAATGATCATCTTTGGTGAATTTGTTTAAGATATAACGTAGCGTCTCGTCATTTATTCCATAGTAGGGATCATGTAAGCTGCTGTTTGTGTTTCGTAAATATTCTTTTGCCAGTTGTGTTATAAAATGTACCTGGATGTGCTGGACTAGAGAATGCCCTCTTTTCTAGTATTTAGGTAAAGCTAACAAAAGTCATCAGATTTCCCAATGAAAATACTAGAACCATTATCACATCACATATTAAACTGTCAAACACCAAGCGGTCACCGGTGACCGCAACCTATTGTTCTTTAATGGGGATGATGACAGGATATGAAAATTAAAAATATAATTAGTCCGTAAGTTAGGTAATGAAAAAATATTAGACACGTATTTTTTTATTTTGTCGTATAATAAAACAATACTTACATAAAACGAATCAAAGTTCAGGAGTGGGGGCTAAAACGTCATTTCTTAGTATAAAACGTACTGAGAAGTGACGTCACGCGACATTTCAAATCAATATATCTTAGAAACTATTAGTTTCTGTGAGAAAATAAAAAATACGTGTCTAATGTTTTTAAATAATCTATCAGACGGACATTAAAATAAAAATTAGTCGTCTACCCTATTGTGTCTATAAATACGGTACTCGACGAGTTAAGACAAATAAGCATCCTTACAAGTAAAAAACCTTTTTAAAATACGAATCGCTCAACAGAAAAACGTTGGGTAACTATTGCATATATCTATCTACACATACTTTTCGGAAACGAGAACAACATTACAAAGTTGTAACCGCCGGGACGCGAACTGCGGCCAACTGTCAAACTGAGTAAATAGTTCCCAGCAATCCGCGTGCATGTGCTGTTTTGAATGAGAGCAAAATAATCTAACAAAACTGGAAGTATCAAGTATGGAGGAAGCGCGCTGTATAAAGTATACAGGAGATCCCTTCGAATATAAGTATAGAAAAAAGGATTTTAATGGCTTCATCATCAACAGCCTATAAATGCCCACTACTGAGCAAAGCCTCTTCTCACACTGGGAAGGTTTGAGCATTAATCACCACGCTTGCTCAATGCGGGTTGGCGATTACAGACTTATAATTAGAAATTATAAGCCCAGGCTTCCTCACGATGTTTTTCCTTCACCGTTTGTCAGTGGTGTCTAGATAATCTTAGTGGATTAAAAGTTTTAAAATGTTTTATACGAAATTCTGTACACATCACTACATAGTATAAAACAAAGTCGGTATCCGCCGTCTGTCTGTCCCTATGTATGCTTAGATCTTTAAAACTACGCAACGGATTTTGATGCGGCTTTTTTAATAGATAGAGTGATTTTTAAGGAAGATTTATATGTACAATATATGCATATTGGACCCGTGCGAAGCTGGGACGGGCCGCTAGTAATACAAGTAATACCTAAAATATTCTCTCCCAGTCGACCTATTGGCAGTCCACAGATACTAGTGACAGGCGAAGTTCACTTTACTATCTCAATTAAAAAAACGTCGTCTTATCTGCGACAAGTAGGTGTGCCTAACATTAAAAATTTGCATCTCACCGCTTTGGAGATCATAAGGCTTTTTTAAGGGGGAAAATCATCGAATGACTTCTTCCGCCTGGGTGAGGCGGGAGGGAGTGTCAGATTCTTACTAACTAAAAACCACACCGTACCTACTCTTGCCCTTCGAACCGGAGCCCCGGTAGCCCGTTAAGTTCTCCGCGGCCCCGTATCGGTATCAGCCGTATTGGACCCTATCCGTGGTGGTCTGATGGCTCTTTGAGGCGCGCGCGGAACGCGACACGCCGTACGCTCTAGTCTGACATTAGAAGGACTATCAATACTACGACGAAGTAATTTACATACGATAATCAAAACCAAAGCACACAGCAATACAATACATAGTAAACGTCACACATGTCACACACACACCCACACACACAACACTCATATCCAGTGTTTGGCGCAGAAAACTTTGTAAAGTTTTAATTAAAGGAAATTTTCCCCGAGACTGTAAGATGACGTCACAGTTTTGTGTCATGGCGCACGATGTTTTACTAGCGCCGCGCGTCGTTTGTAAGCTGTAACTCGTATATTGCGTGGTTACGAGCGTTGGACACTTTAGACTGGGATTTGTAGAGGTTTTAAACTTAACCAGTGGTATCTATCTACAAAATAAAATAAATACATATATTACATTTTATGGAGTTACATTTTATAGACTGATGACTGTTGATGAAATGAAAGAGGTATGTAAGAAACGTAGCAATTGGTGTTCCATAGTCTCTGCATACCCCCATGAGAGACAGGCGTATGACGTTTATGTATGTATGTATTTCTAAGGATTGAGGCACAGATGAACGTCATACTTCCGTAGCTGAACATTTTGTAGAACTTATAAGAAAACTTGGAATTGTTAGACTGCTTCATTAATTTTGTGGGGAAAGTGCAACATCTCAATACTTAAATCCCTCAGTGATCACGACCAGATTTACTTACGCAAATAAATGTCTTTATCTTTACTCAAAAACCTTAGAATTAGGATTTATTTTGAAGAGTGTACCAATAACATCTAGGCAATGGCATAGGCCAAAAGTGGGGGCTCCGGCTCGACGTGCAAGAGAAGGAACGGGGTGGTTTTTAGTCAGTAAGAGTCTGACACTCCTTCCCGCCTCACCCAGGCGGGAACAGGCAATCGATGATTTTCAACCCAAAAAAAAAATCTCAACATCTATGTAACAGAATCAAAAACATTAACTTCACACTGCAGCAGTTATAACTTCAACCAAGTTTGTCTGCTCATTCCTCCTACCGATACGAGCCGATACGATCCGATAACGGAATTCCCAGCGCGCCATCTGCCGACGATCTCCTTGAACTTACGTAAGGTGTAAAGTAGATTGTATAAGAAAAGCGCTGACCTACATTTTATATTAAAATCTTCTCGAAGCGTGAAATGCGGTTTTGAATTCATATTATGTTAAAGATCTTTCTTCTGCATAAATGTGGATCTGATTTTGCGAAAGAAAGTCCTTTACGTTTCAATTAGATATCCAATCAGAATTTGCTATTTTACCTATGAAATGTATTTCAAACGAAAATCGAAAATCCCCATTTTTTCTAAACGAATCACCTGATAGTAAGTAATCATGGATAACCATTCTCATTATGGACATAAAGCAGAGTCACAAAAGAATAGGGTAGATGACTAATTTTTATTTTAATGTCCGTCTGGTAGATTAGTTATTTTAAAATATTACACACGTATTTTTTATTTTTTTACAGAAACTAATACTTTCCATTATATATTGATTTGAAATGCGTGCCATCACATCTATACATGTACATTTTATACGTACAAATGACGTTTTAGCCCCTAATCCTAAACTTTGATTCGTTATATCCAAGTATCATTTTATTATACAACAAAATAAAAAATACGTGTCTAATATTTTTTTATTACCTAACTGACGGACTAATTAGCTAACTAATTATTTTTAATTTTCATACCATTACCATGTCATCATCCCTATTACCCGCTTTTAAAAAACTATTTCCATTATCTTAGTCATAAGCCATGTCCATAGCCAATAACATCTACCAACATTGATCAAATCCAGTGGTCAGTGGTTAGTCGGTAATTTGGTAGACATTCCTAGCCGGAGATAACATGACATTCCGGCCGCACTGACCATGTTCCAATAACATGGCGTCAGCAGAACTGTCTTACATGCTTGTAGGTTGGATTCTTAAACTTATGATTTCATGATAGTGTAGAGATATATATAGAGATAGATAGTATAGATAGATATTATATTTATTTATTTATTTTAAAGCTTCATGCACAAAATGTACATAAGGTGGACTTAATGCCGCAGGCATTTTCTCCCAGTCTGACCTTTGGGTGATGCAGAGAAGAGTTAATGATGTGAGCAAGAAGCAAGCAACTATTTAATAGAGCAAATTATAGTATATTTTTATAAAGATTTTGGTCTTAGTTTGTAATTAGTCAGTATTTATCGCTGATTTTTGTGGAAAGAAATTGGTTTTGCTAAACTTATAGTCGTAAGCACAACGGTCGAACAAAATCTTTGCTTTGATTTCCGAATTGAACAGAGCAATAATGAAACGTGATAAAATGCAGCAATTATTGTACAGCCTCATCAGCATCAGGTAAAATTCAAGATCAGATTATATCATTCTAATCCAAACTAATATTATAAATGCGAAAGTACGCCTGTCTGTCTCTCAGTCACGCCTAAACTACTGAACCCATTTGGATGAAATTTGATAAAGACATAGTTTAGAACTCGAGTAAGGTCATAGGATACTTTTATCCCGACAATCCCGCGGGAGTGGGAACTTCTCAAAGATCCTACGAGATCGGGAACTATGTGAGTAAAACCAAAAATCTGCCAGAAGTCACTATTCCACGCGAACGAAGTCGCGGGCAAAAGTTTGTTAATAATATTTAATTCAAAAACACATCTTCATTAATTTGACACGAATTTATAAACTTACACCTAATTCCTGTCATTATTATTTAATTTAACATTAGCTCACCCCTCTGCAGGTAGCAGTGTGTGTAAGGCACTGCATGCTTGATTGCGCGCGCGCAGAGCACTCGCGAGCCGCCTCCCCCGCGCGCCGACGTGCAGCGAGCTATCAGCTCCACCCAGCGCTCTACCACCTTGTCTCTACAACATATACAACATATTTACACACATTACATCACGCCTTATATCCCCGAAGGGCTAGGCAGACGTGCGTATTACGGCGCTTAATGCCACTGCACAATGTAACTGCAAAATATTTCCATTGCCATCTACGGTTGGTACGAATATTATTTTAGGGAGATTATGTTGTCTCTGTTGTCTGAACCTTGACTAGGACCTCGAGGGAGGAGAAAGGAAGATATCCGCTGTGAGACAATGGTTGAATGTGGAAAGCATGCTGTTGGAATGACCTATTAAGTCATACCCAGTGATGGAAATGAGGTGAAATGATAATGCTCTAATATTTTACGGATTGAAGAAATGAAATTGAAAACCATTACCAACAATCAATAAACAAACATTAAAAACCATCAACAATCCAAAGCGTTACCTGCACAAATACCCTGAAGGTGTCAAAAACTCCTCCCATTTGTCAGCCTCTCGGCCTGTAAGACGAATGCGTCCGTAGCCCACCGGTCCGGCTTGTAGACTGCAATCTTCCCCCAAGTTCAAGGGAGGAAGGGAGTCCAAGGTCACCAGGTATTCTAGGGAACGGGATCTCATCTGCCAAAAAATAATATACATGGATATTTTCGTACATGCCTATTTTCATTTTCTCTTCAAGATAGAAAATCCTTGTGGAAACCATTCGCGATGAGGACACGATGACTGTCAGACTCTCACTGACTCCAAATGAAAAAACAAAAAAAATCTCCTTATTATTCACTAATACGTAAGCAGCCTTTATACCTAATCTAAGTATTTTGATTTACTATATCTAACTATTATTATTGGTTTACAATTATGATATTTAGTCAAGAAATGATTAATTTCGGACCAAAACCCCAAATCTGCGCTATCCGTTATCTCTTAAGTATACTGATGACGTTAAAAGTATGTTTCCTTGATCCTTCCTACCTTCTTCCCTCTATGCAATGCTATGAGATGACAGCATCTGAACCTGGGGTCCCTCTGTCCTGCTCCGTCTACTATCCTCTGGACGAGACTCTCCACTGCACTCTCCAGCTCCGTCGAAATGCGCCCTAATTTAAACAATAAACTACTAATTACTTAAATGACTAAGATGAGTGAAACTTATACAAAGGGTGGATATATGTATTACGAAATTGTACTGTTTCCTGAATTTAATTATTCTATCATCCGTCACCCCATTTGACTAAACATAGTTGCTTCATAAACAAGTAATTTGTATTGTAATAGGAAACTACAACAATGCTGACATACAGCCATTATCAAATAGTTGAAAGCATATAGAAGCTAATAAGTACGGCAGAAGACAATTCTTTTACATTATGTGTACCTACAATTACATTTACAAATGAAGGTATAAATGACAAACCTGTTTGATCTTCCTCCCAAAGATTATCCACATATGAATTGAGAGTTCGAAGCTGGTTGAGAGAGAACCGCAGCCCAGATGCAGGTAGACGTAGATCACCGCCTGGCGTCTCACTCGCCAAGCTTGACGCTCCCGAACCCATCTTTAAGGACGTCGCTGGGGAATAAATATGACAATGTATAGATCACTATGTTTTTATCTGTTTATGTAGATTTAGATCAACCTGCAGCACTTTTAAACACTATCAGAGGTTGATCATCTTACAACCAGTATAATTTAAATCTACATCTACGATTCAAAAGCTACATTTCTAAACCTAAAACTCTAGTTAAAATTACAAAACCGAAACTTCAATAATACTTTTGTAAGTCAGGGAAATCAGAACTAGTCTTGATTTTCCTTTCCTTGGCGTGCTTAGCTTGACTCTTCCGGTCACTTAAGCCTAGAAGCCAGCTCTCAATATGACCGGCTAGTCAAACCTACATGTACAAGAAGCACCTAGGTATAATAAAATGTACGATATAGTGTAAACAGATGACACAGGCGTGCGTGTCAACATGCAATGAGCAAGTTCCATCATCATATTAATTATTTCGATGTTATCTGAATGATGAGTCGACATTGAACGATAAACACAATGCCAACACGACACCATGACGATGACGAGAGATGTGACCTTTCACCTTGGGATGTCACATGCACATGTGCCAAACTATTAAACAATACCCCCACTTTAGGTTATTCTCCTGTGTTTTGGGTTAGGTGCATTCACTATCAATTGAATAGGTACACGTCGCACCCAAATCACATATAAACTCTTTTAACTGTCCTCAAAAGTCATTAAATGCCCTATTTTTCAACAGTTAGGTCTATTTGTATCTCCCACGGAATAAGACTTTCAATATTTTGTATTATCTTAGCCGTCAGTTTATATCTTCAGGGAAAATAAGAAACCAACATGGCATTGTATGGATGTTAAACTATAATACATTATGATGAGTCATAATGTTTATCCCATACAATCTAGCTTCCCACCAATTTACCCCAAACACGACGATCAATACAATCACAATCGATTATTGTGTAACATTGATGCCACGGTGTGCGCGGGCGCACAATGTGGGCAGAAATCAAAATGGCGCCGATTGTCATACTTCCGCCGGAAGCGCATTATGCGGTGCCGGTGATGCGAACAGGTGACCGTGGTCTGTTATCTACGTGGACTTGTTTACACGATTTATGAACGAATATTTTGACTTCAATATCACATGTTTACACCGCAACAATTTCCTGGTTTGAAGATAATAGAAGTAAGTACCTTATCCTTAAGTAACCTTCAGAAGTTAGGAGGTGGCTAACTAAGAAGGTATACGCATACCTAATTTATATTCCAATACAATCACCATATTAAATTCAATTTTGTTATTTCAGTTGTAACAGTTCCTGGTTTCTTTAGAACTATGAGACGGTAAAACATTATTTTAAGAAGTATAGAATACTGCAAGCTCTTTTTAATTAGAATCCGTTAATTATTCTCTGTTACCTCCAAACTATCTCCTAGAAACCTAAATCCATTTAAAATGTCAAACAGAATGAGTCCACAGAATCTTTCTTTCTATACAATGGAATGAGTCAGTTCACAATGCTTAGTGAATTCTCTCAATGAATTTATTAACCAGCAATATTTAGCCTTCACGCCAAGTAGATAAGGCTTGAATGAAAAATATTATACAAGAGTCGATACTGTAAAATATAATAATTTACAAAAAGAGGAGATGATGTGTAGTCATAACTGAAATATGTGTGTAGATATATGTACATACGTAGTGGAACCTAAAGAAGTACCAAAGTTTAAACGTTTTCAAATCGGCCCAGGTTTTCTAAACCGCTAGCAGCTAGTCATAAGGTTATACGTCCATTTGTAGAATCTTAGTGCGAATATAAGTGATGATTGTAAATTTTAGTGCTTAGATATCCTTTCACACAAAACTAAACCACTGCAGATATATAAGTGAAATTGACAAAAAGATACCTATATTACTTTTTCTTAAAGGGGTATACCTGGGTGTCTTCAAGGCCCGTGTCAATAGGTTGCGGTTGCTTATATGGGCAGACGTTCTCCATTGTAGGCCACATTATCGCTTACCACCAGGCGAGATAGTAGCCAAACGTCCGGTCCATCAAATATAAAAAAATACTTCTTATTCTTATCCTAGCTATTCAGATATATTAGCGACTACTATCTACAAGAATGACTAAAATAAAAATATATCATACACCTATTTTAATACGCAGTAGCCCCAGACAGTAACAAATCATTAAATAAGTTTCAATTGTATTCAGAAACTACATATTTTACGTATTTGTATTTGAAAACGTCCCATACATCATGGCATGGTAATGAGTGCGATTAGGCGCCAGCTCATGCGACAGAAGTATTCGTATAGTTGTATAGACGGAAGCCAGTCGACCATAACCAGCAAAAAAAGATAAATAACTATTGTAACCAGACTATTAGTTAAAAAAAAGTAATTGGTGAGTGTTGAAGGGTACTGTGGTACTGAGATTGGGACGCCATTGTCCCTGTGTTAAGTTTTAATTATAGATGGCTTGTGTAGTATTTATTTTGGCTTTATTCATTGGAATTAGAATGTAACTTAAGTGGCACTTTCTATTGTCTTATTCAAAGACATAATACCTAAAATATGTACATACATAGTTAATTAATACCTACATGTTTTTTATAATAACTATCGTGAGATACACAGAAATATTGAAAAAGTATATCTGTGGTGAGTGAGACATGTTGAAATAACTAAAAATTTACGAGTGACATTCGTCAATATACTGAGAAAAGCTGTATTAATTTTGAATCACAGAGGGACTCTTGCTCACGTGCAGGCTAAATTAGTTATACAGATAATAAAGATCCTCCAAGAGAAGAGGGTTTTGAGTTTGGTTCTCGAATCTAGAATCCTGTGAACAGTATATTACATAGGCTAATGCTGAAACCTACATGGGACTCGTAACATAACAGCTTAAATGTGACTGTAACGTTAGGTAATTTAATATATGGGGCCTCTGCCGACCTCTCTCTTCGAAAAAGCGAAATAATAAGTTACGTAATTCCACTATAGAATAGAATGAGAATCCGAAACTAATAACATCGCAAATACTACTTTATGAAGTACCAACCTAAGTACTTATAGACGTCACATCGCATGCTCAATCACTGGAATAATCGACAAAGTAGCCAATCGATTAATGAATAATTAATTCATAATTAGTTTGCTATTACATCACCTTGAGATACCGGCCCTAATTCCCATAAACCATGGTGATGGTAGATGGTGAGTCAACGCAGTGACGGACGGACGGTGTAATCCTCTTGTACCATACCATACCATAGATAAGGATAAGATTACACAGTAGATTAGGAAGAATGAGGTGATGACATCTTGAGATGGGATCAACGTGTGAGTGAGGTTACCGGATGGCCAATTACCCCCCCCCCCCCCTTTCCCCAATCCCTGAATCCCCAACAATCCTCAAATTCCTAATCCCAAAAGGCCGGTAACGCACTTGTAATGCCTCTGGTGTTCCAGGTGTCCATGGGTGACGCCGATTGCTTACCATCAGGTTGTCCGTCTGCTCGTTTACGGGCTTATCCCATAAAAAAACGTGAGCTGTTTGTTTGTCCGTAGGCCTTACAGGAATCAACTTATGTTTATTTTATCATTTTTGTTGTTAAATATGTATTAGTAATTGTATGTAATTAGATAAGTACATAATAATGACTCGAACCTACGACGGTTACTAATTTCAATTCTTTAAACACTTTAATGTTAATATTTTATTCAGATAAACCAACCATGTACAACCAAGATATAACTAATTCGTATAATGTGAATGTAAAAAATAACAATAAAACATTTTAATATTTAAAACTTCGTCTTAAATAAACTCGTCATTAACGCTGAATTAACACATAAATTATTATATCTTTATGTTTGTACGTGTAGCTGTGGTAGCTTAAAAATATGGCTACATGTATTTTGGTACATGAGTTTTAGCCTAAAAAAACTTATAAGATAGATAGGTACCTATAGTCTCTTTCTAACTACTTGCTTAGATAACTAAATATTATACTTAAGATGATAATTAACCCTTTGAGTACCGTCATTATAGTCACCACAGAAATATTCTTCTTTATATTATATCTGTGATAGACACAATTAAAGAACAATAGGTTGCGGTCACCGATGTCCTCGCGGTGTTTGACAGTTCAAAATAATTATAGTTTTTATGTAGGTAATTATTCTGAACCTGAAAATGGCTTGATCAAATATCAGTAGTAGATAGATACGGAACTACCTACTTTCCAAATTCATTCATCGAGTCCATTGAGTTATGTCTATCTCAATGATCGGGTCTGTTCACAACTCCATATTTAAACCCCTATTTATTTGTAAAACATAATAAACACGAACAATATAAAAGCAAACAAACAAAATAAACATAAATACCTGTTTTTCCAGAACTTTCACAATATTCACAAAACGAAACTAAAAACAAACTTCCATAGCTGTCAAAATTGCCGCGCTAACTTTGCCGCGTATTTTCCCGAGGCACAGGCGACGCGCCATACAGCCACGCAACAAATGTTTGTGTCCGAACACCACTGTTTACTCTGCCATTCCGCCTTTGTTACCATGGAGGTTTGTTGGAGGACGAATCACCTATTATTTATCATAATATCGCTTTACACTTTTCGGACAAAAACATGTTAGTTTTCCGCGCGGGTTCTGTGTTATTAGAGGCTATTACAGTACTAATAATTTTGCTTGAAATTGTTTTTATGATTTTAAAATCTTTATTATTATTTAGTGGCTTACTCGTGAATGTAATGAGTTTACTTAGATTAAAAAAACTTAATTTTGTCTTATGTGTATTATGGTTTATGATAGATGGGTATTGATGGTGACTGCACCAACTGCCAACTGCCAACCACTGGGTTGGCAGACTCATCTGGTGGTACTGGTACTGATTATACGATTCCTGCATAAATCAATTACTTCAATCAAAGGATCTCCGATAAACCGAGTAATTATGCCTAATAATTTTGTGCTAATAAGCAAACATTAGATATTATTTAACTACTTCGTTTTTGGTCTAACCCAGGAATCGATCCAATCCAAATCCCTAATTTGCCGTCTTACTCCCATTTATAGCATTCCACTAATACAAACTATTAGCGAATTCCAAAAAAGTAACAAAGTTAAAATTATTCATACGAGCACCGCCGCCGTAGACACATAGTTACATAACTTTACACAAAGTTGAATAGTTTCGTTATCTGTGCTTATCGCGCAAGTTTGGCCCCAAATGTAGGTCCCTACGTAAAACAGTATTAAAAAGCTATTAGGACCAGGGAACAGTGCCAGTTTTTCGAAACTAACTATTAGACAACGTCGATCTTTTACGATGATACGTAGGAACTTTTTTACGAATGGTATAAAGGGCTGATTCGACAGATAGTAAAAGTCCTAGACTGAATGGATTGCCTGTCATAGCTGCGGTGCTCAGCAATTTCGTAAGGATTTAAGTACTAGAAAGAATTACATAACAATTTTTTCGAAAATTTTTGAGTATTGGTCAGGCATCTGGAATAGTCCGGTGTAGGTACCTATGCAAAATGGCAAAATACTCATCCCATGTCCCTATTACATGGGATTCATAAGTTACATAGTTGGTGTTTCTACAATGTTATCGATGCAAGCAAGAATATTATTTTCATTGAATTTCTCTAAATTTTTTACAATAGAATCAGAACTCCAAAAGGACATGAATACGATACAAACATACGAAACAGCTAAAGTTTCAGTACCCCGAACAAACATGAAAGAAAATATCTTCCAAAATGAAAGAATGAACACTTTTTAAAATTAGGCGACTGCTGCACGAGATACATTCCAGCGCGGCCGTGCTCGTCTCGGATTACTATCCACACGGAGTCTTATCTAGGGAACTTACACCCTCGGGCATTGTCGAGATTGTTACCAAGTATAATTGCAGAAGTACCACTATTAGTTACCTAATTAGGTAGTGCAGCTGGTTTAGTACGAGTTTCTTTTACGTTTAAAGTAATGGAAAGACCGCGTTCAGTGTTCTGATTGGTTGGTATATTGGAGCCAGCCAATCGGAGTGCCGAAGTGCCGAACGCAGTCTTGTGTCTTTATTGGATGTTAACAAATGCTACTGGCAACAATCTTACATGAGAGATTTTTATATAATCTCCATGGAGATCCCAGATTAACAAGTTCAGGTTGATCAGAGAGCGCTGCTATCTGTGTGAACGAAATGTAATTACTTAGTCGACTCCCGCGGTTGAGTAGTGACAATTGTAATCAATTCTGCCACACGGAACGTGCTTGCTATTTTTTATCACCAGCCCAATATCGGGACTACGTAATAACACTTAAAGTAGATCCTACTTGTAATACATTAGACTTCTGTCCCTAACTTCGCAGTGGCAAGATTGTGAGCGATTCAAGCAAAACGTTGAACTTCATCTTTTGATGGAGTATGAATAAGTTTCTGAAGTAATGAGAGCTGTGACCGAACGTCTTTACTCTTTCATACATAACATTCTATGTTACTTTCCCTGTGTACCTACCTAACCTACCCGGATAGGTAAGTACCCACCTACTTGTAACTATTGTATTGTAGTCCACTGCTTTGAGTTATGTAAAGCCTTGTACCAGGTTAAGTACTCGTGCTCTTTGTGAATGGTAATGTTTGAGGGATTTTTCATATTTCTTCGTCTATTCAGAATTTCCTTATTGTTGATTTGTGCCTTTTCAATAGATAAGTATCTATGTGTTCAAAAGTGTTATACAAGTAAGACTGCATATATTATTATCTGTTTCTTATTGAGGGGTCACAGTGGTGTGGGAATGTACGTAGGCACCTACCTATTGTGCATCTATATGTGTAATATTACCTGCATATTATGTAACATTTTATTTCCTGCTATCTTTCACTTTTCCTCTTCCCAAGTATGTTTTGAAGTCAACAATAATCAGCACCTAAGGTTCGATTTCTTTTTTTTGTTATGGGATATCCCGGTAGACGAGCAGACGGATCATCTGATGGTAAGCAATCGGCGTCGCCCATGGACATCTGGAACACCAGAGGTGTTACAATTGCATTACCAGCCTTTAGGGGATCACGAATTTGAGGATTGTTGGGGATTCAGGAATTGGGGGATTCGGGGGGGTAATTGGGCCTCCCATAACCTGACTCTCTCTACGAAAAACAACGCAAGAGATTATAAAGATGGTTCACCAAAGCCTCGCTAAAATTCTAGATTCCAAACTACTTCAGAAATCAAATCGATGATACTTATTCGACCTCTAACTTACCAGTCGCAATCACAACCACTCGACGATCATACCACTGAATGATTACAAAGCATCAAAAATCCACAATCTACAATTTATTCAAACACTTTGCAAATTGCATGCTATTACAATCAGTATAAGAACCTGGTACCCCGCGATAAAGAGCGCTTTTATAGTAATCGCGAGGCGATAATCGTTGGCTAAGTTTTAATTTATTCTGCAAACTGTTTGCTGGCACGCACGGGGGTGATAGATGAGCTATAATCTACTGTAATCCAGAGCCGTATTATCTTTAAGGCAAACTAGACTAGTGCCTAGGTAGGGCGCCAGGTGACAGAAGGGTGCCGTAAAAGTGCGTACTTAACTGCCCATAGAATGGCGGCGGCACAAAAATACAATTTCTGGCGCCTATGAGGTGGTTACGGCGCTCTCTAGGTTTAAGCCTCTCTGTCAGAGGACCTGGTGTACCTTAAAGGTGCTGATGGTGGCCACCGGTTTGGTTTTAGTGAGGTATAAATCCCACACTCCATAATCTTTCTCCCTAAAACGCTTTCAAGGACTTTCAAGCCTTCAAGGATACATTTTTTTTAAGGGGGGAAAATCATCAAATGACTGCTCCCGCCTGGGTGAGGCGGGAGGGAGTGTTAGACTCTTACTGACTAAAAACCACCCCGTTCCTTCTCCTGCACGTCGAGCCGGAGCCCCGGTTACCCGTTAGGTCAAGGATACAATAGGTAACAAATATTCCACGGCATGTATCGGCCACATGGCAAGTGAAGCCTGTCGGTTTCGCCTGACATATTATAAGGCGACATTCATGCTGCCAGACATGCCAAAGCCCGGCAAAACGTCGCGCTACTCCACCCAACGTCCCAGGACATTTATATTCTTAGCTTTACCAACGAGTTGAAAAAAACGGTGCAAATCCATCTCTGCTGTAATCTGGAAATCTACTGAACTATACAAGTTTTGTGATTATCTGCAAATTGAACAGTATTGTTTTGTGGTGTTTACGTATGTGTAGGTGTTTTAGTTATGTCTAGGCTATTAGGGGGGTGTTTAAAGATAGATTTTCTGGTTTTATATGGCATAATGGTATAATATCACGTTTTTCATTCTGCTGACATAATCGACGTCTTATAGGACCGCCACGCGAGGCGACCAGCGAACCATTTTTTCTCACTCGAATAATGAAAGGCAACTCAATTTTAAGTAGTACTTAAATATCGTGCCATCTCTGCCAGTTTACAAAGAATTTGTAGTGACAGAACTATACTTAAGCGCGACTTAAAATTTAGTGACGTTTGTGTATTTCAGCATGTTTTGAAAATACCAATATCTGAACAAAATCTTAACAAATATTTTTTAAACTAACGGACGTGAGTGCTCTGTACCTCGCACTCGCATTTATACCCTATGAATCACATGAGAAAAATCTACGCTAAACCTTAATAAGGTAACATATGTTATGAGTTTTATTAAAACACAATAAAGTTCACTTTCGTTAAATAGCACTTTATTTCTATTTACACTTTAAAATAAAACAATGTATTATGTGCTGACAGACAAACAAATCGCGTTAACTAATGATACTTGTTTATTCACTTTTAAAATAAATACTAGATACTGTGCAGTTAAAGATAACATCTTTAAGAGTATTATAATTTTAAGACCGATTTATCCAACTCTAGTTTAATTTTATCGGAGGAATAACAGAATATTTATTAATTTTCTAAAAACTGTCAAATATCAATTTAATTCCCCAGTTAAGAATTATGTATTATTGAAAAATCGGCCCTTAGTTTATAACAGATAGATTCCCGTATTATACTATTTGTTAAAAAATAACATGACATCACATATCGACTACTACGCTCGACTAGATTCAAGTCATACCGGAAAGCAAACACAACATAAAAAAGTTCTGGTGTCACTTGAAACTATATAGTACAATTTTCTTCATTACTTCATGTAAGTCGGTCGCATATTTTCAATTCATTAATTCTTTCATTTATAGGTGACCAGTAGATGGTTAACAGGCAACTGTGCCCTTTTCCCGAAGCTTTCTGGCTCACACAGCAAAATTGTGGAATGATCTGTCGTTGGTGATATTTCCGAACCGATACTACCTTTAAACCTTCAATAAGATAGCGTATTCGGTTTTAAAAGGCCGGCAACACACCTGTGATTCCTCTCATGTTACAGATGTTCTTGAGGGCCCTACATTAGAAGTAAAGAATTATCTAGCAAGTATATATTATAAATACCTATTTAATGTATGTACATTCGACTAATGAAAGGTTTCGTATGTATAAGGCCACTGTACAATCATTGTTAAATATACAATAATAAAATGAATACTTATTTTTCATAACATTTATATTGATTCGATGCAAATTGGTGTTAAATTTTGTAGTATCATTAATAATATTTCTCTAATTGCACTATTACATTATGCATTAATGAATAAAAATATAAAAAATTGTATAACAATATTTATTTCCGTAAAAATATTTTGCTAGTACGGGAATTGCACTTTATACTCGGCGAAACTGTCTTCTTATTTAAATACTATAAGAAATAAACAAGTATCTTAGTTATTATAGTAAAACCATATTATGTCGTTATAGTGAGTAAACAAATATCAACCTTCACACTATACAATAGAGTACATTTTTACACATTGTGCCGAAAACCGGCTCTGAAATAGCGAATATTTAAGCGGAGAGAGCAAAACAGAACACAGGTATTCAATAATTTTACCATTTACACTAACAAATCAATAACATTTATTTTAAAATACACATAATTCTCATTATTAATTCGTACTATTATTTAAAAATATATTAACAATATTTCTATAATCGCTGTCTACAATTCCGCTTATATAATCGCCAGTTTCGGAGCCTCAATGTAGGTAAAATTATTATTTATCCATTGATGACTAACATTGCATGATGAATTTCATCTCTGAACATAAAACATATTGCTCTCTTGTTCTAACACACACTGTATAACAAGGACAGCGAAAAACCACGAAACTCATGCAAAAATAGACCTTATTTCAAAGACCTAGATCAAATTACTGCTTAATAACATTTGTGATTTACTTTAGACCAGTCTTTAATAGCACGAACCTGCTGCAGCAATTTGGTCCGTAAACGTATTCATTTAGATACAAAATTATATTGCACATAAAATTGACAATTATTTAAATCTATTTTTGCAAGTCCTTGAAGTGCGAAGAAGCCGGCAATATTCTGAACAATGTTTTGGTGTAAACATGTGAACCCAATTACAAAATACATATAGAATACAGTAATACCCATAGCAATTATAATAATCTAATTAGTTACAATAATTAAAAACACGGTAATTAATTTAATTATTTGTATACAATTTTATAATTTTAACGATGAATTCATTGAATTACCATTACCATTATACAGGTACCCATGTCAAAGTTAACACATTCACTGCGGCAGCATTACATCTAAACTTTCTACTAGTGCGAAACGAGACAAATGCTGCCCGTATGTATGTTTCCTGATATGCGTTACGGCTTCTATTTTGCCGTACCAGACCCTGACTTTCAAAGCCTATACAGACGTGGAAGCCGCCTATATCAATGGTTTTTATTAACAAATCGATAGACTATATCCTTGTATGTACCTAGCTGCAGTGGCCCTGGGTTCTCTGTTATACTTTGAAGGATACAGCGATTTTTCAAAATCTCCAAAAAGCGCAAGGGAACTTAGATAAATCGCACCCGCACAGTACGCAAAACAAGGACAACGAGCTACCGCACTGGCTGAGAATCAAATACGGCCAAATACTTGCCGTAACGCAGTGAATGTGTTAAGTATCTTTTTGACTCAATAGATTATAGAACTATGTTAGAGACTCCACACTTATGATCACACCTTTCTCCAGACGATGAAATGAGCACCTAACACTTAGAAGACGAGATATTCATTTACTTAATTTATTTGGGGCATAATTAGTGAACAAGCCTTGTCTATAAAAAGGTAAGAGCAAAGTTCTGAATAAAAAGCAATAATCTGTAACTAACGCGATGGTGTAATTTTACAAAACTAATAGGTATTACTGTATCCAAATACACACTTTTGAATTAATTAGAATTTGTGACGTTCATGTTATAAAGAAATTCATCAGCTACACAGTCAAATACATTTCGAATTCAAATACACTTGCAAAGTGCCAAACGATTTCATTTTATTTAACTCTTAAAAAACAATCATTTTGAAATTATGTTTTGGGGAGACATATTGAATAATAACTGTAAGTATTTGCTAAATAAATAACATTTTTCTAACATTTTATTTATAATTTGGTCCAATCATTAAGACCAATTAGTTTATATATTTCATATACAATTATACATACATAAACTTTAATGTCCGAGCGAAACTAATTTTTCAGCCGAAACCAAAATCTTTACGGCCTATATAACTTTCGAAGTGAGCGCTATTGCATTCTCGTCCGTCATTGGTCGAGATTATTCTCACGATCAATGACATGGTGCACCGCGATCGAGATAATTTCGATCTATCGAATTGAAAATTACAAAATAGCCTTAGTTCTGTGTTTCGGCCGAAAGTGAATCCCAAATTTCAGTTTTACACTAATAGACTTATGCTTTTGTCTCTGGTAGGTAGAAACTATAGAGCACCACCTACTACAATACTTACATACTTGTTTAGCTTCCATCATATAACTATACACTTGGTAACGCCTGCCTTAGGAGAAATTAATATAATAATGTTGACCTAAAACACGTCAAGTTCTAGGCACTCTTGACAAATATCAGTTCATTATGTACCATTTACTAATTAATTACACAAGTTTATCATACACACGGCTATACAGAACCGGTACACGGCAGAACCAGTATAAACAGACCGTTTAAAATGAGGAAAAATCATACAAAGCCAGGCCACAATAAACTGGTCATATATAACTTGTGTAGTGTGTACCTTATATTTTTCAGTTCCCCAAAACACAAGTCCACTGTTTGTTAATGACATAGTACTCTCTCTCTCTCTTTACACTCCCTCTACTCCCATCGGCTCCGCTTCCCACTCTTACGCAATCTCTCTGCTTTGTCCTCTGACTTCTCCTCCGCCTGCGCCGCGGGGGCATTGACCCCGGGCTGGATACTAGGCCTCGTTTGTTCCCAGGAGTGGTCTGTTGATGCTGTGAACTGGGGAAGGAAACACAACATTGCATTAGGAATTATGTTTCCCAAAGGGATAGGCAGAGGTGTATGTACAAATAAAAAAAACTCAATTAAGGGTTGTCCCTTAATTGAGTTTTTTTTATTTGTACAATGCAAATGTTCAAAATGTTGGTTCAACCAAGTAACTGACTGGTCAAACCATAGACTTTAAACTTTATAGTCTAAGGTTTGAATACTGTTTAAAGTTTAAACAGTAGTCCAAGTCCCTTTCAACAATTTGTCTAGTAACTTTTTTCTCAAATACACAATAATATGAATAAAACCAAGTACCTGATTATACTGCGATCGGAATGCAGCTTTAAGTGAAGCGAGTCTGTCGGTGGCCGGACCGTGGGACTTGTCCAACGATACCGCGGGGGACTGGTCCTCGCGAGGAGGGGGGAGACCTGGCCGCTCTTTGTAACTGAGGGGGGAAAACATAAAATTATCAAAAATGAACTGTTTTTTCATGATCTTCATTAACTGTAACTTGAGAAATCCCATCGACGGCATACCCTAATCCACAGCCGCCGACGTTAAGGTTCTTCCCCTTGCCCTTCTTGAACCGCGACTTGCGGAACCACGCCGACTGCATCGCTAGCTGCATCAAATCTTCCGGTACTTCCTGTTGAAATAAAATATAAAACTAGGTAAATGGTCTGAAAGTATATTATTCATATACCTACTCCCTTCTGGATCAATGAATGGTACAACCAATTATTTGATCGATTTATTTGCATGACTGATTTCTTATAAGTTCCGAAAAAACGAAGATGAAAATATTTCTGATTAATAAGTATATTGTATAATAGAAAAATACGTTTTAATGAAATCATTAACAATGTGACATCCAATTTTGTTTTTCTAACAGGTTTTTTTTCATGTAGACGGGTGAAAAATGTGTCTAATTGGAAATCAGATCTCCAGAACCAACATCACCAAAATCCATCTGCAACAAACCTGCTGCACTCCCTCCAGGTTCCTGAGCAGATGTCCTGCGAAGTCCCTGTCCTTGTGCCTGTCGAGCAGCGTGTAGGCGTCCCCGCGCGCCCCGGCGCGGCCCGTGCGGCCCACGCGGTGGGTGTGAGTGTCGATGTCGCGCGCCACCGTGTAGTTGATCACTGTCCTTATGTGGGGGATGTCGAGACCTCGGGCTGGGGAGACACAAAGAATGCTCATATAATTTTAGCAACGTTTAATCGTGTATTGCGGGAATGTCCGACTGGTTACGAACTCAACCAGAGCCCTTAATATTATTTTTGTGAAAGTCCTTCAACGTTTACTGCGCAGGTTAATTTAAAAATAAACTAGGTAGATAGGTGTAAATTAATAAACGTTTCTTTCAAACAATTACTAAAATGTTTCATATTGGAAATCAGTAATCATCAACGATTTATATCAAAAAGTAATATTTAGAATCGTCCATCGGTTTTGGCATGATTAGTCTCAAATCAAAACAGTATTATTTTACTAAGTAATCACAAACTGTCAAAATTCTTCAAAACCAACTGTATGTGAAAGAAAATAAGGTTGAAATTACCAGCGACGTCTGTAGCGACGAGTATGTTGTTCTCGTTCCGTTTGAATGCAGTGATGACCTTGTTCCTGTCAGCTTGCTCCATGTCTCCGTGCAGGAGTAGAGCGTCGTACTGCTGCACGCCCAGGTTCGCAGCCGTCTGCTCTGCTTCCAACTAAAATACCAAGATTCACATAAAGTACTACTACTTATTCTATGTCTATTACATTAAAAAGGTACTGTTAAAATAGGCGAAAAATTTGTTTTTGGCCCATTAGTAAAGTTTTTTTATCTTTATTTAATAAGAAGGGCGTAAAGTTGTTTCATGTTCCAAAAATAGATAACGTAAATGCGGTAAATGCTCCTTATTTACTACCTATGATGTAAGTAATAATATAAGTTTTAATTTACCTTCTTCGTAACGAATATTAGCACACTGCCCGCTGATAGGAATTCGACCAAATGATTCAGTAACCACGTCCATTTCTCCTCCGGTTTTTGGAATATTCTGAAAAAATGTAGAAAGATATAGTGACTGTCTTTGTAGCTCATTACTCATTCCGGGTAATGTTTTCCTTAAATAGTGGATATTAGAAAGTTAATATCCGAATTCTACGAATGAATCAACAAATATGGCCGATCAATAGGGTTTTGTCGTACGATGTTAGGTATATCTAATGAAACTCTTTTGGTAACCCAGTCTCATTGTTATGTGACGTCGTTTTCGCATCGCAGTAATGCGTTCAAGCCCCAAGAAGAATATAGAGTGATATAGTAGAGCAGTAAGTGAAGGTCCCAGACCGGACATGTTGCGCGACGAGCGCGCTGGCCTCCCCGGCGGCGCCGTGCTGCACGCGCACGGGGTCGTGCAGCGCGTCGCGCGCCAGCCGCTCCACGCGCCGCGGGAACGTCGCAGAGAACAACAGCGCCTGCCGGTCCGGACGCACGTGGCTGCAGATTGAGCGGACTTGCGGCTCTGGGGGATAAATAGATAGGAAATTACTTTATTAGGCGACTTGAAGCACAAAGGCAAAAAATAAAGAATTCAGTTTCTGAGGTATGTACTATGTAGTAAGTAATAAACATAATATGGAGTGACAATAAGTCCAGAGATTGCGCTAAATTGGGAAATTTCTGAAAATTGATTTGGCTATGCAAATATGTAACTCCACAAAGAAATTATGAAATTTAGGTGCAAATTTATGCAATTTTTTAACAAATATTTACCAAACACACATTTACACTATTGGACTACTCAGTGTTCATCCTTACTTTCAACTTACCGAATCCCATATCAAACATTCTGTCGGCCTCGTCGAGCACTAAGTACGTAACTCGTTGAAGATTGGTCGCCTTACACTTGATGAGATCTATCACACGACCGGGAGTACCCACTATGATTTCTGCCCCACCACCTGGAACAAAAAACATGTCATTAATATATAAATAGGCATAACAAAACCTTTTTGTTAATAAACTTTGCTTTATAATAGAATTTTCTATTTTTGTAGGTGTATTTACAAACACAATTTCATATACATCTCATACCCACATCTAGGACAAAACTACATAGATCACATATCACATAATAAATTATTCTGTGTGAGAATCCAAACCATTACTAACTAAGACTGAAAACGATTTAACCCGTATATCCCCAACGGTCAGCGGTGACCGCTCTCTACTTCCTACATTATAGACCTTATTTCCAATGTTTAGAGACTACATTTGTATGAACCAATTTAGGGGATAATTTTTAATTTCAACGGGTTAAGAGATTACTTTATACCTTCTAACGCCTTGCACTGCTCCCACTTGGAGCCGCCTCCGTAGCAACACACGCACCTAATGTTGTACACCTTGCCGAAACGTTTCGCCTCCATGTAGATCTAAACAACAAATTAGAACTTAATATCCCATCATTCATTATCATCAATATTTTTACATTGTTTACAGACAGTTTCAAAAACACAATTTAAGTACCTATGCATTTTAATTGTCATTCGTTTTTTTTTCGAGTAGGATTATCCTATTACTATAAGAACTTCTACTTTTTAAATATACAGATTAAATAATGAATTTACCTGTTGCGCCAATTCCCTAGTGGGTGCCAGAATGAGTCCGATGGGTCCATCTCCAGGTGCTAGTTCCTTCTGGTCCATGATGTGAACCAGCAGTGGCCACAGGAACGCGGCCGTCTTACCAGATCCCGTGCGAGCAATACCTGCAAAATGTAAGGAAAAATACTTAATATAAAAATATTTGATACATGGAATAGCATGAAGGTCGAGCAATTAATGAATTTTATTATGTAATTAATTAAATGATTAATGAATTTGTGTTTTGCTAAAATTTTCATTAGTATAACTTTTTCTGTTTAAAATGATGCTGTATATTGTGTAATAAACATAAAATGCTTCGCATACTTTTAATAATTTTAAAAAAGTAAGTGTAAAAAACTAAAAACGTCAATAGCGTAATTTGTTTCTAATCACAAAGGAAAACTTTCATATTATAAAACCCATTCATACCTATAAGATCCCGGCCAGACAGCGCGGCGGGTACACCTGCGGCCTGCACGGGAGTCGGCTGTGTGTACTCCGAGCGACGGATTGCCTTCATCAGCTGCTCATCGAAGCCCAAGTGACCGAAACTGCTGACTGGTTTCGGCGGGTCTGGGCCTGATATCTGAAAAGTAGGTAATCAAGGATTTAATTCAAAAACCCTAGTGATAATTACTTAGCTAGAAGACAACTACTGGCTGAAAGAGCTCCGTCATACCAAACTAAACCAATAGTATAAATAAAAAAAAATATATTAGTAGACAATTTATCACTCACTTTTACACCTAAATTCTTCTTCAACTCCTCAACTTGCTGTGGAGTCAACTTCTCAATATCCTCATGTGGAGTGTAGAAGTTTTTCTCAAAAGGCTCATACTCAATCTCTGAGTGGTCTATGGGTGGTAGTGGGTCTATGAATTTCTTCTTTGGTGGTGCGATAGGGTTGCCATCCTCGTCATACTCTATTTCCATATCAGAACCATCATCACCCTGATTCAAGGGGTTATCTTCCATGTATCTGTGAATATGTAGAAGTAACGTCAATTGTTGTTCAGATTGAAGCAAAAATGAACTCAATATATTATGTTCTCGATATTAGATAAATTTGGAAAATGAATCAAATTGACTCTAATTAGTTTCCCTTCACCATTAATCAGAGATATCATAGCTTACAATTTGAAATGTTCACAAATGAACTTTAAGGGAGGGATATTATTTAAAGCTAGCCTGAATGTGTCTACATCCACAACTCACTTGTAATAACTCTCTTCATCATCCATTTCATCTATATCTCCTCTAGTGCCTCTGCCACTGTCTCCCTTCCCACTGGCTGCATTCTCCTTGCTGGCCACCAGGTCCTTAGCCGCCTGCTGCTCCAATCCAGCCATGTAGGCATCCAGGGGATCTTCTTCATCTTCCTCCTGCGCCTATAACAGAATCAATACTTAGATTAAATAAAATCACTGATTCTAATAGACCTAATTAGATTTGATATTCCCAATTATGTTAAGTTTTAAGCCTAATTTTGATTTATACAAAATTACATTTTGTTCTATGAGTAACAAATTTGATAAGACATTTCGAAATTATACTTTAACAAACATTTGGGTGCTACATAATATGTTGTATTTGTACTTAGTATTCAAACATTAACCTTACTATTAGCAATATCATTTAGCACAGTATTTGGTGAGATGGTAGCTAAACTTCAACCTATCAAATATATAAAAAAAATACAGCATGTCTGAAGTTGAAAATCCTTAACATCACTTCACAATTTAAGTTTATTTCAATCTTATTTTTAGTGCATGTAGATGAAGAGATGAGATATTTTGTGGACTTTTAATGTTCTACTAGCTTCTGCCCGCATTCCAATGGAATAAAAAGTACTATATGTGATTCAAGACCGTATTCTATTCCTGTTCCAAATTGCAACCCAATCACTTCAATCATTTTAATGTGTAAGTAACATACACACAAACAAACAGAAACACTATGCTACATTGTAATGTTTCTTATAAATTGTAGGATCGCCCTGTACCTTAGAACTGGATCCAGCTTCATATGTAGGGCTTCCAGGAGCAGGGATGTAAGCCAGCGCTGGTGTTGGTGGCTCGTCATCCTCATCAAAATATCTGAATAGCAATTGAAATCAATAAATAATAAGATATAAAAGAAAACAGTTTTCATGTGTACTTCTGACCAATAATAGTTTCATAAATTATATACTATGAAGACTAAACACGAACAAAAATTGAGATAACAGACAAAAATATTCAAGTTTTCTCAAACTTACTCATCTTCAGTCTTTGATCGCTTCTTCCCCAGTGAGCCCCAGTTACCAGTAACCGCATTCTGAGTAATTGAGCTCATAGTAGAGTAACCTTGCTTCGACAAGCCGGTGGAAGGCGGCGGTACAGCATGCATCGGAGTCGTCGGCGGAGGCACCGCGTGAAGCGATACATTAGACGGATTACGTTTGGGCATCGTGAAACCAGCGAACCCGAAGCCTTTGCTTCCACTCCCGCCAGAATTGTAACTCATTTTGCTTATCTAAAGACTATTAATTATCAATAAAAACACCCCGCAGGGGATCTATTTTCATTACCACCTTAAGGTTATTTATTAATGTTTATTACTAGGTCTTTCACTAATGTTCCGCTACAAGATTACATTAGTTCATTTAAGTACTCATTATTTCTCATTTAAATGGATTATATTCGTTATTTTGTAATAAAAACAATAAGAATCTATCAGCCCAACGGGAAAACGAAAATGACAATTATAGCGTTTGTTGACAACTAATATGTAATGTTGCAAAGTATCAAAATATTGGCTAAGCGTAAAACCGATAACTATTTTTTACGCATGGAAGTTCATTTTCATGTAAGGTTTTTTATAAGACTTTTATTGTATTTTAGTTTCAAATTATCAGGTACAGAAATTGATAAAAGTACTTTATAAAATAATACTTTTAGTCGCAGTAATTGCATCATTATGCAATTAATGCAACACAAAACTACTAACTGGATCCCAACCCTAAAATCAGATTCAGATGACATTTTGAGTTTGACATCAGTCGTGCATGACGTGACAAAAAGAAAAAAAAGTACCAACACAAAACGAAAAGTGCGAGAAAAATTCAAAAATAATTTCTTCAAATCTTCAACAATGAATTTCAAACTGTGCGTTTTTCTATTTACACTGCTGACAGTAACAAATGTCGAAGCAGCACAAGGCTACGATTTCGGCGACTTTTTGGCAACAGTTTTAGGACTTGGAATTGCTGGTATTGGGATTCTTGCATGTTTAGGCAAATATGCGAGACAACAAGCCAGAAATGAGTTCATTTAAACTACTGGTGAGTCAATTTAAAGTAGAATAGTATCATAAAACACATGTGTAGTCAGTAGTCCTATAGAGTTAGTAGAGAAATCATCGAAACCGGTTTATGCGTCCTTGTGTAACGATATCAATTTAATTATTATCTTGCCCAATAACGCGCAGTACCTTTAACACGCGCGGAAAATGTGTCTAATAATATCTTTCTTTATTTTACAGATATGCAAGCACTGAAAATGGAAATATGTGATGAAATAACTTGTAACAAAACAAATAAAAACCAAACTGTTCAAATAAATTTCGTTAAATCATGATACGTTAATTTGTATGAATGGTTATGAATTGTAGAGGGAAGTGTATTTCTGATTATTACCATCATTATCATTATAAGGCTATCCAAATATGTAGCAATTGTAGAGTGTAAGTATATTTTTTGTATAAGAGGATCTATTTTCAAACAAAATATACATGGCTGCATAGACTAAGGAGTATTTTATCGAGTATCATTATAGTACATGGAAAACCTTTGAATATAATATCTTTGACTTGTTATGTAAATTACCTTTCATCAGCTTCATAGTTCATGGATGGTAATTACATACATGATGTTTTGTCTGAAAATAGACAAAGCCTTACCTTCAACATGTGATAATATAACTTCTATTATTAGAGACATCTCCAAGATTGGGTAGGCTGTATTTTATTCTTTATTTTTGTAAAATTTAATCTCGAATTCAGAATTTCAATTTTATTAAATATTTGTTTTTGATTTTCAATATGTAAGTCTTTTTATTTATATGATACCTTTAATTATCATACACAATTGCTGTCCTGCTCGTGCTAGGTACATAGGTACACAAAATATTATTGGAAGAGTTGCAGAAATAACTACATCAAGAAATGTTTTGTAAATAATTTATAATAAAAGAAATTTTCATCAGTTTGCACCCACTCAGAGAACACATTCATGCAATCTATTGACATATTGTTTGTCAACAATAAAATTTAATTCAATTTGGTATAACTTATTCACTATTTTTCTCTAATAGTTCAATTTCTTTGATAATGTCATTTTTCTTAGACATTTTTTCTTTTTGATCCTTATCAGGAGTTTTAAGGAGACCACTCTTGATCTTTTCCTCAAGAGTTTCAATCTCTCTGAGTTTCTTTCTTAAGTTCTTGAGACGTTTCACTGGGTCTGTGGCAGAGTTGGTGGGGGTTGAAGGGGAGGGGGTAGAGAAGTTGGGCTCAGTTATCTCACATTTGGCAAGTTTCTCTGCTGCTTCATCAGCACCTGAAAAATAAAAAATGGACATCATTAAAAAAATTTTACATTTAAGTTCTTTGGAAAATTATCAACATAATCCTTCAAAATATGGATTGTATCTTTTGCAGAATCAACTTGATCCTATAACTTTTTAAATCTAATTAACAATTCTATACAAGTTTCTTTTTTACATAACCACAGAGAAAGTGAAAGACTAATTCATGATCAGCATTCTAATTAGACTACACACTTTAATTTTTTTATTTTAATTATCAAGCTCAACAAGTTATTATATTATACCTGTTATATTATATGTATTTTCAACTTATCAGTAACAGCTAACAGTTAGTTGTGCCTTTTTTAGATAAGAACACACTTGAATATGTATCACTATTAGCTATCTTGTATAATAAATAAATCATTGGTTATGTTGCAATATAAAATTAGAAAAGCAATTTAACATAGCTGAGTATTATAATAATATTATACACACTCAAAAAGGTTTTATCAGAAAACCATAGAGAAAGTACACCAACCTGACTTCTTTTTCTTCTTCTTTTTGTCAACATTGATGAGCAAGCCTGGAATAGGCTGAATGACACCGGGGTTGTTCTTCTTCTTCTGTGCCTGGGCTGCTACCTCAGGGGGCAGCCCCACTGGAAGCCCTGTATTCTGACGAGCTTTGAACTGTTTGCCTTTGCTCTCATATAGGGGGACTTCCTCTTGAGGAACATATCCATCCTTGATTCTCCGAGGCTTTCGCCAGGTACCGTCAGGACGTTGCGTCGCTGGGATAAACTTACAGCCTGAAATTGCGAAACAACAAATTCAGCACTTACCATTAACTAAAGAGTCAAAACAGATGATGAATAAAAGTTTTGAATACAGTCTTTAATACCTTCCCTGAGGACCCAAGAGCGGCGGATGATATGGCGAAGCGTGTAGTTAATGATGCTAATAAGCAAAAACGACAGGAATGTTATAATTGACGCATCATAGAGTTTGATAATTTATCATTTGAAACATTTGCACAGCAAACTTTCACTGACTTAGCAGTTGTTCATCGACCGCACGAAAATAAGGAAAGTCAGACAAATATCATCACGCACTTTTGTTATATGCTGCAAAATTTCTAATAAAATAAACAAACGCTATGAACTTATTAGAAAAAAACAAAGAAAGCTTACCATCAGCATCATGCTCATACGCTGTTGTGGCCATTATAAATCATCGATTTATTAGGATGAATTATTATAAATTAAAAACAACCTGGAAGGTAGGCCTTGCGAAATTCTCGTTTCGCTATTTTCGTACACAACTATTTTGACAATTGACAAAAAGACGAATGATTTTTTTTCTTTGGTAGTGATGTAGAATTAGAATTCAGTTGTTGCAACCATCAGTTTTATTTAAAAACCGATATTAGTATGTTATGTAACCACTCTAGTTGGGTTGCCTGTGTTAAAAACTGCTGCTGCAATGGTCATAATATTTTATAGTAACAGTCATGTCACTAATCGTAAACGTAATGTAAGAAAGTCTGAGTGAAATAAAGTCGTCCGACTGTTGCTGTCATTGTCATTGTGACAAGGACGGGTGACAGCGTCAACGAAACTTGAAAAACGAATTCGAAATTAGTCGTGATTGTTTTGTTTAGATTTATAGTATTTAACTGTTTTAATTAATCACAATGCCTAAAAGAAGGAGATTATTTACACCATTGAAAAATAGATCAGCAAAATCACCACACAGTAACGATGCCAGAGGTGAATGAAGAGTTAAAAGTTCTAATTTGTTGATTTGATGTTAATGAGCCGTTGTTTATGCACTATTTTAATTAATTTATTTAATTTTACCGAAGCTTTAATAACAGTGTTTATCTAATGTTAAAATGCATTACACCAGCAGCGTGATACATCATTAATATTCATAAACTGTCACTCATACATTTTAGAACTGTGGCATTAAAATAAGAAATTACAATTGCTTATTACTTAAAAAGAAAGCTTCATAATGTTTTATGCTTATTATTAACTATTATTGTTGTAGAAGTGGCTACAGCTCGTGGGAGGCTGAAAGGAGCCTTGATGGATGTACTGGATCCATCAGCAGATAATAATTCTGATGCATCATCAGATTATGCTCCAGAGAAAAGAGACAGGTAAATGTTGTCCATGTGGTCATTTCTATGAAAATAATACTCAATTAAAATTATTATTAGATCTAAGTGATATACTAACTAGACAGGAAATTATAAATATCAATAGTTAAAATAAGATCAATGAGAACATAATTATGTACTAAACTGCTTAATTAACAAATGACTTTCCTTTCCGTTTTTACTTAAATCTAACTGAGATTTTAACTTTAATTTTTAACACAAGATCTTACCATAGGGTCCAGTTTTAGCAAGAACTTTGCCTTTTATTACATAAGATTGGTTTAACTGCATATTCCCTATGAAATAAAAGGTTACCCAAATTACCATTTAAGAAAATTATTATAATTTTCAGCCGAGACTACAGATCAGATGATGAAGACAGGTACAGAAGAAAGAGGTCTCCAAACCGACAGTCTTATGTCCTAAAGCTGTTTGACCGAAGTGTAGACCTGTCACAGTTCAGTGAGGAATCTCCCTTGTACCCTATTTGCAGAGCCTGGATTGTCAACCAGCCAAGAGCTAATTATAGTGAACTTGGGTAAGTTTGAAATATTAGAACACTTTTTCTTTTAATTACTTGGGGTACTGAACTTTTTGACTATACATTGATTTGTATGTTGAATAACACATGCAAATTCTAGAATTCAAAGTAAATATTCAGTCCCATACCTGATAAAGTAGTTATATTATTGTTTTACACCTCACAATTAGTGTTTAGTTATATAAAAAATCCCATAAGAAGACAATACAAGAAACAATATTTTCTTAGCCTCAGTTCTCAGTTAACCATTTAATTATATTAACATAAAAACTGAGGGTTTAGGCAATCCAACAAATCAACATCGAAACATACCCATGGCAAGTACCAATGTGACTTTTGCCGAGTTATATGTACTTTCTAAGATTATTTAGACACCACTCATAAACAGTGAAAGAAAACACTGTAAGGAAAACCTGGGCTTATAATGTCTAATTATAAGTTTGAAATCACCAACCCGCATTGAGTAAGCTTAGCTTAGAAAAGAGGGTTTACTCAAAATTAGGCATTTATAGGCTGTTGATGACTTAAAAACTACTGAATATTGAAATGTTTTCTCAAACATATTCCTTTGACATCTAAAATGATTACTATTTTTTCCAGGAAAAGGGAAGAATCCCAATCATCATCGTCTGAAAACTTGGAGCTGCCAGGACCGGAAGGGCCACATGTGTCTAAAATACCCCCCTTGTTACCCGAGCAACTGAAGGCCGACAAAAATAATATCAACTTGAATTATGTAAGTTTACAACTCTTATTATGCTTTTACAAAGTTTGTTTGATTATGCAATTCATCTCATCAACAGAAAGCCTATAACTGCCCACTGCCAAGGAAAACCTCTTCTCACACGGAGAAGGTTTGAGCATTAATCACCATGCTTGCTCAATGCGAGTTGGTTAGTACCAATACCAAAACTAATAATGCAATTACCAACTGCCTTATTAGATTTGGTATTGTTATTGTGAGAGCCATTTATAGGATTGCCAGGAGTGTTTCTAGTGATAATTGCAACTAGTTCTGACATAGAACAAATTTTACCAAACTAATTAATTTACTTCCAGCGTGAAGCCCCACCACCGACGAAGGAACAGCTCCTAGCTTCTCACTCATCTCGTTGGGTGGCAGTGCGACAGGCCTGGCTGGAACAGGCTACTAAAGTAGAGGCACGCTATGAGAACACGCAGCAAGTCCTCAACAAGATGAATGTTAAGTATGTACTTGGATTTGTATTTATATTTTCCATAGCTTTATAGACCATAAGAATAAAATATAACAAGAACGCTTTACTTCCTATTCACTAAAAAAAAAATGTAACAAATCTATATATATAAAAGAAACTCGTGTTAGTTACACCATTTATAACTCAAGAACGGCAGAACAGATTTGGCTGAAAATTGGTAGGGAGGTAGCTTAGAGCCAGGAGACCGACATAGGATACCTACTTTTTAACGAAATTTTTTTTTTTTTACTTTTTTCCGAAAATCTCGAACGGGGACGGGAAAAAATGGGATTACGCATACGAAGTCGCGGGCAGAAGCTAGTATGTATTATTTGATAGTCTGGCCTAACTAAAATAAACTAAGACATTTTCCGACCGTAGGTTGTTTTGAAGCATTTTAAATGAAATTAAATATTTGTGATTGTAAATTCAGTGTACTAACAAAGAATTCTTTTGTTTTCAGTGCCATCTAAACATCGCTGTTAGCTAGAGCTGCCTGAATTTACTAAACATTTTGATTTATTTACAAATATTTGTATGCTGTGTATTCTGATTATTACCCGATCATGTTGATTTGACGAAAGTGTGAGAATGAAACAATTATTTGTGTTTTTATAGTGATTTATTGTAAATATAAGATTATAGTGATTATAATAATTATCAATCATGCACTTTTTCGTTTCTTCTTATTTTGTACCTGTAGCTGCGGGCAGTCTGACTGCTTGTGTCCTTTCTGTTTGCAGTTGAAGCACGACTGCAAATAGAGAAAAAATAATAATTAACCATTTAATTTGACATAAACAAGACATCACATCACATATAAAAAGACAACACTAGAAATTCATTAAAAAGTAGACAGAAGTGAATGATTTAAAATGAAACTAATAAATAGCAACAATAACCTACAATTTTATACCAGTAAGTAAAGTAACAATAGTATGTATGCACTTTGCATAAAGATTGTTTTTTTAATTTTACAAAACGTTAAACTAAATTTTATAACACAATTTCCATTCTTACCTGGCTTTCAACAACAACACCGCACACATGATTCCGTTCCTGGCAACACATCTCACACTCTTTGCAATGTAAGAAAGTGGGCTTCACACACCTCTTGCAGACATCACAATGTTTGTATGTCATTCCATTCTTACTTGTACATGAACCACACTTGTGACAGTGGTTATTTGAAGATGCGACATAGAATTTACATTTATTACACATCTTATAGTTACTGTCGTTAGATAGGTCAATGGTCCGTAGTGGCATGTTTGTAAAGAATCTGATTGGTGACACGAATTTCCTACCGTCCTTCATCTTGTTTATGAATTTCTTGTGGTTTGTGTATTCAATCTGAAATAGTTAAAATATGACATAAGTCATTTAATGGTTTTGAATAGGTAATTTATATGCAGGTTAAACTTGAAAAATTAAAATGGTATGTAAAAATAAGTTATAACAGTACCTGATAATCATGCATTTTGATCTCTGGTGCCATATTGGTGATGTATGGCTCAGAGAAGTAAGGGAAGGCCCATAAGACTGACAGTAGACCTTCATCGGGCTTGTCGCAGACATTCTTATAGGTTTCTGTCAGCTCCTTCAAAGTTTGGACTAAAGGTTCAACTCGTCCACCGAATGGAGGGTCCATTACTATACAGATGCCTCCCTCTCTGAAAGTTCAAATATATCATCAATAACATCCTCTCTTTTGGAGAAGAAAAGTGAAGTTATGTCATATTTTTAAAATACTTCATGCTTAATATTATAATAAAATTAATTAATTGCACTAAGAAAAATAAACATGATTTTATTGCGAATTTCACATAAAAACTTTTAAATCAGCCTCATTCATATATTTTATTCATTTATAAGCCATGGTTGTGTCACTGCAGGGAAGTCCTCCCTACTACTACTACCCCCTTTCACTCGTCTCTTCGTAAAGCTTACTGTCTGTGGCCAATCATTTTCATAGGCGTCATTGGCGTCAAACCCCTGCCCCCTCTCATTAGTATAATTTTGCAAAGTTGTTTAAAACTATAGATTATTTTTAACTCCATTGAAAGTAAAAACAAATAATTTTCTTACTTGGACTTCTTGAAGAATTTTTTAAGCACCTTCTCATCCTCATTGCCATTGAACATGTAGTTGTTGAACATGTTATACCAGATGAACTTGTTCGGTGGATAAAAATTGCAGTGTCTCTTGTCATAGTCCATTAGGATGGAGTTGAAGTCTGATCGGGATTCAGCTTCCTCGTGGATGGAGGGTGTTCCGATACAGAGGATGTTGCTAAAATACAAGATTACAGTTAAAATTAAAATGTTTATTTTTAAGGTTGTTAATAATTTGTCTCGTTTAGGTGGATGGCAGTTAAATAATAACTGTCTACTTGGAATCGAATTGAGTCAATTTTATTCAAGAGTAACCAAAATGTCTTCTTATTGTGTGAAATAAAATTGAAATTACTTTATAATACAAACAAAAGCCACTTTAAAATTGGGTGATTCATCATAATTATGATATTCAATCAACTAGAGTGTAATCTTACCTTATATTATTATTCTTAAGTATTCCAAAGACAGTGGTGACTGATTTCTTTGTGAACATGTATTGTGCTTCAACGGAATCATTCTCCAACATTGGCAACCAAGTAGTGGGTCGTGCAAGCTGCTCATCTGTTAGTGGAGTGATGATCCTGTGCTCCTTTGCATGTTTCTTGGAAGGTTTAGACACTAGGTAGAGATCTTCACAAGTACTACAGAATGCTCTGTCTACATAGTGACGGGCTTTCACCTAGAAAGATAAATGGTAGGTTGATATAAATATGCGATTACAAATTACACAATATTATTTAAATGTATTCTATTTAATTTACACTTTATCTTATACAATAAGTGAAAAGTATTGTCTACAAAAATATATAATAATTTCAATCATTACATTAATAACTGTTTATATACAAAACTAACCTCAACAAAGTTGCTCCATGCTGCAGCCTTATCAATCTTCGGAATTAAACTGTAGTACTTCTCATTACGTTTCCTCACACTTTCCTTCTTCCAATCTTCCTCATCTATGTGTACGGTGCATTCCTTATTCCTACACGAGGCACAAGCGAAATATCGGCCTTTTTCAGTAGAGAATAACAACGTCGGCCCGTGCAAACATAAAGGATGTGTAGTTACGTCTTCTATTACAACTTCTACAGGTAAAGATTTCTGGGTGTTAGAATCTTTTGTTTCTAGTTTACGTTTTCTAGGCATTTTTATGAGTTTTAACCACAAAAGTAACTAGGAAGTTCAATTCAATTTCTAAACACACGTGAAACTGACACGACACGACAGAAACAGCTCTCTGAGTTTCTGTAATGTCAATGTCACTAAAGTGAAATGTCAATTTTTATTAGTGCTGCCCAACGTAGTTTTTATTTACGGTTATTTTACGTATCTTCCTACTCGACTATGTACCAAAACCTTGCAAGACCTAAAAATATAATTTCGCTTACCAACCTCTTCTGGAATTTATTGAAACGGCAATTTTATGACACCGGCTTAGCGTTCCATTGTAACTTCTGACATCTTTTCGAATAATTTCAAGAAATAAAGTGACATTTACAAGGATTTCAGAAAAATGAACGGTTTAGGAAGGACCGCTACCCGGCTAATACAAAACTGCGTCAAAAACACAACGTTGACTGGTGCCTTAGTGAATCGCGCCCAAGCTCCTGTAAAACGTGATTTCACCAGGGGAATATGGCACATGAGCTGTTCCAAGAGACTGGATGGGTCTGCCGCCACTTCAACCCTTTTGCACAATCACTCCAACACATGCAGCTGCGGTTGTGGTCTGAAAGCGCTCCACACTAAAGGTAATTTGCAGTACTATTTCACTTGAATATTTTGAGGTTATGTGATTGCACCACACGCGAAGATCACGCCGAAACTTATTCTTTGGTGCATGTATTTCCATAAGTTCCTCTCATACCTTAACACACATTTGAACTGATCATTTAAATATATTACTGCATTATTCTCCAGAAACTGAAGTTGAACCATCGACTTCCCAAGTTAAACCTAGGCCCCTCGGTGAGTCCTTGTTTCCCGTTCCCTTCCTCACACCTCCACATTTAATTTTCCTAAGGTAAGCTTATTTCATAAAAATACCTATAATAATTCTTTACATATTATGGTATTCCTAATTTTGTAATGAATTAGTCCAATTAGTTTTATTTGTGTTCCCTGCACAATTGCCACACTGTGCCCTCCAATCAGGAGGAGTTCAGAGCCAGTTGCAGGGTACAATATAACCATGTTCACATCCAAGATCATAGACCTGTGTCATGGTCTTGCATAAAAACTTGGGACATTTTTTTATCATATTAAAGAATATAGTTGTAGTTTTTTATTAAATTATTATGTAGCTAGCAAATATCTTGAAATGTAGAGAATGTTTCCATATCTTTATTTAAAATTCTCTATAGTAGCGGGAGCATGGTCCAAGGTCCAGGGCTCCAGAGACAGAAACCTCCTCACGATACGTGCCGTTTCTAGGAGAACTGCCTTCTGTATCAGGCCCTTGATCCATCCTCCTAACACCAGCCTCCTAAGATGGATGTCGAGGCTTTTAGGAATTAACCCATTGGCCGACAGGACTAACGTCACAATGATAGCCAAATCCACACTCCACATGTCAACAACCTCGTGAGCTAAGTCTAGATATTTGTTTATCTTTCTCAGCTTTTACGGGGTTCTCGTCATGGGGGATGGTGACATTGATTATCACCGTGCGGCATACTTGTCGTTCTATCACCACTATATCAGGTTTATTGGCTACAATAGTCCTGTTATTGTTGTAGTATTTAATACTGATTTACAAGTAATTTTTATTATCATAGTGCTTTTGATATAGAAATTGTAGTGTAATTTTATAATCTAGCCCCTCAAAAGGTCAATGACTTCTAAACAAAGTTGATCTATTTTGATCCAACAAATTTTTTCTATTATTAAACCAAATACAAACTTAAAAGGTTACAACTTTGTTCCCATTGCTCTCTTATGTAAATGTTGCATCATTCTTGCTGAAAAGTTTATCTTGACTGATAAAACATTTGCTCAGTGCAGAAAAGCTGTGGGAAATAGTAAGAAATATATCATTTGTAAATGTAAATCTGTATTACGTGAATTTTAACTGTTGGAAAATGTAAATGTGTAATAAACACACTTAGAACAAGTATTTACAATAATTAGAGAAAAATCTAATATAGTTAATGAGCAGAAAAGTAAGAACATAAACTACCTGGATAGTATGATAAATCAGATTAGTTAATTACCCAAAGGTTTTTCAACATTATTCATTAATTTAAATAATAATTTCTAGGTGAAAGAGAGCTTGTTGAGTTCCTGACTGAGGAGATTGTGGCGGAGCGCAAGGCACAGAAAGTGAAGGTGCTACCGACAGAACTTGAAGGTTTCGTTGTCTGCGGAGATGGTGCTGAGGTTGTGCTGTCTAAGAAGCTTAAGGATGAACTGTAAGTATAAAACCAACAGGATTATAAATAAGCACCTTGTGAAAATATATTAAAAAACCTGAGTTGAGAAAACATTAAAATTTTTGTACTTCCTACAACTAACAGAAATATACTACAAAATACTTGTAATTATCCCCTCACAATTGCCACACTCGACGTTGCCAAGCAATGGCATGATCGGGTGCCAAGTGTGGGGTACAGTATGGCAGTTAAGTAGAATACCATTGCGCCACATGCCAATGTGTATGGAACAATACTGCTACATCTATTTTCAAAATAATTATGAACTCACCACAAATAAGTTAGTAATTTAAGACAATGTCTAAAAAAAGCAAAGGATATTTATTTATATTACCTCTTTTAATTTATTTTGATAACTTGATTAATTTTACTAAGATATAAACCAGACCTTAAATATCTACTACAGAGTATGATTGAAATAATGATCAAAGTAATTTAATTGTTGTTTTTATATTTCTCCAGGGTCAGAATCACTTTCAATGTGAACCACACAGTGGACTCTGATGACCTGGAAGGCGAGGTGCAGCCAGAGAAGCAGGAGTTTGCAGAGATGAGGTCAAGGCCTCAGTTCGAGGTAGACCTGGTCCGCGGAGACACCACACTTGGGTTCACCTGCTCATACCTGCAGGAGCCACCACCAGCCGCTGGCGCTGATGAGTACAGTAAGTAATTTTATAAACTTGCTTTATACTTATTTACTTGAATTTTATCTGTTTCTTTCAACAATGGTTTGACTAAAGTGGTAATATAGAATTAATAAAGTTGATTATTGAAATAACTTAAAATTCACCAGTCAACTTGGTTTGATTAGGTTTATTATAATTGTATTGTTAGTTTCCTTAATAATCCTATCATAAACCGTTGTATAAATAATAAAGCTGATGAGGAAATTAATGAACGCAAAGTAGCCTATAAACATTTATCTGCACTCCCCTCACAATTGCCACGCTCGACGTCGCCAAGCAGTGGCATGATTGGGTGCCAAGTGTGGGGTACAGTATGGCAGTTAAGTAGAATACCATTGCGCCACATGCCAATGTGTATGGAACAATACTGCAACACAACCATTATAACTAAGTTATGAAAAAAAAATGTTAATCAATCTGTGTAAACACAAATAAAACGAAATGTATGAATCCGGTTGGTTACACCATTTTATTTTGTAAATTTAGAATGATGCTCAGATTTTCAAACATTATTGAATTTTAGTGAACAGGCTTTTCAAAATTATTATTGTATTATATCTTCATCTGAATGTTGTAACCTATGGACTAAAGAACTCTCCCTTTGCAGATGACGTGTTTGGCATCGACGAGGTGACCATCTACAAAGGAGAATGGAATGACAAAGTGTACGCCGTCGCGGGAGACGTCCTTGACGGAGTAAGTTGATTACGCGATATTAGTTATTCTGCTCCACTGTTTCATCAGCTTTATTCTAGAATTGTATATTTATGATAGAATCTTATAAAATGGTTACAAAAATATTTTTTAACCTACTTATTAGTTTATCAGTTAATCCATTTCATAAATATGCTCGAACAAGACAGTATAAAGTAAAGTTTTGCTAAGCTCCTACTGACTTTAAAATTGACCTTGTTTTCTAAAGTTCCTATAGCACAATAGTTGAACACGTGTACTTGCGAACCAGTGGTCTCGGGTTCGATTCCGAGTCGCCCCATTTCTATGCCACACTTGATACTATCACACAAGTAGTTGTCAGGTGCCAAAATCGGGGTAAATTGACGCATCGAAGTGAAGTCGATCTCGTTACGTGTTGACGGGATATTCATTGACGTGCTACATTTGTTTTTAATACAAAATTATTGAAATAATTAAAATACGGCATTTTTTTTTTTTTTTTTTTAATCTGTTTTTTATTTAAGGGGTTTTTATCTTTGATATGCCAACCCCATCATACCTTTTAACAAAATGTGACCTATCAAATACATACAAAATAAAAAAAAAAAAAACAAAATACAAAAAAAAACAATAAAAAGAAAGGAAATTGAGTTACTTATCAAGTACCTATTGTGATTAAATTACAAAATTTTTTTGTGGTTTCTGAACATGGTGAAGACAGAATTGACTGTATTAAGCCTACATCCAGTTTATTAAATTTTAGTTCTCTAATGAGTAACTCACGTTCCCGCTCATTCCGAACACAATCCATCAGCAAATGTTGCATATCCTCAACTTTATTGCAAACTGTGCAATTTGGAGAATTGTTCTTCTTCATAAGGAATGCAAACTTAGCCGATGGGTAGTGTCCGGAACGAAGTCTCAAGACTAATTTAACATAGTATTTATTAAAAACAGTATTATCAAACCAGGGCACTCGAGAAGGTTGATCTTGGATACTTTTATACCAAATGCCTTTATTTTGTGAAATATTGTTGAAATGTAGTTTCCAAGAATCAAAACATACTGTTCTAAATTGTGTTATGTATTCCCAGTAATCGGGTACATAGTCAATTATATTACCATCGACTGCAGCCGATTTAGATATACGATCAACCTCTTCATTACCACGTAAGCCAATATGTGCAGGAACCCATTGCAATTTAAATTCCCTGCCATTTTCAATGAGAGAATTTAGATTTCTCAAAATGTCATAAGCTATCGATGCCCCTCTGCTGTAACCAGAGGCACATCGAGCTATATGTAGCAGTGAGCTTTTACTGTCTGTAAATATCACTACCCTATTTAGATTTTGGTTTAATGTATATTCTATTGCTTGATGAATTCCAATAAGTTCCAGCGACATGATAGATACATTACAATTTATTTTGAAACCTAATTTTCTACCCAAATTCTGATCGAACAGACCAGCTCCTAAACCCTGACTACTTTTCGATCCATCAGTAAAAATTTTGTGCCATCCACTGTAATTACTATTTAATTCCATTAATAAATTGTTCAACAAAACGATAGGATTATAGTTTGATTTAGCACCGCGCAGACATTCAAGGTCAGTTTTTATACTTGTTTTAATCCCTATACAAGTTGTCCATGTATCTAAACAAAACATTCTTAGAATAGGTGATGTTATAATTTCTAAATGTTGTGTATCGTTATATGATTTTACTAATAGGGGTTTCTTTTTGTTTTCCCAGTAGGAGGTTAAACACAGTGTACTCAATTCCGATATTAGATCTACAGTGATATTATTTGACCATGATTTTACTTTAAGACAATATTTATATGCCAAAAATTCCCTTCTTAAATATAATGGAGGGATACACAAATCAGATTCCATTACGTGGATCGGCGTGGTCCTAATATAACCACCTATGATACGCAAAGCTTGGTTTTGTAATTTATCGAGCTTGGAGATGTGACATTTTGCACTACAATCATAAATAAATGAACCATAATCTAATCGGCTACGAATTAATGACAAATACAATTTACGGATATGTTTTGTATGAACTCCCCATGAACTCCCTGTTAATATTTTTAATATATTCAAATATCTTAAACACTTACTTGTTATTTCATTTATGTGTTTTCCCCACCGTAAACTTTGATCCAACCACACACCAAATATTTTGTGCATTCCGAAGAATTGAGTAACTGTTCATTTATTGTAAGATGTGGTAGTATTCTACGTCTACCCCTACTAAAAATACAATATGTAGACTTACTTGGGGACAGCTCAAGACCAAGATCAGCCAACCTTCCGACTATATAATCCAATGCATTTTGTATACAAGCTTCACATTTCTTAAGATCCTTATTCTTTGTATAAATAACAAAATCGTCCGCGTATTGTGATATCACTACATTAAGCGGTAGATGGAAAATTGTATGAGTAATTAAATTAAAAAGTAAAGGAGATAACGGATCTCCCTGGGCTAAGCCCTTGTTAGTCCATCTGATCCCTATAGTATCAATATTATCTGATTTTATTTTTAAATATCTTTTATTCAAAAAAGCAAAAATGTAAGAACAAATCTGAGATCCAAATTGTAGTTTATCTAGAATATTAACTGCTAAATCAATTGATACATTGTTGTACGCGTTCTGAATGTCTAAGAAACATGCTAGTGTAGGGATATTTTTTGAGAAACCAATCTGTATGTAGTTAATTAAGCGAACAAGCGAATCTAAACAAGACAAAGACTTTCTGAAGCCAACAGTGTAGGGTGACAATATTTTCTTATTTTCTGTAAACCATTCCATACGTTTTACCAGCATTAAATGAAATGTTTTGCATAAGCACGATATTAAAGATATGGGTCTTAGTTTAATATCTTCTGAAGTGTTATTAGCTTTAGGAATTGGTATTATTTGAATATTTCGCCACTGAGTAGGTACAATACTTGATTTAAAGATGTTATTGTATAAGCTAAGTAAATAAGTTTTAGTTATGTTAGGAATATTTTGAATCATAGAATATGAAATCTCGTCCTCGCCTGGTGCGGTATCTTTTTTCTTCATACAGTTTTCCAATTCTTCCATATTAAAGTCACGTTCTAGTATATCATTTTTGGACAAAAAATCTGGTATTTTATTTGAAACATAGTCAGGTGACAAGGAACGAAGTAATTCTTTTTGTTTTTCTATCGGGGGATGATTAACTGATTGTTTATATCCCTTTATCCATCGCATATGTCGCCACATATTAGAAGTCGACATTGTTTGGTCAATGGAATCACAAAATGCTTGCCACCCTAACGATTTCGCTTTTTGTATCATTTTATGAGATTCTGCAATTTTATTTTCTAATCTAGTTAAATTATCAGGTGTAGGATTGCGTCGAAATTTTGATAAAGCTAGTCTGCGTTGTGCTACAATGTGGGAAAGTTCTGGCGTCCAATAGTTTTTTGGTTTAAATGTTTGGGCAGGTTTGGAACAACTTTTAACAAATGGAATGTACCTATTAGCAGCCATATTTATGCTATCCACGAAAAAGTTATACATATCTTGTACATTATTGAATTCCGCATACACTATTTCCGATAAAAACTCTCGATATTTAGTCCAATTAGCCTTTTTATAATTTCTTTTTTTAAACACAGTGAAATTATTAGGGATATTTATTGACATTCTAATCATAAGATGATCGCTACCTAAATTTTCATTGATTACTGTCCAGTTAATTTTTATAGCAATGTCAGAGGAGGCAAAAGATATATCTGGAGACGTTTTCTGCAAATATCCATTAACTAATTTAATTCTTGTATGATTAGAATCATTGAGATAAATAAAATTACTTTCAAGAGAGGAGTCCATTAAATGAGTTCCTCTTGTATCAGTTCTAGTTGACCAATTGACGTGGTGCCATTGAAATCTCCAGCAATTAATGACTTTTCCGAAAATAATGAAAATACCTGTTCCCAGTCTGACGGCTGCGTAGACACAGAAGATGGACAGTATAAAGAAACAATATTTTCTAAATCTTCACAGTTCACTAATTTAACACTTACTACTTCTATACCAGTATTCAAAAGTTGACATGAATTAAAATGTGATCGTATGGATTATGCACAAAAATCGCAACCCCGCCATAGGAATCTATTCTGTCTTTTCGATAAATATTATACCCACTTACATGAATATTAGATTCACTATCTAACCATGTTTCACTCACGATTGCAATATGTATATTTAGTTTTTGTAATATATCTGTAAACGAACTTAGCTTAGGTTGTAAGCTTTGTGCATTCCATTGAATTATATTGACCTTGACATATTTATTTGAATTATCCATTAAAAAGTTAATAATTTTATCAAGGGCGTTTCCTTTCATAAAACAACCTATTATAATCTTCTTGAATTCTTCATATACAATTTTAAACAGTGATAATATTTTATCTTCAAATGATTTATCTGACACAAATATTCTATTCAGCTTAATTAAAAATTTCTTAAAATCAAATTTGTTTAGTAAGTGTTCATCTCTTTGATAGTTTTGTTCTTCATTTTGTGAGTCATAACTATCGATATCTTCTTCCATTAATGTCTCATTCCTATACCGCTTTTTTCTTGTAGTGGTTTTTTTCGCCATGGTTGTTATTGTTATTATTTATAGATAGTATTTCCTGAGGTATCTCTTGCTGTTGAGTTGTTTTTTTTTTGCATTGGATTGTCTCTGCTTTTGTTCTGTATGATCTTACTATTAGGGCTTACTGCATAATTTTGCACTGATTTTTTTAATATACTACTAAATGTTGCCGGCGCGTCACTGTCTAAGTGTGTGTCCATTGAAGTTCGCAAGTTATTATGTAAACAATATTACGTTGTTGTTGTTGCTGTTCTATTAATATCTGAAGGCCTTTCTATATGTGACTTGTTCAGTGCTCATAATTTTCTTATATTCTTTTCTTTTACAAAAAACGGACAGTTTTTTATCCAATACGAAGTGGTTTCCCTTACAATTAAGGCATGATATTTTAGTTGTATCACAATTATCATGATTGCCCCCACATTTGGACACATCTTTTTTTTTGTTGGACAGTACTTTATTATGTGACCAAATTTCCAACAACCAGAGCATTGTGTAACAGGAATACATACGGTTCAACCTTAAGTCGGCAATCATAGGCATATATATAATTCGGTAGATGATTGCTTTAAAACAGATTCTCACGGATTCACTTTCAATCCATTTACCTTCCGAGTCTATACGTCGCAATCTCTTTACGGATATTATCTCAGTATCACTTTCAAATATATTCCTTAGCTCATTTTCAAGTAATTCCAGATCTACTCCTTTAACCACACCATAGGATAGGGACAACTCATCTATTAATTGACATCGACATCCCATATCTTTAAATTTTCACATTCCAATAACTTAAGTGCATCCTTTTTTTCTTTAAATTGAATAATAACCTTATTAAAACTTTATATTTATTCTAGTTACATTTGTTATGTTTTCTGATCTTAATAATTTAGCTAATGCCATCTGTTTGGGTATGTTTTCTAAAGATGTTACACATACTTCGGGTTGAGTGGTGTTATTTAAATCATTAAATTTTTCTACGTCTACCTCCTTGT